>JBAHVR010000259.1:0-22500 GCA_036898135.1 Oncomelania hupensis | reverse complement strand
ATATATATGTTTGAGTGAAGAATGTGCGTTTGTTGTGTGTGTTGGAGTGCTTGTAACATGTGAGAATGCATTTTTGTTACAGATCGCCGCGCATTGAGTCTGATTTAGGAATAAAGCACGTATAGCATCCATTGTTATTATTGTTATTATTATTATTATTATTATTATTATTATTATTATTATTATTATTATTATTATTATTATTATTATTATTATTATTATTATTATTATTTTCAAAACGCACTTTAGTGTACAATGGCGCTGTTAGTACATCATCATTATCATCATCATCATCATCATCATCATCATCATCATCATCATCATCATCATCATCATCATCATCATCATTCTCCTTCGTTTCCTTCTCCTCCTTCTTATCATCATCATCAACAACAATAGTTAAGGAAACAAGACAATAGATCTACTTTCATCAAACGTGTTTCAAGTCAATGGATTTGAAAGGTTGAATACAATTATATCCTTGTTTTCATATTGGGTCGAAAAGACGACGCTGTCGGATGCAGCAAGGCCGATTTCTTTGACCAGACGATTTTTTTAATTATACATTGTATTTTGATTTTATGTGTATACTATTTTAGTTCATGTTGTTTTATTTTGTAAATTGTATTTGCAATATTAAAATACGTTACGTTTAGTTTTTCTTTCTTTGGTTCTTTCTGTTCTTTCTCTCACTCATTCTTTGACTTACTGTAAGTTTTAATTTCTCGCTTTCTTTCTTTCTTTTTTTCTTTCTTTCTTTCTGTCTTTTTATTACCTTCTTTATTTTCCCTTCCTTTCATTCAATGAACTACTATTAGGCCTTGGCAACGTTTGCAAAGTCTTTTAGCGGACTTGTATTCATTATAGATCCCAGGCATGGCTGCTTTGATCTTGCAATCTCTCTCTCTCTCTCTCTCTCTCTCTCTCTCTCTCTCTCTCTCTCTCTCTCTCTCCCATACACACTCACACGCAAACCTCTCTCTCCTTCCCCTCTTCCTCCCGCGCACTCTCTCCCCCTCTCTGCCCCTTTCAACGTGCACCCCACCCACCTCAGCACCTTCTTTCCACTCTCTCTACCCTTACCCCCCCCCCCCTCTCTCGTCCTCTCCCAGTTATCAGCGCTGTTCAATACTTAATTAAGTTAACGAAAAGGTTTTAATGGATTCGGATGAATGGCAGGCTGAACTACATCGTTTCGCTTTCGGCTATAATGAAATGTAGGATCGAGGTTTTTTGGCATAAACGTGCTTGTTTATGAATGAATACACCATTGAGATTTTTTAAAAGCGGACTGCTGTGGTTTTAGACAATTAAAGAGAAGCTTTGGCGTAACGTAATCGATTTTAACTCCCTCCATGCCAACAAACTCGTATGTGTTAATTCAGCCCGTGAATTCTAAGGCGCCATGAGTCGCCGTGCACTGTGAAATATGTGCGCTATACAAGATACAAGATTATTTATTGTCCCCATGTTCACAAAAGGACATTTGACATGTGGGGAACATAACATGAACATGACAAGGACAATATCAAGGAATAAAACATCAGATATGATATCAGCATTTCTTCACACAAACGTCCTCAGACACCACCCCAGCAATCAAACTATTAAGAAGTAACATTATTGCGACAATAATAATAATAATAATAATAATAATAATAATAATAATAATAATAATAATAATAATAATAATAATAACATTTGTATAGCGCTCGAACCAGATTTGCGGTCTGCTCTCGGCGCGCAGACACTCGTAGTCAAACGCAAACACCCCTCTCCCCACCACTCTCCCATACACAGGCACTCTATGTAATGATTTTTTTAAATTACATGATTGCATATGTACAAACCTACACTTGCGACTAAATGAAGGCATGACTAACATGACTAACATGACTTATATGACTAACATGACTAACATGACTTACATGACTTACAAGGAAGTTTAACAGTTACATATATAAGCTAGGACCCGGTAAAACATTAGAGTTATGAAAAAAAATCACTTATGACACTAATTAAAAATAAGCAGACGTTAAATATAAATCGTTTCCCTGCCGCTCCGCTTGGTTTTCCGTCATGCGGATACACAGCCTCAAAACATCCATGCCCTTTGTTTCAACAAACGTGGGAGCAAGAAGCGCCTTTTAAATGAGCTTTTTGTGCAGCCTTTCCATGTTGACTGCTGCACGGAACAATGATCGCCAATGGACGCAAGCTGAGAGAGTTCCTCATACACTGTTATCGTTTCGGCGGGGCGAGAGGTTGGAAGTGTGAGGGAGTTTCCAGAGGTGGGGAGAGGGGAGAGGGTGGCGGGGAAAGGGGGGCTAAGTCATATTCGGGGTTTATTGTTCTTATATAGCGCTTTCCCAGCTCAAGAGCTGCTCAAGGCGCTGGCCGATACAGGATCTAACTCAATATTTGCATCACGGTTGTGGTGTATTTGTGAGTGTGCTTCCGTGTGTGTGTGAATGAGAGAGAGAGAGAGAGAGAGAGAGAGAGAGAGAGAGAGAGAGAGAGAGAGAGAGAGAGAGAGTGTTTGTGTGCATGCACTATGTGTATGTGTGTAAATGTGTTTTTTGCGCGAGCGTATGTATGTATATGTATTTTTGCCTGCACGCGTCCCCTTCTCGCTCCCCCCCCCCCGCCCCCCCCCCCCCCCACACTCTGCATTTCTTTCCCTCAAACGCACACAATACCACCTTTCTCTCGCTTCCGTGCACATGATCACCTCTGCATGCGACAGACAACTACCAGTGATGTAGAGAGTGGAAATATGCCATTGATTATCTGTCATAAGCTGGTTACCAGAAACCCGTGACAAGAAAATAGCTTGTCGCCGCTGGAAACTCTAATTTTGCTGACTCGCAGGCAAGGAGTTCCACAATCACGCTTCACAAGTCCCTTTCCACTCGCAAGGCGATTAGTCAAAGCCACGGAGTTAGGTCTACATACTAAGGTTCTATCCTATCCTATCCTATCCTATCCTATCCTATCCTATACTGTAACTCGAAAGTCGTTGGGGCACCACAGATGATCGTTTAACCAACGTACTCCATCCATCTTTCTCTGTCCTCAGTAGTTCTCATGGCTTCACTCAGTGTTAACCAGTCTTTCTCGAATGTTGTCCTCCCACCTCTTTTTCTGTCTCGCTCTTCTTGTGCCTCATTGCACCGTGCTTGGCAGGATGATCTTTGCAAGGCCTGAAAGATTGGAGAGTATACTGATGATCCTGTCTTTCCAAATGGGTTTCAACCTTGTCAGGGCAGCAGTTGTTTGTGCTATCCTGGAGTGGACTTCCTGTCGGGCCCATTGTCTGATACAATGGCTCCTAAATATATAAAGCTGGGCACCATGTTGAGTTATTTTGATGTCCGTGTTGATGCCATTGGTGTTGTTGGTTATCATTGTGGTCTTATCTGCACTTATTTCCATTCTATAGGCTCTGGAGTGGGTGTAAAGCCTATGTACCAGCTGTTCAAGTTCTTGTTCCTCTCGAGCCAATCCATCAATGTCATCCGCAAAACGGAAGTTGGAGATTGCTCTACCGCCTATGATGACTGTGCCTTCATGATCTGCAAGGACATCCGACATGATTCGCTTCGGGAAGATGTTGAAGAGTGTTGGAGAGAGTAGGCATCCTAATGGCCTGTTTTAATTCAAAAGCACGTGCAAGGTTCGGGGGTGGGGGTGGGTGGGTGGGTTCAGAAACTTTCTGTTGAGGTTCTCAGATCCAGAACCTAGGTTGCTGAATCTTTTGGACTAAAAAACTTCAGAACCTAGGTTGCTGAATCTTTTGGACTAAAAAACTTCAGAACCTAGGTTGCTGAATCTTTTGGACTAAAAAACTTCAGAACCTAGGTTGCTGAATCTTTTGGACTAAAAAACTTCAGAACCTAGGTTGCTGAATCTTTTGGACTAAAAAACTTCAGAACCTAGGTTGCTGAATCTTTTGGACTAAAAAAACTTCAGAACCTAGGTTGCTGAATCTTTTGGACTAAAAAACTTCAGAACCTAGGTTGCTGAATCTTTTGGACTAAAAAACTTCAGAACCTAGGTTGCTGAATCTTTTGGACTAAAAAACTTCAGAAACTAGGTTGCTGAATCTTTTGGACTAAAAAACTTCAGAACCTAGGTTGCTGAATCTTTTGGACTAAAAAACTTCAGAACCTAGGTTGCTGAATCTTTTGGACTAAAAAAACTTCAGAACCTAGGTTGCTGAATCTTTTGGACTAAAAAACTTCAGAACCTAGGTTGCTGAATCTTTTGGACTAAAAAACTTCAGAACCTAGGTTGCTGAATCTTTTGGACTAAAAAACTTCAGAACCTAGGTTGCTGAATCTTTTGGACTAAAAAACTTCAGAACCTAGGTTCGGAATCTGAGAACTTTGAACATACGTTTTTGAACCTCCCAGAACCTTCCACGATCTTTCCATTTATGACAGACCCATACCTGTCAAGGGTTTTTGGGGTTGAGGTGTAGCAATTTATCAGAAAAACCATAGCAAATGGAGGTTTGGTGTAGCACTAATGTGAATCACGCGATTGGCAACAAAACTGGAAACTTCTGCATCCAATATAAACACACACATCCAATGTGTTTACAAATTTATTGTAAAATCTTGTTAATGCACAACGCCTTAGCTATTACCATTATCATTATAAACATTTTCAAATTTCATATACGTTTTTCAAAATAAAAGTGAAAATGCACCCAAAAAAAAAAAGAAAAAAAAAGAAAAAAGAAATCGTTAGGAAAATTTCCTATTTTGTATCAAGACCAGGTTCAGCATCACATCATTTACATGGTTTCCATGTAGATCTAAACTTTCCTAGCACTGGTAAGGAAAACAATTTTTTTAATGCATCAGTAGACTCAATAAAGTTTAGTAATAGCATATGAGTAACTAAGTGTCTTTAAACCGGACTCGACCGGAACAGACTACTTTCGCGCAAAAACCCCCTTGGTTAAAAAATATTATCGTCACTTTTGAAAAATTGCGTAGCAGCTTTGTGATACGCCGTAGCAATGGGAAAATGTTTAAAATGCGTAGCGCTACGCAAAAATCCGTAGCACTTGACAGGTATGCAGACCATTAGGGTCTAGCCGTGACGTTTTCTTCCGTGTCTGAAAATCGGACTTCTTCCGTCTCCAGCCCATGTAGGATGACATCGGTACACCATGCTTGAAAACAGCTGAGTGAATAATTTTGGACTTTTCGGTGAAGAAAATGGCTGCATATTTGCATCTCTCTCTCTCTCTCTCTCTCTCTCTCTCTCTCTCTCTCTCTCTCTCTCTCTCTCTCTCTCTCTCTCTCTCTCTCTCTCTCTTGCCTTTGTAGTCAATCTTCTTCTTCCACCTGTTGTATTTGTCGTTGTTTGTTGTTTTTGTTGTTGTTGTTGTTGTTGTTGTTATTGTTGTTGTTGTTGTTGTTGTTCTTCTTCTTCTTCTTCTTCTTCTTCTTCTTCTTCTTCTTCTTCTTCTTCTTCTTCTTCTTCTTCTTCTTCTTCTTCATTCTACATCTTTCTTTCTTTCTTTCTTTCTTTCTACCCCTTGGGGTCATGAGCAATCTTGTCACTGTAGATTGTTCTAACCTATAAAGGGAACAGTGAAAGCCCCAGTTGAAAACCTGTCTTGCCTTTGTAGGCATGACTAATTCACTGCGGCAACAGTTCCCCCCGTTGGAGTGCCGGGGGTTTCAGTATAAATAGTATCCCCACTTTCTGGAAATTTAGTGCTTTAAATTCCCACTGTCGCTGTCTTCATCATTTGCTCTTTCCCATTCCTGATCTGTCCTATCACTCTGCTATTCTTTCTTCTTCTTCGCTAGATCAATGACCTACCTTTTTTCTTGAAAACTCTTCCTGGACAAGACTCCTTGTTTGTGTATGAGGTCTGTTGGATCAGCTTGGGAGTGTTGGACGCTTTCTGCCGGGTGGTCACTAGGGCTTCCTATGATTGTATTATTTCGCACTATAGGCATTTTATATGTATGTGTTTTGTTGATGATTTATAATGATGGTTGTATTCTATTTTGTTTTTGTAACCGGGGTGTTCGCGTAGTTGAGGTCAACCCTCAGCCGTCCCCCGCGTGGGATGTCTTTATTGTAAAGTGACTGGCCGGTGGAGGGCATTCAATTTTCCCACTAGGGTTGTTTCGGCAGATCTTTTATTCGGATCGGGGGTTGTCCGGTCCTGATTTGGCTCGGAAGACTTCGCTGGACCTAAAGCAACAATAAATCAATCAATCAATCTTAATTCTACCTCTTTCTTTCTTTCTTTCTTTCTTTCTTTCTTTCTTTCTTTCTTTCTTTCTTCTTCTTCTTCTTCTTTCTTTCTTTCTTTCTTTCTTTCTTTTTCTTTTCTGTCTTTCTTTCTTTCTTACGGAGATCACATTCTAAGAGCAGAGTTAAATAAAGTTTACTGGAGGAAGAATGGTAGTAAGAATCAATAAAAAAAAATATTTGCAGAACTGGAGAGAACCGACATGATTAAAGGCCCCTTGACGACACATTTCAGCGTCACATTAGATCACACCTGCATTAGATCCTTTTCAAATTCACAGTAGGATGTGTACCCTTTGGTCCTTAAACAGTAAAACCAAATTGGCCAGCAAATCTATGCATCACTAGCAGAGCCCAACCCCAAAGAGCTTTTCATTATAGAACGTTCTGTCAAGCGAATCTGCAGTTGCCTGTTTTCTAACTAAGGGCTGTTGCAGTGGTGGTTTTGATTTATTTTTGCGTGTGTCGAGGTGTTTGCGTCGTGTCACGGGAGATCGCGGTTACATGGTAATGAACTTTACGATGTGTTTACGGACATTGAAAGGGACCTCAGTCACAGGCTTCGAAGTCTCTTCTCTCTATACGTCACGCATATGTTGATAGATAAGGGTAGAAGTTTCGAGAAAAAATAAGAAGAGATTCCGAAGCCTGTGCCTGAGTCTTCCAAATGGGGCGATTAAAAATTGCTTAATTGGTGTTTGTGGATGACACATATGGTAGGGAGGAGAGTTGCGATGTGCGTGCGTACGTGTGAATATGTGTCCGTGTGTGTAAGTGTGCGTGTGAGGGTGGGGATAGTGGTGGGAAGCGTTGGGGGTGATTGTATTATTCTGTCATAAATATCTGCTATAAGAAAAAAAAAATCAGAAGTAAGCCTACATGCCATTGTGTATGCTCGATACCAGTTTAGTTTAGTTTAGTTACTAAATTATCGTCCCCGAACACAATGCGTACAGAGGACAGTTAATTTGGCTGGTTGCAGGATTATGCCTTCAAGGGCTACAAGGTTTAAAAACGAATTAAATGCCTACATCATCCCTAAAACCAGATAAAAACGAGGGAAGGGGAAAAAAAACACACTTTGAGACTGTAAAATAGTCTACGCAGTAGACTGAAGATTAAAGTTTAAAACCACATAAAAGATTTAAAACCGGAATGTTAATATTTGTACAGGCAACGAATTGTCCTAATCTTCAAAGAAAATAACACCGGAGAAACCGTTCGCTCACACAGATGTTCGCAATTTAAAAACATCACCTTAATATCTGAATTAAAATTACATTAAGAAACGGATTAAGAAAATTTTTAGACATGTTTAACATGGCTATAGCACTAAGGCCATGGCCCAATAAGACTATGTACAAATAAGTAAAATAAAAACAGCCTAAAAGTTAACTTAAAATCTAGACGCTCGATAGGATGCAGGATTCCGAACATAAATGATAGTGTTGGTGATTGGCTGTGTAGGGCTTGTGCACAAGACGTTTGTGTGTGGCCTGCAGCTCATGGGACTATCAGAGTAAGAGTCTCACTCGACACCTATCAACCAGTGTCATGATCGGCTCTTGATGGGGTATGGGACAGGAGAAGACTCTAGCTGGGGGTAGCTTAATGGACAACAAACTGTAAGTTCGGTTGGGTAGTAATAAAGTTCTAGACATGTGTCTCTGTGTTGTGTGTGTGTGTGTGTGTGTGTGTGTGTGTGTGTGTGTGTGTGTGTGTGTGTGTGTGTGTGTGTGTGTGTGTGTGTGTGTGTAGGTGTGAACTTGTAAAAGCGACCAAATGGGTTTCACAACTGTCTTTTTGATTACAAAGTGGGTTTATTTGCTTGGAACCCATTTTGTTTCATGAACCCATTTTGTTCTAAGTGCGCGGGAGTACTCTTTTAGTGCTTGGGAGTGCAGTTGTAGTGCATGAGAGTGTTTTAAGTACACAGGAGTGCACTATCCGGGACGGAGAAAATACAGTCCATTTTCGGAGAAATTTTGAAGAAAGTTCGACCTATTTCGACGCCTATAGGAGACGAACTAGGTCATCTTTTTAGACGGAAAGAGCCAATTTTGACTTAGATTCTTACATTTCTAGAAGAAATTTGCATTCTTTCCGTCAAAAAAGTGCTTTCCGATTCCTACATTCTTAAAGAAACACATTTTGTATCGAATACAAGTATGTGTGTGTGTGTGTGTGTGGTTGTGTGTTTGTGTGTGTGCTAGGTAGAAACGCCGTTATTTTGACATACACTTGAACCTCTACGTATTTTCTTTTGACGGACCCCGTTATTTTGACGTCAAAACAATGTTCCGTCAGGGTTAGGGCTATGTTAGGCTTAGGGTTAGATTAAGGGTTAGGGTTTGGGTTAGGGTTAGAGTTAGGGTTAGTGTTAGGGCTAGCTGAAAAAAATGGACAAATTTGTAAAAATGTCAAAGTAACGTATGTAGAGTTTTATGAAGTATTTTTATTACGCGCATGACGTCCGATAATCGTCTCTATAATGCCGCTAGCGAGACCCGAATATAAGCGCCTGTCGTGAAAAGCACACTCGGATGCCAAACGACACCCCTCACCGTGGCGTTTTCAGTCGCACTCGGCAATCTTGCGGAAACGTGAACTTTGCCTGGCTGGAGTGCAGTTGTAAAGCAAAGAGGTTCGTGTTTAGGTTATAGTTTGGCTATACCCTGGAGCCACAAAAGGGGTTTTTGACGGGTTAAAACCCCTTTGAGCTTTTGCTATTGCATGGTAGCTGAGAATGCTGCTTTACATCAGTATGACTGAGTGTGTGTTTGACTTGAGTGTGTGTTGTCTTTGTGTGTTCGGTGTGTGTGTGTGTGTGTTGTATGTGTTTGTATCTATATCTATCTATCTATCTACCTATCTATCTATCTATCTATCTATCTATCTATCTATCTATCTATCTATCTATCTATCTATCTATCTATCTATCTATCTATCTATCTATCTATCTATCTATCTATCTATCTATCTATCTATCTATCTATCTATCTATCTATCTATCTATCTATCTATCTATCTATCTATCTATCTATCTATCTATCTATCTATCTATCTATCTATCTATCTATCTATCTATCCTATCCTATACTATCCTATCCCGTAACTGTGTAACGTTTTTTTTATTGTTGCTGGGCTCTGCACAATGGAATGCTGTAACCCTCACGTCTATTCTATGGGAACCGCTAGTGAGTCACCCGGTGAATTACTTTAATACATTTATTTGTTTAGCTCGGTCTGTGTTAAGGCTGGGGTACAGAGATAGATAGAAAAATGGTAAAAGATTACTGTCACGCTAGCTTTCACACGGCTATGAATCATATGTAGTCCAGCCACTTGATAACAGTCAAAATCACACATTTATTTCTTTTACTCTATACACGATCGTCGAAGTACGAATCTAACTTAAAAGTTCAATTGTCAATGCGAATGGTTCGCTCGCTGATAAGCTAGGCAGCTATTATTTCTTCATAGGGCACTGGCTACTAGCGTTCATGAAGAGTGGACTACTGTGGTCCTTTTGCTACAGTTTTAGTGCACTGTTTCCTGGGCACTTAACTGATCAATGGATGCGTGGGTGAAGTGCTGCGTTGAGGTAGCTTCTGGTATACGCTGGGTCGTCGTGTAGTCTTTGACTTTTGGTACGACGTTTGAGGCTATCTGCGCCCGATGCTGTAGATGCCTCGGCAGCCAACTCGAATAGTAGATTAGTTTCTGCTCTTCTGTTGAGTTGGACTCACGATATCCTGCCTGCTCCTCTGTAACATATGAGACGAAATTCTGCACAACCCTGAATAATAGGTCTGTGCAGAGCGTCTCACTGAAAGCCAAAGTAGCCCTCAGTGATAGCTCCACATCTCTATACATAAGCGACGAACATTCTGCTAAGTCGGTGGTCCACTGGAATCTCCACTCTAATTTCCTATACATACATAAATATAAATCGTGGCTAACTATACACATAAAGAATTAATAATATTATAAACATTCACTGGTACAGCCACTGGTCTGCAAGCATACATATAGGTTAAACAACAGTGGTTCCGTCAGGTATACAACATGGCGTCAAAACCGGTCGTGCTTAACACGTGTTCAGCTTCTCCACGTGGTAAGGCAAAGTCGGACTAACAATTCAAATCTATGCATAGCAAATTCCAGAAACAGCAAAGGACAGGACCTAATCGACGCTTGGAGTTGGCTGCCGAGGCATCTACAGCATTGTGCGCAGATAGCCCACCCGTCGAACACAAGCCACGACAACACAGATTCTCCCGGAAGCGACCTTAACGCAGCGCTTCAACCCCACAGTTAAGTGCAACCAGAAACAGTGCACTAAAACTCTGTATAAACAGGACCACAGTAGTCCACTCTTCAAGACTTCTGACCCTTAAGGCATAAAGTAGCCAGTGCCCTATGAAGAAATAATAGCTGCCTAGCTTATCAGAGAGCGAATCATTCGCATTGACAATTGAACTTTTAAGTTAGTTTCGTACTTCGAAGATCATGTATGGAGTAAAAGAAATAAATGTGTGATTTTGACTGTTATCAAGTGGCTGGACTACATATGATTCATAGCCGTGTGAAAGCTAGTGTGACAGTGATCTTTTACCATTTTTCTATCTATCTCTGTACCCCAACCTAAACACAGACCGAGCTAAATAAATAAATGTATTAAGTGAAGTCAAAGGGAGATTACTAGCGATCCCCACCGACTAAGACGTGTGGGTAATAGCAGTCCATTGTGCAGAGCCCAGCAACAATAAAACCCCCGTCACAGCCATACCATCGGAGTTTCCGTTTCTTCACCACTGTGAGCATGTCATCATGCTGTCTATCTATCATAATAAATATTCTCAAAAGGGCTAGCACCGTACAGCAGCCATTACGGAGCAAGAAATAAAGCAAGGCAGGCAAGGAGAGTATTTTTATATTGTAAAATTGTAAAATTTGATAAGAACTGGCCTTGAAAAGACTCAAGATTATTTATTTCTTTATTTTTATTTTTTATTTTTTTTTATTCTATTTGTCTTTCTTTCTTTCTTTTTTTCTTTCTTTCGCTCTTTTACATCTTTCTTTCTTTCTTTTACAATTAGCTTCGCGCGTAAGGGAGTTAAGAAATGCGCATTCTCTGCGCTGTTTCTATGTTTCATCAACTTGTTCTGAGCTGTTACTCCTGCTTTGTGATATTTCTTATGACTCTGTTACAACATTCCGGACACGTAAGAGCTGCTCCACAGGTGCTCGTATCTGGAAACCCGGTAGTTTACGATAACGCGTCTCGGAATATCTGGAAACGCGAGCGTCTGCGATAACTCGTCTATGAAATAATACATATACGAGAAGAGAGACGTGCTATCGTAGACGCACGTTCGCATTTCCTGATACGGGCGCCTGTGAGCTGTAGCGAGTTGCTTTGCAGCCAGTGGCTTACTCTCGTTGTACCCCTTGGGGTCATGAGCAATCTTGCCACTGTAGATTGTTCTAACCTATAAAGGGAACAGTGAAAGCCCCAGTTGAAAACCTGTCTTGCCTTTGTAGGCATGACAGATTCACTGCGGCAACAGTACCCCCGTTGGAGTGCCGGGGGTTTCAGTATAAATAGTATCCCCACTTTATGGAAATTTAGTGCTTTAAATTCCCACTGTTGCTATCTTCCTCATATACTCTTTCCCATTCCTGTTCTGTCCTATCGCTCTGCTATACTATCTTCTTCTTCGCTAGATCAATGACCTACCTTTTTTCTTGAAAACTCTTCCTGGACAAGACTCCTTGTTTGTGTATGAGGTCTGTTGGATCAGCTTGGGAGTGTTGGACGCTTTCTGCTGGGTGGTCACTAGGGCTTCCTATGATGTTAGTATTTAGCAATATAGGCATTTTATATGTATGTGTTTTGTTGATGATTTGTAATGATGGTTGTATTCTATTTTGTTTTTGTAACCGGGGGTTCGCGTAGTTGAGGTAAACCCTCAGCCGTCCCCCGCGTGGGATGTCTTTATTGTAAAGTGACTGGCCGGTGGAGGGCGTTCAATTTTCCCACTAGGGTTGTTTCAGCAGATCTTTTATGCGGATCGGGGGTTGTCCGGTCCTGATTTGGCTCGGAGGAGTCCGCTGGACCTAAAGCAACAATAAATCAATCAATCAACTCTCGTTGTTTGGTATGCAAGTACTCGCAAAGCAACATTGGGAAAAATGGGACGTTCTGTGCCTAAGCATTACGAGATCCTAGGCTAAAATCGAAAGACGGATAAGTCCACAGTGTTGGCGGCCATGATGTACTCGCCAAAAAGTATCTATTTTTCCAACTCGCCAAAGTCAAGTGACGGATTGCTTGTCTTCGTGAAACGAAACTCATCGCCTATTTTCGCGAATACTCGCTTCAAAGCCACTCGCTACAGCTCAGATTTCCTCTGGCTTGCGCTTTTTTTGATTGATTTATTGTTGCTTTAGGTCCAGCGGACTCTTCCGAGCCAAATCAGGACCGGACAACCCCCGATCCGCATAAAAGATCTGCTGAAACAACCCCAGTGGGAAAATTGAATGCCCTCCACCGGCCAGTCACTTTACAATAAAGACATCCCACGCGGGGGACGGCTGATGGTTGACCTCAACTACGCGAACACCCCGGTTACAAAAACAAAATAGAATACAAACATCATTATAAATCATCAACCAAACACATACATATAAAATGCCTATAGTGCTAAATAGTACATTCATAGGAAGCCCTAGTGACCACCCGGCAGAAAGCGTCCAACACTCCCAAGCTGATCCAACAGACCTCATACACAAACAAGGAGTCTTGTCCAGGAAGAGTTTTCAAGAAAAAAGGTAGGTCATTGATCTAGCGAAGAAGAAGATAGTATAGCAGCGTGAAGGACAGAGCAGGAATAGGAAAGAGTAAATGAGGAAGACAGCGACAGTGGGAATTTAAAGCACTAAATTTCCATAAAGTGGGGATACTATTTATACTGAAAACCCCCGGCACTCCAACGGGGGTACTGTTGCCGCAGTGAAGCGTCTTGCCTATAAAGGAAAGACAGGTTTTCAACTGTGGCTTTCACTGTTCCCTTTATAGGTTTGAACAATCTACAGTGGCATGATTGCTCATGACCCCAAGGGGTAGGCTTGCGCTTGCCACGAGGCATGTGACACCCCCGTGGGGAAATCATACCCAGCACGTATACCGCTGCGCCTACTGCCCGTTATTACTTTGAACTTTGGAACTTTGTCCTTTTATTAGCAAAATCACATATAATTAAAGCATGAAACAAGGCTCATAGCCCAGGGGGCATTTTAGCCAAAAAAGGGGAAAAGGGGGGATGGGGAGTTACATTAAAAAAACAATGAACGGCACAAAAAAAGCTGCTCCATAGGCATCACAAAATAAACCTCTGAAATGTCAAACACCCGTTTTAAGTTTTATGTTGGGTCAACAGGGAAAGAAAAATGTACAGCATTGCATGGTTCACAAAATAAGACAAAAGGGAATGCACGATATATAAATAGTGACATAACTCAAACTGCAATAAAGCGGCTTAAATTTAGCAACCTGCTCTTTGATTCAATATTCGCCCAAACAAGAAAATAGAAGTTTGACATAAAATTAAAAGAGAACTGTGCGTCACTATTGGAAAAGTGAAAAAATAATCCCTATAAAACGGCTCAAATCAGACAATCTGCGTTTAGATTTAGAGTTCAATAACTGATTTAACTTATAGGCATTCGGGTGATTCCTGAAGTATTGAGGTATTAAAGAAAGTCTGTTAACAACCAACACAGAATTTGTACATCTAAACAGATAATGAAATTCATCACCTAGTTCATCCAGATAACACAGAGTACACATTCTATCTTCTCTCTGAATATTCAAATATCTAAGTGATTGAATTGGCAGTTTGTGACAGCTGAGCCTAAATTTCAATAAGTTTCTTCTCGATAGAGGTGACAAGGAAACTAAATAATCTTCGAAACAGAACGTACTCTTAAAAATTCTATAAGTAATACAAGCATTATGAGCGAATACATCCTGATGCCAGGTTTGCAAGAACTATGGTCTTAAAACAATTCAAAGAGTATTTACAGCCGTTTAACCAAATGAAAGACAGACCAAGATCATTTAGCAGAGAGCGAACAGTACATAGCCAGGAGAGTTTATACTCAGAATTAAAAAATAAATAAGAGCATAGTCGAAACATAAGTACTGACATTCTAGCAGAATCATTGCAACAATCAATACAAAGTTTATATCAGAAACAGAGTAGCCTGCATTTAGCATCTAAGGAAACAGGAAAACAGCCAACTTCACCTAAAACCATACAGGTCGGCGTACTAGTTTTAACATTAAGAATCAATTTCAAAAATTGTAGTTGTAATCGATCACATATTATCATTTTTTCATGGGCCCATACCTCGCAGTTATACAATAAAATCGGTTTTACACATTTATCAAAAAGATCTAACTGAATATCAAGCGGCAAATCCAGTTTTCTACATTTTTTTTAAAGCGCAAACACACTCATGGATCTGATATTTTTTTTAAAAATTTGTTATTATATTGAAAAAGGGTACCCAGATATTTATATTACCAAACAATTTCAAGAATTATATTTTTAAACTTAAAAACAGGCAACCTTCTAACTTTACCGCGGGAAAAAATCATCACTTTCGTTTTTGCAATATTTAAACACAATCCACATTTTGTACAGTATAGATCTAAAATATCTAAGGCCTTCTGCATGTCTTCAGCAGACCCTGATAAAATAACAGTATCATCAGCATAGAGTAACAAAAACAAATGAAAATACTGTTCAACATCAGAAAAGCCGAAGCCATTCGCCAAATTCTGTGGCATTGATAACCCGTCGATATGTTCTGCAAGGAAAGACCTTAAATCATTCAAAAACAAAGAAAATAATACAGGTGACAGATTTTCTCCTTGCCTCACTCCAGCGTTACACGTAAAAAAGTAGATGACAGACCATCATGGGTTCTAACACATGACTTGGCTTTTTGATACATATCTCTAATCACTGTCAAAACTCTTCCAGTAATACCAGTTTTCATTAGCTTCTCCCAAAGCATACTACGCTGTACATTGTCAAATGCTTTTTTATAATCAATAAACGTACAAAACAATTTTTTCCTTTGCTGCAAATAAATGTCAATTAAGCAATAAAGAGTAAAAACATGGTCAGTCGTTGAATATCCTTTCCTAAAACCTGCTTGTTCATTGCCTAACAAATTATTTGAGTCTAGAAATAGGTTAATCCTGTCATTAATTGCGCTGGTGAAAAGTTTACCCAGACAGCTAAGCACCGTTATACCTCTATAATTATCTACATTTAACCTATCCCCTTTACCTTTACACAACGGGCAAATTATGCCAACTGACCAGTCATCTGGAATTTTACCACTGCTTAAAACAAGATTAAACAACATTGTGATAGTATTTAACAACTTTGGAGAACAAGCCTTTAAGAACTCATTCAGAATATAATCAATACCACAAGCTTTGTTATTTTTTAATTTTCTAATAGATTTTAACACCTCCTCTTGTGTAATATCAGCATTTAAACTATTATTATCAAATACGTGTGTTTCGGTGTCAAGGGGGTCTGTAGGATGTAGAATTTCATTCTCAGGGATGTTACCAAGCTCTTCAAAATAATTAACAAAGTCATCGTGTGTAGGCATAGATACATTAGGTGGTTCATTATTCGAGCGCTCAATCAAAAACTTCCAATATGCTTTAGAATCTCTACACTTCATGCATTGTACGTAAACTGGCATGCATGTTTCTTCTATGAGCATTAAACTTCCTACAAACAGTGCTTTTGTATGCTTTGTACGCTTGTTTCCTCAATTCCCCCGAATTCTGATCGTGAACACGGGCATGCTTACGTTTAGCGTTACGAAAAACTTTAATTTCTTTTCAGCCTACATTCGCCATCAAACCACGGCATTTTTTTCTTCTTCTTCTTCGCCCTGTTATTGCTGATGTTTCTTAGCATGTCGGCATTGCTGGCAGCAGACAATAAAATATCAGCAATTTCTTTTTTAATGTTATTAACATCGACTTTATATCCTGCCCACTGTGTAAGAGGTGCTCCAGCGTAAGCCTTACATCTTGAACACGCTTATCATCAATGCTGTCTATGAAAACATTCTGAGATTCTTTTTCCCATATTGGCTTGAAAGGTTTATTAACAGAATGGATATTAAGATCACTCACTAAGGGATTATCTTCAAACAAAAGATCATTAAAGGCTAATGTAAAAAAATAAAGGGCTATGGACATCCGAGAGACACTCATCAAAGTCGCCAACGGCAAACCTAGCAACGTGGGTAAACATGGCAGGGGAGGCAACCACATAATCAACTACGCTAACACCTTTGCAAGTAGGTCTACCTACACTAGCATCATCGCCGGCTCTACCTTTGACGATCAATAAGTTCTGTGTGATACAGAAATCTATGAGGGAGTTGCCAAAATTGTTTACATTAATCGGCAGTACTGGCAATAAAATTATCCACTTCTTGTTCATCTTCTACAAAGTCCCTAACTGTACCCGTCCTAGCATTGAAGTCACCCAACATAACTACATTACAATCGTCATTCCAGTTAGTCAGAGTATCAGCCAGTTCTTGAAAGGCGTTCCTGTTCACATAAACTGAATTTTCAGGGGGAATATAAACCACTACACATAAACATGTCTGGAGTACATTATTACGAGGAATAGATAATTCAAAGAATAAACCATCATCTGGAACCGAGTGCTGCACCAAGCGATAATATTTATCAAAGCCAGTTTGTATACTTTCCTTACAAGATTGACGTTCTACAACTTTAATATAATCTAACAACTCATGTTTAACTAAACGAGCAATACCACCTGATTTCCTTTTAAAAGCCTTCCTATTCTTCATAAAGACAGAATACCCATCAATTGCTATATTGTCAAAGTTATCAAGTTTGGTTTCTGACAAACAAATAATATCAGCACTCCTTATCTGATTCTCTAAATCTGGAAACTTCAGCTTTGATATCAAACCACCAACATTCAAAGAAAGTAAGCGCAAAGAAGAGAGTGAGAAACTGGCATAACTTAGGTTTCCGCTGAAGGTTACACTGGGGTCGGCGTTATCATTTATATCATCAGCATTTAGATCATCATTATAATTGTTATTATTATCACCCTCATCATTAGCACTAATATCATCATTTTCATTATCTGTAGAATTATGACTGTCATTATTATCAATATTATTATTAGCATCATTGTTATTGTGACTGACATCAGAACAATCAATATCACAGAGACTGGAAATAGCATGTAAACCCAGATCACCACTAACCTTACTCGGAATGCAACTATCCAGGTCAAAAGTATCACCAACATTTACAACGTTAGCAACACCATCATTACTTTCCTTATCATCAATGTTACAGACATCATTATCATCTCCACAAGTGATAACAGCATGCAGCAAACCACATGATACTGACACAGCCCGTTAACAACCGTTTCACCGACCTTTAATAATTGAGTAGCGTAGCCATGCTATTCACGCTTTCAGCCCGTAGCAGAGAGATGATTTAATTGTGTAGGTCAATTAGTGACAGCCACGTTTGGTGTAATTACCTCAACCTGACTGAATGCCGCTGTAGAACTTAATAGTTTTTATAGAGCGCTTTACCACGTCACGAGCTACTCAAGGCGCTGGTCGTTACGGGATCTCACCCAAGCCACGTCCGAGACCCCCACTTGCAACCTTTGTGCGCAACATCTGACGCACAGACGACTGAGCACACTCATGGGGGGGGGAGGAAGGGGGCCGAGGATGGGGAGAAGGGACCTAGTGCATGGTGGTTGTATTGGTGTAACTGGCACTCTTTGTTTTTATTCTTACCCACGTGTCTAAAGAACGCGTTAGTGTCCATGATTCATGAGCAGCTGTTTCGAGCTGGCGGTACGCTTTGAAAGAATAATTCACGTCCGTAAAATAATCAATAGAGTGGATCCCACCTATAGTTTGGTCCTTTTAGTCCTTTTAGTCCTTTTATTAAACAAACAAACAAATGATCAACAGCAAATCAATTTAGGCTCCTAGCCCAGGGGGGGCCGTATAGCCAGACAAGGGGGGAAGATGGGGGGATAGGGATACACAATATATACATAGTGATTACAAGAACGGCACTATATTACAAGACACAGCAGCCTCTAACTACAAACAATAACATATGCACTAAATGAAAAAGCAACAACAATGTTCAAACATTTGTGACACCGATATGCACTCAAAAGTACAATCGCATAAAGATACAAGATAAAACAAAAATAACAGTCATGAGAGAAGTGAAAGAACAAGGGAAAGAATGCCAGAACAATGAAGCACACATGCATGACACCAAACAGTATTCAAATATTGGAGGGGGGGGGGGGGGGAAATCCAATGCTGTACTACTTAAAAAGTGAAAATATTTTTCCAATAAGACGACTTAAATTTATCAGTGTGCTTTTTGATTTCGAGTTCATTAGCTGATTTAACTTGAAGACATTTGGGTGATTCCTAAAATACCGTGGCAATAGAGAAAATCTGTTGTCTTTTAGAAGGGGATTAGTACAATTAAACAAATAATGGAATTCATCACCTATTTCATTTAAATCACACAAAGAACACAATCTTTCTTCTCTGTGAATATTTATATATCTTTGAGTTTGAATCGGAAGTTTGTGGCAACAGAGTTTAAATTTTAACAGATTTATTCAAAAAAAAAAGGTGACAAATTAACTAAATAATCCTTGGAAGAACATTTTGGTACGTGACAATTAAAGTACTTGTACAGTCATGAACTTCGCCGTTAGCGAGACCCCAATGGTAAGCACCTGTGGTGAAAAGCTAACTCGGATGTTAAACGACAACACGGGCTTTCCAGTTTTGTGACGTAGAGAAAAGAAATCAAGATGGGTCAAATATGTGCTGTCTATGAGTGTGAAAATGTTTTCAAGTCGCTAAGATAAGACGAGATGAGATAAGATAAGATAAGATAAGATAAGATAAGATAAGATAAAATAAGATTAGATGAGAAGAGAAGAGATAAGATAAGATAAGATAAGATAAGATAAGATAAGATAAGATAAGATAAGATAAGATAAGATAAGATGAGATGAGATGAGATGAGATGAGATGAGACGAGATGAGACGAGATAAGATAAGATAAGATGAGATGAGACAAAACAACTTCATTATCACTTTCAAGAAATGACATTACATTGGCATGCACTGACCACTATTACAAACAAACAATGGATCAATTTCTGTCAATCCCAAGAGTCCCTTTCAGGCTCTTTGACGTAGGAGTGAAAATTCCGGCGTTTTCCTTTGCCTTTTCAATCGCACTGGACAATCTCTGGATAGGTCCACTTTGCTTGGGGTACACGGGTGGCTCGAGTGCAGTTGTAAGGAAAAGGGGTAGCCGTTTAGACTACAGTTTGGCTATATACTCGGTAAAAGGTAAAGGTAGTCCCATAGCCTTGTGGCCGTAGGGGAGCGTGATGTTGGAGATCACACTTATCTTGGGCCAGCGTAATGAGGGTGATGCCCATCTCTCTCCCTCGCTGCTTTACCTTCCCCACCCTTAAGAGAGTAGGTACTCAGTCACAGTTGAGTCAACTGGGGGCGTTGTTATTTGTCGCTTCACGTTTTGCGGTCACCCATCCAAGTGCTAACCGCACTGGACGGTGCTTAACTTGCGACACGGAAGCGAGAGCTCCAACCACTGCGCTATGTACTCGAACCCACAAAAAATGTTTCTGACGGGGTTAAAACCTCGTTGAACCCAGTTTGTCTTAGAAACCTCCGGGTACTTCGACATTCATATTGAAAGGGTATGGGAGGCGAGATACAGCAAACACGCGAGCATTTGCGCGAGCATTTGCACGAGCAAATGCGCGAAATGACTATGTAAAGCGCCGTGAGTCTGGTCGTAATACAAAATATCTAGGTCGGAGATCTACAATAAAAACATGTGTTCATTTTCAGTTCCTTTCCGTTGACAGTTTTCAGCAAAACCCTTATAGCAACGGGCGTAGCAACCGCTCGAGCAAATGATCGCGCACTTGCTCGCGCATTTGCTCGAACACTTGCAGCATAGAGGTAGAAGCCCTTTGTAGCCAACTACGATACTTAGGACTGCTACCGTAACGCTATCGAGGATACACTACCGTAACGCTATCGGGGATACACTACCGTAACGCTATCGGGGATACACTACCGTAACGCTATCGAGGATACACTGCCGTAACGCTTTCGGGGATCTATTCTATTTGGTTTAATGCCTCTGTGCCTTATACTCATTCCAGCGCGTTCTTTGAGACGATAAATTACAATTAGTGCTTATGTAATAGAGTGACTGTTTATGCTAAAATTTTGTTGTGCAATTCCTCCTAAACATATTAAAGATTAATGTATACGTACCTTTTTTGTGTACATTTATTTATTCCTATTATATCAGACATGTTTATAATTACTTTTTCTGTATAATTATTAGTGATTAGTTTTCATTATTAAATACGGAAAACACGTGATTTAAAATATTATTTGTAGTTTTGATTGGCTGAACTACCGACTGATTTCATTTATAATAATATAATAAGTTTTCTGTATTTTTCATAATTGTTCAGCAGAGATTATATTTTATAAACATAATTCTGATTCTGGAAATATTATCAGAGAGAAAGTTGTCAGTCGTTTCCTAGCCTTTGTGCTCGCAGCGTCTCAGTCAGTCAGCCGGTCAGTTTTGTCAGCTTGTGTATATCATAGGATGTGATAGTGTTGAAGTTATTGTTACTTTTTCAAGTTCAAACTTGTGTTTTGCTATATTCTTGGACCTGTTTCACACTGAATCGGGTCGCCCCTTTTCCTACCTGGCCTCTTGTCCTATCTCATCTCTTATTCCCCTCAATAAGAAGAACTCAAGTCCTTGCCGTACTTTACACCACACGCCTGGTCTTCGTGGACATATCAAACCCATTATTTATTTATTTTTTACAAACGGTTGTATATGACAACAACAATAACAACAACAAAATCTTACATTTTACAAAGCGCATTTATCTACTCAAAGAGCTGCTCAAGGCGCTAGCGGAAAGCAGAATCTAATTAAAGTGCCCAAAAGGGGGGCGAACTGGCTGCTTGATACGCCGCACTCACGCCCAACACAACAGCGAAAACTGAACGACCGACAGAGAAACGGGACCTAGTCCTGTATCTGGCCGGCACTGACTCGCATGAGCTGGGATTTTTAAAAATTTATGTTTGCTATTGTAGTTGCGGTGGTTGCTGCTACTGCTTCGTAGTTACGTTTGTTTGATTTTGTTTTTCTGGGCTGTAGTTTTGCTGCTTTTGGTCGTTTTGAAATATGTTTTCTTTACTAACGTTTGGCACTCACTCCTGAGTAATCTATTCCTTACTTATTGTTGTTGTGAAATTTTGCTATTACTTTGCTTTGCATATGCTTTGAATGTTTAACGTTTGTGATGTCAGCTTTGTAACTGTGAACTCACTTTGGTTGTGGGCCTTGTGGCCTGACAAATATCATTAAATTGTCTCAATTGTCCCAGTTGTCTCACACACTTACAAACAGAGGTTGTGCTAATAGAATCAGCCTAAATATAAGCTAACATCTATTAATTTACAGAATGATGGAGTAAGCTGACCCATATCGCCATCATCTTCGTCGTCGAGTCACCTTTAAACAAAACGGGTTGGTAAGAGAAAGTGTACCAATGAATAAACGAAAATTGAAGTTTAACGTGTTGTTACGTTGAAACGCGCACGATAGATCTGATAGTTTTATTTTGCAAAGCATGCAGTAACAGATTGTATTTACCTTTGATTTGATTTTGCGTTGTTGTTAGAAGAAGCTTTTTATAACTTTGGTAATTTTAGTTGATCGATATTATTTGAGAATTTTCTAGAGTTGGTTGTTTACTATCGATCGAAGTTTCGCGATGGGTGTAGTAACAGCTGAGAGATTCTTTTAGCCTAGATATGGTTATATGACGTGAGACAATGACGACGAAGTTTGATTTGATTGGTTGTGGTGCGTCACGCTGGAGTGTTCTAATTTTTTCTGGAGTTTTCTAGAGACTATATAGGTGCTGCACTGTTTCAAAAGTGGGTTGGAAAGTTGAAAGTTGTAGA
>JBAHVR010000258.1:0-50000 GCA_036898135.1 Oncomelania hupensis | reverse complement strand
ACACTCTCCTTCTGGAGTGTAAACATTGCGACACAATTTTTCTTTCAAAAATAAAATGTATATCCTAGCCTATTCTATCCTGTTCCGTAACTCGAGGATACACATTTTATTTGTGGTGCACCACAGATGATTCTTTAATCAGCGTACTCCATCTTTTTCTGTCTCCATCTTCTTCTGCCTCCTTGCACCGTGCCTTGAAGGATGGTCTTTGAAAGGCCTAATGCTCTGATGACGTGGCCATACCATCGGAGTTTCCGTTTCTTCACCACTGTGAGCATGTGATCATGTTATCCAATGGCTTGTGTGTTGGTGTGTCGGGCTTCGTCGTTGGTGATATATGCTGGGTATAGGAAATGCCCAGATGTGTTCTGTAGCACCTCATCTCCATGCTTTGTATTCTTCGTTGTAGAGCTGCTGTGAGGGTCCATGTTTCGCAAGCGTATAGGAAGATGGATATGACAAGGGAGCGCAGCAGCCTTACCTTGGAATGTAGACTGACGGTCCTGTCTTTCCAAATGGGCTTCAGCCTTGTCAAGGCAGTAGTTGTTTGTGCTATCCTGGAGAGGCCTTGCTGTCTGGACCCATTGTCTGATACAATGGCTCCTAAATATGCACTGTGTTGAGGGATGGGCCTTGGACTTTGATGTCTGTGTTGATGCCATTGGTGTTGTTGGTCATCGTTTTGGTCTACTCTGCACTGATTTCCATTCCAAAGGCTCTAGAGGTAGTGTCAAGCTTCTGTACCAGCCAATCCATCAGTGTCATCCGTAAAACGGAGGTTGGAGATTGCTCTACACCCCATGCTGACTGTGCCTTCGTGATCTGCAAGGGCATCTGACATGATGCACTCTTTGAAGATGTTGAAGAGTGTTGGAGAGAGTAGGCATCCTTGACGTACGCCGATTGTTGTTCTGAACCAGTTCCCGATGGCGCTGTTGTGGAGAACTGCACTGATAAGCTTGTCATACAGACTTTTGATGGATTCAATAATGCTAGGGTTGATGTTGTACACTCTCATGGTTGCCCATATGGCGGACTCTTTCAAACGCTTTTTTGAAGTCTACAAACACATGATATAGATGTTGTTGATGTTGTAGGTAGTTCTCGCAGATTATTTTGAAGTTGAAAATCAGTTCAGTGCTACTTCGCCCTGCCCTGAATCCTGCTTGTTCTTCAGCTATGGTTTGTTCAGCTTGGAGTTTTAACCTGCCGAGTATTATTTTCAGAGGACCTTGATGGAAAGGCAGATGGTGGGTTATTTTCACACTCCTGAAGGTTACCCTTTTTGGGAAGAGTGATGACAAGCAACTGGGTCCATGGTGTAGGGCACTCCCCACTCTGTCAGATCTTGTTAGGATAATGGCGAGGGCATCAATCTTCGCTTCTCCTCCTGCTTGAAGCAATTCTGCGGGTATTTTGTCCACTCTAACTGACTTCCCCTTTCTTCAGCGATTGCACTACTGCCTCAACTTCTTCTCGGAGAATTGGGAGGATTTCTTCTTCTTCTCTTTTCTGGGGACAGGCTAGAACTGATGAGTCTCCGTTTGGTGTGTGGTTGTAAAGGTCAGAGCAGTACTCTGTCCAACTATCCAAGACTTCTTGTTCTTCTTTAAGGCATATGCCAGACTTGCTTTGGATCGTGGAGACCTTGGGCTGTTTAACATTTGGCAGCCGCTTCACAGTCTGGTAGGCCTTCTTGCTGTTGTTTTTGTTCAGATTGTTTTCTATTTCCTGGCATTGATCTTCTATCCAGTTCTCCTTTGCTGTGCGCATGCTTTTTCGGATGTCATTGTTGAATTTTTTGGTAGGCATCAGTTCTCTGTGAGGTGTCCTTCATCAAATGCATCGATATTCTGAACAGATAAACCTTTCTGGCATTTCAATTCAAATCAATATTGTATTTTAAGCTTATGTCTCTTCTGAGCATTTCCTATACCCAGCACATCACCAACAACGAAGTCCGACAGACCATCACACAAGCCATTGGACAACACGATGACCTGCTCACAGTGGTGAATAAGCGGAAACTTCGATGGTATGGCCACGTCACCAGATCATCAGGCCTTGCAAAGACCATCCTGCAAGGCACAGTGCAAGGGGGTAGAAGAAGAGGGAGACCGAAAAAGAGGTGGGAGGAATGGACTGGTTTGACACTGAGCGAAGCCATCAGGGTTGCTGAGGACAGAGAAAGATTAGATGGAGTACGCTAGTTAAACGATCATCTGTGGTGCCCCTTCGACCTCCGAGTTACGGGATAGTATAGGATAGGATAGGTCTCTTCCCGTAATGTATGTGATTTTAGGTCATTTCATTCACATGCATGGACATACAAACATTCAATAAAATCCAACAATTTATTTTAAAGCTAAACTGCAACCATACAAAATAACAATACTACGAAAGTTCACCAACTGCAGAGCTGTAAATTATACGAGCTATATCTAGATATTTGCATTTGTTGAAAAATCAGTCGGGACCAAGAAAGGAGAAAACATGTGTCAATTTTTTCCCCTCTGAAGCTTAAAAGTAAAGACGGGAATGTCGGAGTGTTATTTTCCATTGGAAATTAGTTTCTTACTGGTTTTTTGTTGTTGTTGTTGTTGTTGTTGTTGTTGTTGTTTTCTCCAGAATCCGAGTTTGCTTGTTTTGAAATCCAGTTGTTTTTATCATTAATTTCAAGTCGCTCAAACTCAAAGCAAAAATTGACGCTCGAATAATGAAATAAGCTAGCATGTCAGTCAAATGCAGAGCGTGCACACAGAAGTCAATTTCATTGTTACAATCTGCTGATCACTGTTCTCTGACAAGCGTGTCAGTTTCTAGACGGTAGAGTGTCGCTGATGGTATGGAACGCGGAAAGCGTCAAATGCGCGTGCAATTGCACTCGAAAATGCACACGCAATTGCACGCCCATCTAGTAGCTGATTGGTCAAACATTTACACTCGAAACTGCGCAAGCGCAAATGCATGCGCATTTAGTAGCTGATTGGTCAAAACTTACACGCCAAAGTGCGTAAACGCAATGGCACGTCATACTGCACGCCGGATGTTAATGAAAAGGAATGACAAAACATGAAACGGAAAAAGCAACGGAAAACGCGTGTAACTATCATACGCTTTGCACTGTGGCCATATTGAAGACTGTTGTACACGCGATGGGAGATAAATCTCATATTATTTACAGCCAAAACAAAGTAAATTATAATAACGTTTAACATTCATTTAGGAGGAGGGAGTTTTGGAGGCAAAGGAGGTCGTGGGTGGCGAGGGTTACATTTTAAATGAGTTATCAATTTACATTACGTTATTTTGGTACATAGAACGTATTTCCGGACATTTCCCATTCCTAGTTTTAAAGTTACTCGTAAGTAAATGCGCGTGCAGTTGCATATATGCATTTCATATATGCAATTGCATGTGCATTTGCGCTTGTGCAGTTTGGCGTGACAGTTTTCGACCAATCTGCTACTAGATGGGCGTGCAATTGCGTGTGCATTTGAAGCTTTCCGCGTTCCATACTGATTCCTCCACCCCTACTCACCCCCACCCTTTGCCCGTGCATTTTGCATTTCATTGTATATAGTATAATAATATATTCGATTAAGAGGGATGTGATAGTGGTGGAATAAGGACTTGTAATTTGAAGGAAGAGGTAGGAGGGGGGGGGAGGAGAGGAGAGTGGATGGTACTTAAACGAGAGGGGGGTTAGGAGGGTGGTGGTGGTTATGAAGCTATTGACATCGTTTGGAATTTGATAAAATTGACTTTTGACGCATAGATGGCAAGCAATTTTCCAAGTGCCAAGTTCGTCGAACTTTAAAAAAAAAGAAAAAAAGAAGATTTTCTGTGGGTAAAAGTAACGCCATTTCGTCTTTAAAAGGAATTCTCTTAGCGCAAACAATGACAAACTCATTTCATTTGATAGCTCCAACGTGTGAAATTTGATGAAGAGAGCGCTTAATTTCATGTTTATTTCAATAACTGTTGGTGACAGCTTGTCGATAATTTAATGATTTTCATAGCGCGTTATAAACGGTACGTGTGCATGTTATTATGGAAATAATATCAAGCAAAAGGACATATAATTATAGCCAGGGCGATCCTAAAGCCTAAGGATATGACTGTGACAGGGTGTGCTGCCGACAGCGTGTGCAGGTTTTCACCGTTCCCCTCTTGTGCAGTCGCTTGTCCTTGGAAACCGTGCTCTCTGTTCGTGAGTATGTCTTGATGCCATCTTATTATCCTTCTTCACATTAATAGTATCACTAATACTAGTTGTAGTAGTAGGTGCAGGAGTAGTAGTATTTTATCGTTCTTAAAAAGCGCTTTTCCAGCTCAAGAGCTGTTCAAGGCGCTGGCCAATACTGAAGCCGCCTGAAGCGCCCACTGACTTGCTGCCTTGGGGCGCATCATCTGACGTCCCCAGACAACTTGAGCACGAGGGATGAGGAAGAATATACTTAGTGAGTGTATGCATGTTGTTGGCACTCGCGTGTCTAGGGTCTTTTTAAAGTGCGAGTGATGAAATAATTTGATGGATATTGGACGTTGTTGGCACTGTTGTTGCTTTTGGTGGCGATGGTGGTGGGTAGGATGATGATGATGGGGATATGTGTGGATGCGGATGCTGGTATTATTACCTGTGTAGGAGATGCTAGTGTGCTAAAAGAAGCAAGCTAGTAGTTTGATTGATTGATTGATTGATTGTTGCTTTAGGTCCCGCGGACTCTTCTGAGCCAAATCAGGACCGGACAACCCCCAATCTGCATAAAAGATCTGCTGAAACAACCCTAGTGGGAAAACTGAATGCCCTCCACCAGCCAGTCACTTTACAATAAAGACATCCCAGGCATGGGACGGCTGAGGCTTCACCCCAACTTATCGAACCCCCGTTTACAAAAACAAAATAGAATACAAACATCACTATAAATTATCAACAAAACACATACATATAAAATGCCTACATTGCTAAATAATAACATCATAGAAGCCCTAGTGACCACCTGGCAGAAAGCGTCCAATATTCCCAAGCTGATCCAACAGACCTCATACACAAACAAGGAGTCTTGTCCCGGAAGAGTTTTCAAGAAAAAAGGTAGGAGACTGGTCTAGCGAAGAAGACGATAGTATAGAACAGAGCAGGAATGAGAAAGAGCAAATGAGAAAGACAGCGACAGTGGGAATTTAAAGCACTAAATTTCCAGAAAGTGGGGATACTATTTATACTGAAACCCCCGGCACCCCAACGGGGGTAGTAGTAATAGTAGTAAGTAGTAGTAGTAGTAGTAGTAGTAGAAGTAGGCTGGGGACAAAAATAGGCCGTGAAGTCTTTATGAAGGTCATTTCATTGTCACGTGTTTATTATGAGAATGTTTAGCACGCAATTTTCATTATACATATTACTCATCTTAGCAATAGAATAATTGTTTAATTTCTTATCTAGTGCGTTCAATCGAAGCTGTCATAGCATGGCAGTAGTTGTTATAGTTGTTGGTGGTGTTGGTAGAACTAGTTTTTATTGTGATACTTAATTTTCATAGTGGTGTGGAAAATAGTGAGAATTGTTTTACCAAGAAGCAAATAATGCAATATGTTATCACGTTAATTCTTTTTAATTAAAATAAAACTCCGTTTTGATTTAAATAGGTTACACCTCTCTCTCTCTCTCTCTCTCTCTCTCTCTCTCTCTCTCTCTCTCTCTCTCTCTCTTTCTCTCTCTCTCTCTCTCTCTCTCTTTCTCTCTCTCTCTCTCTCTCTCTTTCTCTCTCTCTCTCTCTATCCTCCACACCCCACCCCACCGTCCCACTAACTTTCCATCCCCTCCATTTTGCTTTTTGAAACAGACTACGGCAGGTGCCTAACCGTCGTTTTCACGTGGGTCAGGGAACGTTCAGCCGCGATGAACAATACGTACTTGTACTACCGACTGAGGAGTTACCAGTGGTATCCCAACGAATCCGGGCTCGTAAGAATCAATAACAATATCAACAATAATCATCGTCATCAGTAACATCACACACGCACGGGCGCGCTCACCCACACCCACACGCACACACACAAATCCAACAACAGCTGTCTGAGAATATAACACAAGCAACAACTGGCTCATATTTGATCAAGTATTGAGCTACACTCAATAGCTCACATGCAACTGATTACCGTGTTTAAAGCCAATAAACTTAAAGGACCTCAGATCGCATACTTTAAAGTCAAAGAGCCGTTTTCAATTCACAGTGTGTCTCTTCCAAAAGTACGGTTTTGATATAAGTTGATGGGTTTATGAAGGCTGTTTATAGCACAAATGGTTTTTTTAAAATAGAGAACACGATGAAAGTGTGTTTAATAAGGCACACATTATTTTGTTTTGTTGGTTTTTTTTTTTCACGCATGAAAAGACTACTTTCTGTTCAAAGCTTTAGCGGTCGGTTTAAGCATTGCTTGTTGTGTACTCTTTTTATTAATGTGATAACAAACAATTTTTCCAAAGCAAACGTACTTGTCCCACAAACATATAGATGAAATAAACAAGCATTTAATATCCTGGCCCTTGGATACCCTTGACCCTTTAAAACTGATGCACGTTCAATGCGGCCATGTGGTAACAAAACAAATCCATTCCATGTTGTGCGTGTATATAATTTATGTAATAGGGCAGAGAGGGAGAGACAGGAGTCAAACGGAATACAGCCCTCAGTTGCCTAGCCAGAGCGCTACGTAACTATTTTGGCGGAAAGTCTGGGCAAACCCTAAGTAGCGAAATCGAAAGGTTGTTTGCGAAGAGAAAAAGATGGCGGCCAGAGTGGTGGGCTTTCGATGTGCGAATGGCGATGTGTTCAATGGTGAAATAACAAGAAAGGACTTTTGTCATTTATTATACTGTCTGCTAAGATTTGTGTACTTGTTATTTGACGGGAATAATTATGTTTAAGTGCAATCGTTATGAATTAGTATTTATATTTGATAGTATTGTTATATCGTCAGTGCGACTGACAGTGACTTTCACTTCCAGCCAACTTCACTTTGATTGCTTGTTGTGCAGTCAACGTGTGAAGCGACATTTTAAAAGCGTTCGTTTATGGCTAAAGGTTCCCCAGAAACAAAAACAGTTCGTGCGGAGCAATCGGAAACGTTTTGTGGCGCTTTTTTTTTTTTCTAAGCAACTCGGGGCTGTATTCCGCCTTTATAAAATACATGTATAAAGACGGTATAAAAAGTTTATGAGAAAGGGATGGAGAGAGAGAGAGAGAGAGAGAGAGAGAGAGAGAGAGAGAGAGAGAGAGAAAGAAGGAAGGGGGGATTGGAGGGAGCTTCTTGGATGATAGTAATTCGTATTCCGTCACTCACGCGAGCCAAATTCGGGTAGCCTTCTCAGGTAAAGCACGGCAACCGCAAGGCAGAGTCACCCCGGACGAAAGGGGAGTATGACCCAACATCTGGTTCGAGTCTCGACCTGTTCCCACTACCACCAAGCCCTCACAGACAGTTGTTGTTGCTTTGAGCAAATCTTGAGCTGGAGAAGTGCTCTAAAAACAATAAAATAAATGCAACCAAATGAATGAACATTCATTAAACTCGTAACTATTTCCACATAATCGCAGCATTATCTCAGCTACTTGCTATTGTTGTTATTAAGTGTTGTTGCTTTAAATCTTATAGTTATCACCGTCTAGGACATGAATGCCCCATATTAATGTAATTCAATTTAATTGTTCTGATATAGCGCCCCTACGACCTCCGAGCTATGGGATAGGATAGGATATAGCGCGATTTATCACCTCAAGGCGCTTGGCGGATACAGGGTCTTAACTCAAACCGTCTGAGGCGCCCACTTGTAGTCTTGCCCATAAAATGTATTCGTTCGCGAAATTCGTCGGATTATACTCTCACCCGAAAGTAAGTATGAATGGGTGGGATGTGTGTGTGTGTGTGTGTGTGTGTGTGAGAGAGAGAGAGAGAGAGAGAGAGAGGGTTGTGGGGCAAGGCGGGTGGAGGGGTTTGAACAGATGGGTTATCACGGAATGATGGATAAGATCAAAAGGAAGAGGTCTCGTTTGACAGAGCTCAAAGCCGATGCTGTCTCTCCCGTTATTGTTAATTTCTGGTTTGCCCCTTCCAGTCCTGCACGGCTTGCTGCTCCAGTAATGAAGGGTGGACATAAAAGTTTGTTCAAGTGTAGCTGTGTTTTTTATTTTTATTTTTTTTTCTTCATGGCATACACAATTTTAAATACAACTTGATTAATATAATATATATAATATAGTATATACAGGGAGACAGATGCCTATTGGTAGACTTTTAAAGACTGGTGTTAAATCCCCCTCCCCCTCTTTTCCCTCCTCCCCTCCCCCTCCCCTCTCCTCCCTCTCCCCTCCCCCTCCCCTTCTTCCCCTACCTTTCCTCCACTTTTGTTATAAGGTTTATTAATTGTGATTTAATGTTTCAAATCACCTGAACGTGTACGATAAATGAGATATAGATAGTACACGTATATAGACAAATGCATCATTCAGCCGATTATAATATCCACTCCACGTGACCGTTGTAAAGCGCAAAACGCCATGTGGCGAAGAGGTGCCGAAAGCCCTGCAATGCTCTCTGCACCCCCACCCACCCCCCCACCCCCCGATTTCGTCTGTTAACAAATCTTGTGTTGTGGTCGCTTCAGCTGCAAATTGGGTAGGACCGTGCCGAGTCCGCAGTCTGCATGTGCATTGGCCAATCATGTAACGGGACACTGATTTAAAAAAAAAAAAAAAAAGGTGGGATGCGGGAAGGGGGATGGTAGGGTAAAGAGAAATTGAGTAAAGTGTGGTGAGAGTTGATATAAATGGTGGTTTACATCATTTTCGTGGTCACCACCACTACCACCACCATCATCGTCATCATCATCATCATCATCATATTCATCATCATCATCATCATCATCATCATCATCATCATCATCATCATCATCATATTCATCATCTTTGCCACTGTCACCACCACCAGTAATTTGTTGTTGTTTTTAATCGTTCTCGTTTTTCTCTGTAATGCAAAAAGAGTTTTAATCCTAGTTTCATTACTTGGCTCGGCTAAAAGTTGGGGAGAACTTCCCCTTGAGTTTTCGGCCATTTAACGTGATGACTCCAGATGGGAGCTGGCGTGCTCTTGCATTGATTATACTCCAGTGCATGACTTGCCTAAAGAGTTCCACAGACAGGCCCTTGTGTTGAAGTAATTTAAGGCTTGCTTGCATTGACCGTAAGATTATTGTTAAGGGTTGGATAGCCATTTGTTGGGACCTTTGTAATTTATTGCTTGGAAGACACTCCTCGTCAGTTATATGTGGTTGGGCACGAAAGTTTAGATTATACATTTTTTCGCAAATATTAGATACGAGGGAGAAACAAAAAGTATGTGTAAGCAATTAGTCATCTTTTAGCGTGAATGAGTGTTTATAAGTTGCTGCGCCATTTTGGTCTTGACCCCAGCCGCGTGTAAGACACACTGCTTAGTTGAGACCCGTCGAGGCTTACGTTTGCATCACCACTAGTAAGCGCCTAAGCGTAAATCCCGGCGTGTCTCAGCTACGCAGTGCGACTTTAAAGAGTGTGGACGCCATCTTGCAGTCCAACAAGCAGCGTAATATTACCATTACAGGAGAGTATTTGAGAAAAGGATTCCCCAACATGCTGAGTGTCAGAGAGGCATAGACCGGCGGGTTCTGGCACCATTGTTTGAGACTCGGGATGGATGCAGTGAAGTGGTTCCATATGCACAAGAACACGAGAGCCAGTGTAGAATGTGCATGCGGATTGTGTGGATTCAAAGGGATGTAATATTCGGCACTTGACATGTATAGAACTAATGTCGTCTAGAAATTATCCACCTGTTTGTCTCTCCGCTACTGTGTTTGTCGCTGTCTATCCGCTACTCCTTCTCTCGACCTAAAGCAATAACCATGTAATGTAATGTTATGTAATGTAAAGTACTCCTTCTCTCTCTCTCTCTCTCTCTCTCTCTCTCTCTCTCTCTCTCTCTCTCTCTCTCTCTCTCTCTCTCTCTCTCTCTCTCTCTCTCTCAGGTCTTCCCCTCCAACTGTTTCCTCTCTCTTCCACCCTTCTCTCTTTCCTCATCATCCAACATTACTGTCTGATCATCAACGTCGTCGTCGTCTTCATCATGATTTAAAAAAAACACAATTTAAATGCATTTCTACTCTGCGTTTTCCTTCCATGTCATTATTACACACATTCGTCGTCATCGATCATCGTTTCCGTGATTGTTGTCAACATCATCAGCAGCAGGTGTGACGGTGGGTCTATTGTTACTGGGCTCTGCACAATGGAATGCTATAACCCACTCATCTTTGTCTGCGGGGATCGGCTAGTATACTCATCCTGTGACTAATCTTAATGCATTTATATGTTTAACTCGGTCTGTGTGCGGATAGGGTTATAGAGAAAGGGAGAAAATGGCAAAGGATTCACTTGCACACTAGCTCTCACACGGCTATGAAACATCAAGCCACTTGTTAACAGTAAATATCACACATTTATTTCCTCTGCTCTATACATAATTCTCTAAACACTCTATTAACTTAAATTAAATGTCCAAATTGGGTCCCGAGGGTTTCAGTATAAATAGTATCCCCACTTTCTGGAAATTTAGTGCTTTAAATTCCCACTGTCGCTGTCTTTCTCATTTGCTCTTTCTCATTCCTGCTCTGTTCTATCAATCTGCTATACTATCGTCTTCTTCGCTAGACCAGTCTCCTACTTTTTTTTCTTGAAAACTCTTCCGGGACAAGACTCCTTGTTTGTGTATGAGGTCTGTTGGATCAGCTTGGGAATATTGGACGCTTTCTGCCAGGTGGTCACTAGGGCTTCCTATGATGTTATTATTTAGCAATGTAGGCATTTTGTATGTTTGTGTTTTATTGATAATTTATAATGATGTTTGTATTCTGTTTTGTTTTTGTAAACGGGGGTTCGATAAGTTGGGGTGAAGCCTCAGCCGTCCCCTGCGTGGGATGTCTTTATTGTAAAGTGACTGGCTGGTGGAGGAAATTCAGTTTTCCCACTAGGGTTGTTTCAGCAGATCTTTTATGCGGATTGGGGGTTGTCCGGTCCTGATTTGGCTCGGAAGAGTCCGCTGGACCTAAAGCAACAATTATATAATGTAATGTAGCGTAATAATAATAACAAATAATCAATCGCGGTATTAACTTCGGAGTACAGGGTAAGATTATTGGTAGCGGTGATTAGGTAGAACATTTTCAGCCAAATTAGAAAGCTATCGTTTCTCCATAAAAGATTCATTGGTGGAGATTAGACTAGTGCATGTGAGTGTGGCCATACCACGCACATTAGAGGATGAAATTAGTTGTTCCCCCGTTTAGACGCCGTTTATGGTATCTTGGCACGGCATGGCCATTGCAACAGTGGGGACATTTAATTACAATGAGAGTGCGTCATGTTGATTATGGGTGGTGTAATTCTGACAGCAAAACATTTGGTGATGATGATGGTGGTAGTGGTGGTGATGACGATGATGATGAAGATGATTAATAGTGCTATGGTTGTTATTGCTGTTATTATTATTATTATTATTATTATTATTATTATTATTATTATTATTATTATTATTATTATTATTATTATTATTATTATTATTATTATTATTATTATTGTTATTATTAATTGTGTGGATATTTGTCCGCCTTATCTAACTTTGGCGGAATGGGAGGCGACTGGTTCAGGCTTGGGCGAGTTCGGGTCGGGCCGTGTTCTCAAGTTGGTGGCCGAAAGACGGGAGTCAAATACTCCGCTCGGCTACAAGCGGTGCACAACGACCGGGAATAGGATGGTGCTGGACGGTGGTAACTGTTGAAGGCAGTTTTTCACTGTTAAGTCAGTGAATGGAGACTGACTGGGTGTTATCGGTTGCGAACTAAGAAACCATGAGGACATGGTTCGATTTCAGCTGTGGGATCTGTGGCGGAAAGGGAGGAGACTGGTTCAGGTTTGGGAGAGAAGTTGTCTACCTTCCATTTGTTGGTTAGACTAGTCTTGGGTGGCTTCTGCTGTGCAGAATACCTTTGGAGTGGCGATTGGGTTATCCAGGACAAGGCGAAACGACATTTGTTCTCTCCGGCTGACCATTCGTCTTCTGCTTTTGGTGGTGAGCAGGATTACATTGTCGGCAGGCATTTTATGCAAGTCAGTGGCAGTGACTTTGTAGAGAGTGTCGTGGCACTAGTAGCCGGCAAACCGGTTTACTAGCAACACACTTGCCCACCTTGCAAGACAGCAGTTTTTTATGTCCCTCTTTTTAGGAATAATGAAAATAACGGTTTCGCGCTTACGTAATTGATGAAACATTTTAAACAACTAATCCAAGCAACATTAATGTACAACTAAAGCATTGGCCTTCGTGGTTCAAAAATCCCATCAGGAGCCCAGCCACTGCGCTCCCGAAAGTATTTGAGGTAGGTGTGTGATGGTAGTGAAGGAGAGGGAGGGTTTCAAAGATGGTGTTCTAACAATTCACGTGCGCGCATTCATATAATTTCCAACGAAACTAAGTGATAAAATTTTAGTTTGTATATTCATTCATTCTACCCTATCCTATCCTATCCCGTAACTCGAAGGTCGTTGGTGCACCACAGATGATCGTTTAACCAGCGTACTCCATCTTTCTCTGTTCTCAGCAACCCTCATGGCTTCGTTCATTTTCACACCAGTACATTCTCGAATGTTGTCGTCCCACCTCTTTTTCTGTCTCCCTCTTCTTCTGCTTCCTTGCACCGTGCCTTGCAGGATGGTTTTTGCAAGGCCTGATGGTTTGGTGACGTGGGCATACCATCATAGTTTCCGTTTTTTCAATATTGTGAACATGTCATCGTGTTGTCCAATGGCTTGTGTGATTAGGGGTCTTTCGGAACGGGTAAAAGTGAAAGTGATTGTGTGTTCGTTTCGTCCAACGAGAGGCACGCCGGGAGATTCTTACACCGCGTTACGAAACGAAACGAACGTGTTTCTGTGCGCTTTCGATTCCAGCACCTAGTTTCGTTGTGATTATTATGCCTACGTAAGGCTTCTTCTAACAAATCATGATTTGACACGAATGTAACGATTACGTTGAACTTTAAAGATGGTTTAGTGCTCTAACATTGAAGATATTTTACATTCTAGCTTCGAGTTTCATTTTTGTCACATAAAACAGTTTTTGGACTGCTGATTGGTGATACAGAATAGATAGATTCTAGACAGCCATGACCGCATGAGGGTTTGTGCACTCTTTTCAGTAGCTCGTTTGAAAATACGTTTTAAGTCTGAGACCGAGTTTAGATCCCCATTATTCCTTCTAAAATGGTTGAGTAATGTACCATATACAAATTCAAATCATTTTTGGACATTTTACAAACGATTTAATAACCAAAATGTACTCGCTAACATTAGTTCGTGGAAATCAGGTTTTCCACGAAGTTTTATTCCTTGTGGTAGGCAGACTTCGTGACCTTTCACCACGGGAAGTTAAAGCGTCACATAAATTGCTGACGTCACAACAATAAGTAGTCCCGATTCACATTCACTTTCACTTTCACCCGCTTTCGAAAGATCCCTATTGTGGGACTTCGTTGTTGATGATGTGCTGTATAGGAAATGCCCAGAAGCCTTCTGTAGCACCTCATCTCCATGCTTTGTATTCTTCGTTGTAGATCTGCTTTGAGAGTCCATGTTTCGCAAGCGTATATATAGGAAAATAGAGATGACAAGGGAGCGCAACAGATGTGAAATTTGATAATAACAGTGAAAGTAACATTACTACTACTACTACTAGTACTACTACTACTACTACTACTACTACTATTACTATTTTTATTATTACTGCTACTACTACTACTGCTACTACTACCGCCGCTGTTGCTGCTGCTATTAGTACTTGTAATAGTAATGTTAATTATATGAGATATTTTGTAATAATGACAATTAAGTTCAAAACGCAGTGGTCGATATTCGTTTGCGTGTTGTTTCACAATACTATGTGATATCTATCTATCTATCTATCTATCTATCTATCTATCTATCTATCTATCTATCTATCTATCTATCTATCTATCTATCTATCTATCTATCTATCTATCTATCTATCTATCTATCTATCTATCTGTCTGTCTGTCTGTCTGTCTGTCTGTCTGTCTGTCTGTCTATCTATCTATCTATCTATCTATCTATCTATCTATCTATCTATCTATCTATCTATCTATCTATATATCTATCTATATATCTATATGGCTGCATATTCACTACGCAGTTATTACTGGTAACATGACAGTATCGTAGAAAATTGCTTTTGTATGTAGCGTAATATGATATGATTGATGCGGGTAATTTGTATTGGGACGATCTGTTGTTGGTTTATGAATTTATATTACTCATTAGTTTGTTTTTATTTTATTGCCTTTGGATTACTCTGTATGAATTTTCATACTACTGTTGGATACCAGCAAGTTCTCTCTCTCTCTCTCTCTCTCTCTCTCTCTCTCTCTCTCTCTCTCTCTCTCTCTCTCTCTCTCTCTCTCTCTCTCTTCCGCCGCCATCATCATGATCATCATGATCATCATGATCATCATGATCATCATCATCATCATCATCATCATCATCATCATCATCATCATCATCATCATCATCATCATCATCATCATCGCCATAGTCGTCATCATATCATTAGTATGAGGGTGGGGGTCAAGTGGTGAGGCTAGTAGAGTGTAGTAGTTAAGCATTTTGATAATAATAATTGGTTTACCTGCAATAGTAGTTTCAGTGTTATTTCATGATGATGATGATGATGATGATGATGATGATGATGATGATGATGATGATGATGATGATGATGAACAACACCAACGAAAGATTTAAAGGTCATAGAACTTACTGTAACTGTAAGCGCCTAGAAGTCAACTAAGTATCGTAATTAAAGCAGGCGTTTCCTTCATGAGCGGACCTTTTTCTTCTTCTTCCCCCCCCCCCCCCTCCCCCCTACTATGATTGTCTACTTCTTTAAGATTGTAAGAACTGTTGAACTTGAAGTCAACCTTCTATTGTCCCTTTCATTGGGGGCTTACTTTGTTGTTCAACAGACATTTTACCGGTCTACAAATCACAACGAATGAACAGTGCAGTTAAACGTCAACCATGTTTGAAGTGGTCTTGTAGCACAGTTCATAGGGTGGCGGGTTCCTTTGCCCGAGGTCGCTGGTTCGAAGCCCGCATGGAGACGAACTTTTACGTGACTTAGGTACGAGACTTTTCAGGGCACCGATGGTTTTCTCGGGGTACTCCGGTTTCCTCCGTCCCTTCAATAAATGAATACGGTCAATCTAATATTTCAAAAATAAAAATGTGTTCTATTCAGTTCAGCGCTCTTTGAGTTCTTTTGAAGAAAAATCGCGTGATAGGTTCCTGTCTTATTATTATTATTATTATTATTATTATTATTATTATTATTATTATTATTATTATTATTATTATTATTATTATTATAAGATAAGATAAGATATTACTTTATTAATCCAAAAGCATGGAAATTACATTGTCTGTCAATTAAACATGTCCATTCATTCTTCTTTTACACACACATAAATATTTATACATTATTAATGATCTTCAAACACATGGACATATTTTCATAATGCAGATATTTCAATTAAGCAGTAAAACGGGTTAACGTAAGTACAGATAAATATGAGAATTTAAAATTAGTGTGTAAACATATAAACTATTTATACAAAAACATTAAAAATTATTTTAAAAACATTATAATAAAAACATTATTATTAGATCTATTATTATTATTATTATTATTATTATTATTATTATTATTATTATTATTATTATTATTATTATTATTATTATTATTGATATTATTGATATTATTATTGATATTATTATTGTTATCAACATCATACCCCTTGGGGTCATGAGCAATCTTGCCACTGTAGATTGTTCTAACCTATAAAGGGAAAAGTGAAAGCCCCAGTTGAAAACCTGTCTTGACTTTGTAGGCAAGACTGATTCACTGCGGCAACAGTACCCCCGTTGGAGTGCCGGGGGTTTCAGTATAAATAGTATCCCCACTTTCTGGAAATTTAGTGCTTTAAATTCCCACTGTCGCTGTCTTCCTCATTTGCTCTTTCCCATTCCTGATCTGTCCTATCACTCTGCTATACTATCTTCTTCTTCGCTAGATCAATGACCTACCTTTTTTCTTGAAAACTCTTCCTGGACAAGACTCCTAGTTTGTGTATGGGGTCTGTTGGATCAGCTTGGGAGTGTTGGACGCTTTCTGCCGGGTGGTCACTAGGGCTTCCTATGATGTTATTATTTAGCAATATAGGCATTTTATATCGAGTAGTTGGGGTAAAGCCTCAGCCGTCCCCTGCGTGGGATGTCTTTATTGTAAAGTGACTGGCCGGTGGAGGGCATTCAATTTTCCCACTAGGGTTGTTTCAGCAGATCTTTTATGCGGATCGGGGGTTGTCTGGTCCTGATTTGGCTCGGAAGAGTCCGCTGGACCTAAAGCAACAATCAATCAATCAATCAATATCAACATCATCATCACCATCATCATCATCATCATCATCATCATCATCATCATCATCATCATCATCATCATCATCATCATCATCATCATCATCAGACGCTTACACCCACCATTTGCGGTAATATTGCAAGCGGGTTAACCATCCCAGAGAACGTAGGGTAGGGACGTACATCAACACTGAACCACAAGCGCGATCATGTGCTGCTAATATGACGGACAGTGACCGAAAAATGGCTTTTTTTTTCTCGCTCACCACCAGAGGGTTCGAACCTGGGTCATCCGTGTGTGCCAGGCGAACGCTGTACCACGGAGCTACGGCAGCGGATTGTTATTGTTGCACACAGTGGGAATGAACGTTGAAGGTTTAACGATACGACAGACGGGGATTACCATCTCTAGGGACGAGGGATAAGGGCCCAAATTAACACTGAACCACCAGACCAGAGCAATCATACGGGCAATACGGACTGTGAAAGTGGTCACTTTTTATCTTGCCTACCACGGGATTGGAACCTGGGTCATTAGGTGTGCCAGGCGAGCGCTCTACCACCGAGCTACGGCGTTGGGACATGCACAGTGTAATAATAATAATAATAATAATAATAATAATAATAATAATAATAATAATAATAATAATAATAATAATACTGGATGCTATATACGCGCCTTTCCCCAAATCAATCAGGCACAAAGCGCGGCGATGTGTACCAACATACACGCTCACCTGTCTCATCCACCCTCACACACACACACACACCCCAAATACACATCCATCACTCAAACAGGTGGTGTAAAGGCAGGGAGATCGCTATTAGAAGACGGAAAGAAAATTGCGATTTTTTGGGGGGGGAAATTTTATTTTGACTGCGTCCAGTACCACTATTGAAGGGAGGGAGGAAACCGGAGTGCCCGGAGAAAACCCTCGGTGACCTCAATAGTCTCGTACCTTAGTCACATACGTTCGCCCCTTGCGGGAATCGAACCCGCGACCTTCGGCATAGGAAACCGGCGACTTATCCACTGCGCCACGAGGCCACCCCGTGTACAGAAGGAAGATGTAGAACTGCATCAAGATCAGTTGAATGTAACGCAAAAGCAACAACTTTGTAGTAGTCTTTTTCATTTAAATCGTTAAACGGAAGTTTTAAAATGTCGCGCAAATGGCTTTCTCCATTTAAATGACTTAAAACAAAGAGGAGGTTTATTGATTGGTCTTATTTGTTTATTTTTTTAACCTCTTTTGTAGGTAAAAGGTAAAGGTTTGTCAAGGAAGATAATTACTCGATTGATTCTGAATGCGTATTGTTCAGTTTAGTGTCTTGTCAGGTTTGAAATGCTTAAGAACAATGTTTTGTGAAATGACTGGATTGTTGTGGCTTGAAGAGAAGAGACGGATTTATGCAGCTAGCTGCAGACTATGTAGTTTTGACGATGGTTTGGTGCTCGCTGTAGACAGAAATTGAACGGCGCGGTTTATAGCTATATTTGATGAAATTCAGGATTGTAGTGTGTAGTACGTATTTAATGAAAATGAGCACGCAGTTTTAGTCCTGTATGTATGTTTGTGTGTATATGTGTGCGTGTGTGTGTAATATTTTAAAAGCAAATTTTAGTTTACAATAAGTTTTTGAAATGTAGTCTTAATGACAAAGTTACAATTTCAGTGAAAGATGCATTAATATAAGCTCAAATTTAAAAGACGTGTAGCTTAGTTTTTGCTGACACTGAATATTCAGTTTACATTTGGTTAAATTAAACTTTTGTGGGGTTTTGTCGCTTAATAGGAGTATTCAAGCTGCTGCGTTTCTTTTGTATTGTTTTAACGTGCAGGTGTTATGATGCACATTTACGTTTGGTAGTGATAGAAAGCGAAGGTAGGTCTTGTAGTCGGAGTTTAGGTTTAGGGTTGTCAGTAAAATATTTAATAAAACTGAAAAACGTAGTATTAGAATGTTATTGTGTTTTGTAATCTAGCATTCAAGTTGAATCAACATTGAAGTTTAAGACCCATCGCCGTAGCTCAAGTGGTAGAGCGTTCGCCTGGCACACCGATGACCCAGGTTCGAATCCCGCGAGAAGCAAGATAAAAAGTGGCCATTTTCACTGTGACGGTGGGTCAATTTGTGCTGGGCTCTGCACAATGGAATGCTATTACCCACTCGTCTGTCATCTGCGGGGATAGGCTAGTGTAATCACCCTATGACTAATCTTAATACATTTATATGTTTAGCTCGGTCTGTGTGCGGATAGGGTTATAGAGATAGGGAGAAAATGGTAAAAGATTCACTTGCACACTAGCTCTCACACGGCTATGAAACATAGGTAGTCCAGCCACTTGTTAACAGTAAATATCACACATTTATTTCCTCTACTCTATACATAATTCTCTAAACACTCTATTAACTTAAATGTCCAAATTCACTTCGAATAGTTCGTTCTTTGATGGGTCTATGCTGCTACTGTTCTTGATAGTTGCTACAGTCTCATCATTGGGCTGTTTGTTCTGGTTGGCCTATTTTTGGTTTCAGGAGAGTGGACAGTCCTTCTAGTTCAGTGTTAGCGCGTTTCTTCTTGCACTTATCTGATTCGTTGAATTGTGGTGATGATGTCTCCTCCTTGGTTGTTGACTATTGGGCTATCGGAGCTCAGTGCTCGATGTTCCCCTGCAGGCCGAATGTCAGGGTTGACTCTTAGTGGTCTATCTCTGCCTCGGACCAACAAGCCTGCTCATCTTTTCGACAATGTCAGGCTGTGGCTATACTGTGATGAATTGAATTTCACCCGTCACCTGCGTAGTTTACGGAGAGAGATCTGTCAGAGCGTTGCTCCTTCTCGTGTGAGGTTCAGACAAGGAATGACTACCTAGCCTTGTGGTCAGCGAAAAGCCCGCGAAAATCTCGTGAGACCTGAGCGCCTCCTAGCGGGGGGTGGTGGCTATACATCAGCAGGATGAGTTCACTGCCTACCCTAGCGAGAGTTAGCTTAAACATGCTTAGCACACAACTGACTTGCGTCCTCACCTAGGCAGCGACTTTACGTTACACAGGCCTAAGCAGGCTGACCTATTTAAGGCGAGAAGCCTTAGTGCAGGGTCTAACTAGCCTATTGTGACATTCACTGTCCATTTTAGCAGTATGATTGCTCTCGGTTCAGTGTTGATTTAGGTCCCTATCCCTTGTTTCCTTATCCCCGTCTGCCATATCGCCAATGGTGGATGTAGACGTTAAACATCAACTCAGTGTTCATTCGTGAAGTTTAACGTCTACACCCATCATTGGCGATATGGCAGACGAGGAGAAACATCCCAGGTGCAGGGATGAGGGGTTAGAAACCTAAATCAACACTGAACCACAAGAGCAATCACACTGCCAAGATGAACAGTGAAAATGGCCACTTTTTATCTTGCCCACCACAGGATTCGAACCTGAGTTCATCTATGTGCCAGGCGAACGCTCTACCACAGAGCTACGGCTTTGGGACTATATATAGTCTTCATAGCGCAAATTTACTTTTGGTAGTGACAATAACAGAAAGTAAAAGATTAGCTTGCACCTCGGAATTTAAGGTTCAGTGGCGTGAGTGAAGTATTTGATAAAACTGAAAAACGCAGTATTGGAATAGGCATTATCCCTAAATAAACCGAAAGTAGAGTTGCTTCCCCTGAAAAGCGGTACAAAATACATGTTTACAGTACGCCTAAATAAACCGAAAGTGGGTCAATGAGAGTTGCTTCCCCTGAAAAGCGGTACAAAATACATGTTGACAGCTATTTAGGAAGTACTCCTATTGTATTATGTTTGGTTTTATCTAAGCATTGACATTTTAATGTGGGTTTTTGATATGTATGTAGGCTTCGTGGCGTAGGTTTACTTTTGGTAGTGACACTAGCAGAAAGTGAAAAATAGATATTCAATGTTTATAGGGTCCAGCGGACTGCTAAGTGCCGAATCACGACCACACAGAAAGTGAAAAAGGAGCCGGAATTTAGGTTTTATGGATGCACGTGTAGTATTCGATGAGACTGAAAAACGCAATGTTAGAATTTATTGTGTTTGGTTCTCATGTAGACTTCATGGCACAGAGAAACATTTGGTATTGACACTAACAGAAAGTGAAAGAGGTTCTGGAATTTTAGTTTAGGGGTGTGCGTATAGTATTTGATGAAAGTGAATGCCGTACTAGGACTTTGTTGTGTTTGCTTATTATATAAAATTAAAATTGTTTTGATTTTGAAACAACCCAAACAAATTAATATGTAGATTTTGTGTTGCAGAGTTTCTTTCGGTATCGACGCTGACAGAAAGTGAAAGTTGAGTTTATAATCGGAATGTCAGGTTTTAGGTTATGACTGTAGTATAAAATAAAAGTGCAGTTTATAAAATAAAAGTGCAGTTTTAGTTTATATATTATGCTTGATTATCTTGAATAGCAGCTGTGGCGTTCTTTATTTTACTTTTATTTTTAGATTTAATTAAAAAAAATATATGTATAGATTTTGTGGTGCAGGTATTGAATAGAAAGTGAAATACTACGTTTACTGTGTTTAATGCAGAATTCATGTCTAGAGTTGTGTAGTTTTTAGTATTTGATGACACTGAGAATGCAGTTTTAAATATTTGTTGTGTTTTAATGGAAAATAGATGTGGTTTGTGCATGAAGAAATCCGAGATGGTTTTGATATAACTGTATTGATCGTAATACTAATAAAGCACGGTTTCGTCTATGTTAGTGTATTACCGGTGGCTGTGCTTAGGAAGTACAGTACTAGTACTCGCACAAAGATAACAGTACTAAACCAGAAGGAAGAGGGATATTTTACTACTAGTACTAGTAGTATTAAAATGTAAAGTAGAGATCTTGTCTGTATGAACCGATGTATGTATGATTTATATGGAGAATATCACCTTGTAGTTATAATTATGAAGATGTGTAATCCAGTTTGGGAGTCAATAGCCAGCATGTGAAATATTGCGATGTTTGTCATGCAGAGTAGTTAAGTTACACAGTTTTCTTCTCGACTATGCAGAATGTGTTTACCTTAATAACGACTTGAGTTACATTATTGTATAGCGTAGGGTGTAATAAAATGGCAAGACATTTGCGTTTAAGCGTTTAATTGATTTCTCAGTACGGTGGATTTTTATTTTCTTTTGTTTTCTTGCTGCGAGTTAATGTTATTGTCTTTCCCAGCAAATGAAACAGATTGACTCTACGATAGCAATTGAAGTTGTTAACCGTGTTTTGAACGTATTAAACGCCTTTTGCTTCTGACTGAATTTTGTGTTGTTTCCAAATTTGACAAGGGCCAAGGAATGAAAAGAAAAGTTGTTTTATTGTAGACACTTTTGGTATTTAGTGAAAGAAAAAAATAATCAATAGAAAAGGTTTACCTTATCGAACCCTTGGATCTATAATTATGGTCATCATGACCATAATTATAGATAAATGAACATATAACTCAAGGGTTACCATTGAAGATTTTCCGTCAAAAGCTATTTATATAAGGCGGTGTAATACTGTCAATCCAAGAGGGGCCGGGTAGCTCAGTTGGTAAGAGCGTCTTGCCAGTAACCGAAAGGTCGCTGGTTCGAATCCCGGATTGGTCAACGTGTGATCATATTATTTTCCCCTTTACCAACAACTGGCCCGCTGGTGTCAAGTATAAATCGGTCCAGTAGTCACCTATATGCGAAAGTGTCGTGTGACTATCATCTACAAACAACAACAACAACTGTCAATGTTGACAATCGTCATTGTGAACACTGGAGTTATACTTTAGAGTTATCTTTTTTATCTTCCTATCCTATCCTGTCCCGTAATTCGGAGGTCGTAGGGGTACCACAGATGATCGTTTAACCAGCATACTCCATCTTTCTCTGTCCTCAGCAGCCCTGATGGCTTCGCTCAGTGTCAAACCAGTCCATTCTCGAATGTTGTCCTCCCACCTCTTTTTTTTTTGGTCTCCCTCTTCTTCTACCTCCTTGCACTGTGCCTTGCAGAATGGTCTTTGCAAGGCCTGATGATCTGGTGACGTGGCCATACCATCGGAGCTTCCGTTTCTTCAGCACTGTGAGCAGGTCATCGTGTTGTCCAATGGCTTGTGTGACGGTCTGTCGGACTTCGTCGTTGGTGATGTGTTGGGTATAGGAAATGCCCAGAAGTCTTCTGTCGCACCTTTTCTACCTTTTCTTGTCTTTTCTACACACTAGTAAAGCTGTATTGAACCGAACAAGTAAAATATCCCTCTTCCTTCTGGTTTAGTACTGTTATCTATGTGCGAGTTATATTAACGTAGTGAAGATTAGACAACCTTTTTCTTCTTCTCTCCTATGGAGGCAAGAAGAACATTTCTTCTGTCTCCCTAATGGAAAATTGCTTATAGTATACCGAGTTGCAGTAACGATAAGCAGTAGGCTGATGGTGCTTGAAAGTTCTTTCAATAAAGCACATTCATTATTCGGGTTTAAGCTCCAGATTAAAAGATTTATCTCAGCAAAATTTCAAAAACACAACTAATATTAGGTAGATGGGGTTTGGGCGCGCCACAGGCTTCGACTACGCCTTCTTCAGGGGAGGCGGCCCAAAATTTCACGATAAAAATGGACAAAATTTAAATAATAAAAAAAAATATATTGTTCTTTTTATAGTAATGGTGTTCCGTGGTTTGCCTAGAAAATAAAGACATTGTCTTGCATTTTTTGAATTCACAATCATAGTTAGCGATGGAGCGACATGGAGGTTTTTAATACACACACACGAATAGTATTCAAATTCGGTTGGCATCAAGAACTCTTTGTACATTTGGACTTTCTTCTACATGTTGCATTGGATATTCACGTTGACATGGCCATCATATTTGCGCTATTTCAATGACATTGATCACCAGTAACAATCGCCATTCAACGTTCATTTTTAATTGAAATTCTATTGTGCCTGGGGTGACACGGTCCATTTTTGCTGGACCTCGCATTTAATGATCTCATTGTAGACATTAACAAAGACAACATCAACAACAACAACAAGAAACTTTTCAGACTTCTGTCGAGTAAACTTTCAACGCATTCAACATGCCTCGCTACAACACAAGATCTAACTCGCGACGTGCGAAACGTGTCCAACAATCTTCACAGGCTGGCGATTCTTCGAGGGACGGGAATCGGGACAAGGTAAACAAAACCAACTGCATATTTATTGTTGTGGACCTGTGTCTGTATTTACATATATGTCAAATGGCAAGGTTTGGAAGCAGGTATCATGCGCTTTTGCTCTTTAGAATATCTTCCTGTTGTTGCGTATTAGAAAATAAATTCGACATATTCGGTATGAGCAGCAAAACACATTGAGCTGTTCGAGGTGGATGGACAGCCACAATTCCGTTCGCTTCCACGAGTTTGTCACGTTTTGTCTTGATGTCGGCTTGCCTGATCAAGTGCAATGCTTATCCAATTTGTAAATGGGTTTTGCCGCCATTTTCCCGACCCTTCATCAAGGCCACGGCAAATCAGGGGCCAATCACCAAGGCGACTCGCTCCAACCAGTGACCTCCCTCCCCGCCCACTAATTCGCCGGGATGATTTGATTAGAGAGCTCTCTACAGGGACGTAATCATTTCTCTTTCTGGTTAGCTCCCTTGATAGGGCGAAATTGTCCCACCCCAGTAATTAGCCCCTGGCCGCCATATTTGTTGTGTGATTGAGAGCTTTTTTTGTGTGTCTGCTTAATGACCATTTGTTCGCTGACAAGAGGTTTCTCATTTGTGTCCAAAACTGTTTGGGGATGTCATTGTTGTTTCTGTCCAAACTGTCTGAGATGTGATTGTCATGTTTCTCCAAATTGGTCGAGATGCGCTTGTCATTGTGTTTTTTGTTTGTTTGTTTGTTGTTGTTTTTTTTTGGGTTGCAGGAATTACTGAAAATGGGCTGTTGTTTTTTTGTTATGTTTTGTGTGTTGTTGGGTTTTTGGTTTGTAGGAATTGTTCGGGATGTCAGTGTGATTTTGGTAGGAATTTATCGGGATGCGGTTGTTATTTTTATCTTAATAGTGTTTGCGGTGACATTGAATACATCTCCATCCTGCTCCGCACTTTTGCGATGACGATGATTCATTGACGGAAATGTTTGCTCTATACTTTTTATTGTAAACAATGCACCACAGACGTGTTTATTTTCTTTTACATTTGACTGAACTATGTACTCACCCCCACTCACACACGCAGGGTTACTTTGGTCAAATGAAGAATTGCTGGACAGATTTTGACCGATGAATGTAAATAAAGATTAGTTCAGTCGCTAGAATGAACGTCAATGCAATGAATTTTAACCATTTCGGTAAATCCAACATTTTCATAATATTTGTTGGTTTAAACAGAATTTTATTATGTTTAACTAGACGAGCAAACAAAACATGGACAACATAAAGGGCACATAGAAGCAAAGCTTCCATAAGTGCAACCCTTTAACAAATTATAACGATAATTTAATAAATTCCATTAACAAACTTACAGTAGTTCAATATAAATAGTTACCCAACAAATTTTGCTTTGCTCTCTATCTCTCTCTCTCTCTCTCTCTCTTTCTCTCTCTCTCTCTCTCTCTCACAGAGATTTGACAGAAAAATGATGCTAGAAAGTTCAATAACAGCGAGAATTAAAAACATGCGTTTGGGAGAAAATGAGAAAGAATAGATGTGGTATAAGGGCATTTGTGTGTGTGTCGTATACATATTGTGTTAACTTAATGTTAGAAATGTTTGTTTGTTTTTCTTGTTTTGTTTTTTTAACTGTTTTTTTTACTCAATCGTATTTAAATCATGGACCGATTTTAGGGACGCGTACTTTGTATTTGTATATTTATGAGGCGTTTAATTGTTGGGTTTTAATGTGGCCTGTGGCCTTGAAATGAACAATGTATTGTTTATTCAATAAAATGTCTTACGTCTTACGTCTCTCTCTCTCTCTCTCTCTCTCTCTCTCTCTCTCTCTTTCTCTCTCTCTCTCTCTGAAAAGAAAAAAAAGAATGAGAATTTGTGACGGTGGGTCTATTGTTGCTGGGCTCTGTGGCAGACCTGCTTACCCGTCCGTATTTCGCCGTATTTTCCCGATATTTTGACCTCGAGTACGCTGTTACGATGTCTTTATTAAAAAATACGAAAATCGGCCCACCCCCACCCCCCCAAAAAAAAAAATTAATTTTGTTTTAATTTTTATTACAAATTTCGGTACACTTAACCGGAAGCGGAAGCTAAATAATTGGCGCCAGAAAACTATAACTCATTGAATACCCTTGTGTTTTTCAAGTGTATACTCTGCAAATATTTGTCATGGAGAAAAGAATTCATGAAACAACAGACTACAATTAAGATTTTGAGGTGGCGAGTTCATCCAAGCGTGTATGTGTGAAACGAAAGCAGACATTTCTGGTTTCTTATTTTAAAAAATGGCCTTGTTTGGTAGCTGATGAAGACTTGCTGGAAAATGCTTGACAGTTCCAAAGACTACAACCTAAAATCTGAACGTATTGCAGAGTTCTATGCTTCAGTGCATGCATACCTTGATGAAACTTGCAGCTATCTTCTCCTGAAACTGCCCCTCACTGACCCTTTGCTCCAGCACTGCAGAATCATCCGTCCTTCAGCTCAGTTGACTGCATCTTCCCAAGATCTACGCTTTTTTATGAAGCGATTCCCTGCACTCTTTCCACCAAATACAACATCTGAACAAATCGAGGAGCAATTCTTCGAGTATCAGTCAACTGATGTCAAGGGATTGGTGGGCATGCAGGTGGACGAATTTTGGGTGCAGGTCAGCAAAAAACACCCTTAGCTTTTGCAGCTGTGCCAGTTCATGCTGGGACTCTGCACCATCCCACACAGCAGTGCTGCTTTTGAGAGGGTGTTTAGATGCGTATGTAAAACGTGCACCGACAGTAGGTCCAGTATGGGCAAAGACGCTGTTGAAGCACTGATGGTGAAGTTCAGACTTGAAAGCTCTTTCACAAAAGAAGAACTGAAGCAGCTGAAAAGTGCATACATGCATGATTTGAAAAAAATACAAGTAGATCATTATCACATATTATGTTGATGTGGTGGCCTAACACTTTTGCATTGTTTTTTCAATTAAGCACCCTAATTTTTAAACAATACATTTATTGAACAGAGCACCGTTTCTTGATTTATTTTACGTGTGTAATAATATATGAAAATTTAGCTAAGAGCAAATTAAGATGAATAATGACAATAAGTTTACACAGTTTTATATTTTTATTTATTTATTATCATTATTTTGGTTCAATTAAAATAACGACAGTTTATATAAATACCGAAAGTCAAAATCTGGTCATGATTTCTAAAATCTGGTTTTGAAGTGCCTGGAGTACTGACAAAAAATGTTTGAGGTAGGCAGGTCTGTCGTGGTGCCGAAACCGGTCGCGTGTCCGCCATGTGGTCAGCAAAGTTTTACTAACAATCACAATTCTAAAACATGGCAAAACTTCACAAACATAATCGAATAATCATATCAATGAATCGCGATTAAACAAAAGATTGATCATTTACCTTCTTGACAATGTCAGGCTCTGGCTATACTGTCGATGAATGATTTTCATCCGTCACCTGCCGAGTCTTCTGCTAAAGAGATCTATCAACGTGCGTCTTGCTACGATGATGTTCGGACAACTCCCGCTGGGATCGGCAATCGTGCGAGACTACGAGAATAGTAACGCCACGTAGTGGGGGTTGTGGGTGATTGGTCAGCTGGGTGACGTCACGGCTTATCTTAGTGAAACTGTAGCCTACACATGTGTACTTCGGTCGTCTGCTAGTCAGCGACTTAACTTACATAGGTCAAAGCAGACTGAACATGTAGGCATGAAGCTTTATTGCTGGGTTAGAACTAGCCTCCTCTCGCGACAGAGGTAGGTGTGTAACGGTGGTGAGAAAAAAAAAAAAAGCTCTCCATCGAACGTCTATTGGGCGGGACAGATAATCCGGTGACAGTTTTGATTCTAACGTAGCGATGGTCACAGTGTGGGATAGCTAACTGCAAGCTAAAGTAGGCCGACCATGGATCAGATTTGTTGTTCTATAATACCCCCGCGGTAAATGCGCGTAATCGACAACATCCAGACGAGTTATTCAGTTATTCAGTTTCTGTGCGAAACAACAAGGCTGGTTGTTATTTCATCCCAATAAATATGTTGTGTTTGTTACTCGGGTGAAGCAGAGAAATGAGAAAACGAACGGTAGAGCTGGGCTAGGAGAAAGAGGGAGAAAGCACAAGCTGGGAGGAGAGAGAGAGAAAAAAGAGAGAGAGAGAGAGAGAGAGAGAGAGGATGGAAGATATAGCAGATAAGAGAAAATGAGAATGTGACTATGATATGTTTTGAGTGAAAATGTGGTGTGTGTTTTCGTGCGAGGTGCGTTTAATTAAAAATAAATAAATAAATATAACCGCAAGTGGGTGATGGAGGGGAGGAGAAAAAAAGAAGAGAGGGGGGGAAGAAGAAACATGAATCTACAAGTTCCATTTAACTGCTGCCAGAGAACATCAACATAAAAATGTTTGTGATAGATCTATATTCTGCAAGATTTGACAAAAATCGATTTCTTCAAATTGAATCTTTGTGTATTGATATTTTGATGAATTTTGCAAGATTGAGAATCGATATACACTAAAAGTGTCATCTTTATTTATTTATTGAGTAAACAACAAAAGTATTTGGCTAGAAATCTCCTCACATTTCTGCTTCCTGTTGATTATAGCAAGGTGCCTGTACGGTATAATTTTGATCATTGAGGTTTTCAATTTCTGGTTCTTAAATCTAAACCATTGGCAATCCGTCCTTTTGGTGTAAAATTTCTGAGACTATATCGAACTATTGTCCTCGCTGCTATCATTTTTCATTTATGGCAATTTTAGTGATGAACCCTTTCCTGCCGTCTCTGAGCATACAAATGGCGCGATTAGCGTTTGGCAGTCGTCTAATCGACGGAAGGAAGCCATTTTGCGGTAGGAAGACAAATGGCTACGATTGGTTACTTCCATTTGGCCAAACGAATGGGTTATTTCCATTTAACCAAGCCAGGGATCAACAAATCTGATCACAATAAAAAGATATCGACGGCAAGATTGATCAGATCTTCTTATTGTGCGGAGCCACTTTATTATTTAATTTTTTTTTTTTGGCAGTAAAAAGACAAATATCCGCGATTGGTTATTTCCATTTGACCGATCTGCAATGAAAAAGAAAAGAAAAGGAGGTATGATAATAAAAAGATAATAACAGCATAATTAGGACTACAGTAATGTTCTATTGTAGCCTAATTGCTAGATATTTTCGACACTGACGATGGAGCGTGATTGTTAGATTGTTTGATGACACCTCTGACAAAGAAGTTTGTGACAAATCTGGCAAGAGCTTGTTTCTGGCGTGCTAAAAGCAAATCAGGATAATTGATATACATGTGCTGAAAGAGTTTTTCTGTAATAGGTGGTGATGGTGATGATTAGCACAAACCACTATTATCCAGGTTTAGTATAGTTTTACTAATAACCAGTGCGGTTTATAACAATCTGATTGATGGGCGGAAGAGGGTGTGCGGAATTTGTACGAAAATCTTAAAAAGTCCCATTAACCTTCCTCTCATAAATATTGATGATGATGATGATGATGATGATGATGATGATGATGATGATGATGATGATGATCGGTCCTGATTGAGGTAATACACATTGCTGCGATCGGTAGAAAGTATCACCAAAACTCCCGCTAGCAGCAGGTGAAAGTATTCCCTCCATCCCTTCAAAGTATACTTTAGGCTTGCTGCTAGCCGCGGATGCGAACCGCAGTACTGTTTAAAAGTGATGGAAAGAGCGGAATATTGCTACAAGGGTTCGGGTAAGGGTTAGTTGTAGATCTAGCCCTAGCCCTTGCCCTAGCCCTAACCCTTTTGTCTACAGAAATGCTCTTTTTCCGTCCCCAAAACCCATTTGCCTTCTTGGATTCTTAAATTGTATGAAACCAAGTGAGGACACTGTCCGGCGTCAATAAACGGTTCGAAAAGATTCTCAAACTGTTCGTAAAAGACAGTTGACATAGAAACAGATACAGCGTGACCTAATTCGTCGCCTAGAGGAGACGAAACTTACTTTTCCGTTTCTAGTCTTTCACCGACACTGTAACTGAGCAGGCTGCTAACCTCGCCAAAGTATCCCTTCAAGGGACAAGGGACATACTTTGGCGTGCTGCGCAGCGTGTACCTGGAGTATACTTTCTTTCGATCGTAGCTATGTGCAATGGGTGCCTGATTTGGCTCGGAAGAGTCCGCTGGACCTAAAGCAATAATCATGTCATGTATTGATGATGATGATGATATTTATTTATATTTATTGGTTCAGTTTGTACCGTTATTTATTTATTTTTTTTTTTTTGGGGGGGGGGGGGGGAAGTGAAGAGTTGAGCATCGGTGGATACTGTCGCGAGCCTCCCGTGAGGGTGCCGGGAGTTTCTGTATAATTAATATCCCTGCTTTCTTGAAATTTAGTGCTTTAAATTCCCACTGTCGCTGTCTTTCTCCTTTGTTCTTTCTCATTCCTACTCTGTTCTATCAATTTACTATACTATCTTCTTCGCTAGAACAGTCACCCACCTTTTTTCTTGAAAACACCTCCAAAACTCCTCATTTGTGTATGAGGTCTGTTGGGTCAGCTTGGGACTATTGGACGCTTTCTGCCAAATGGTCACTAGGGCTTCCTATGATGTTATTATTTAGCAGTGTAGGCATTTTATATTTATGTGTTTTGTTGATATTCTATAATGATGTTTAAATTCTATTTTGCGTTTGTAAACGGGGGTTCGATAAATTAGAGTATAGCCCCTGCGTGGTATGCCTTTTTCGGAAAGTAACCGGCTGGTGAAGTGCCTTCATTGTTACCACTAGGGTTGTTCCAGCTGATGTTTTATACAGATCAGGGTTGAGTCCTCTTTCAACCAAGTTGTGGTCTTAATTTTATGATCCTTACACGGCTCTTTTCAGTCCGCTGGATCCTGTAAGCAATGAATAACTAACGAACTAACTGTCGCGAGTCCTTTTGAAGGGGGAGAGAAGGAGATGGAGGGAGGGGGAGAGAGGGAGAGAGACGCAGGCAGACTGAGAAAGAAGGACTAGGTTCACATTTAAAACATTGTAATCAGAACAAACGATTTTAAAGACTAGAAGACTATTTTAAATAGTGAGAGAGGAACACAGACAAAGAGACAGACACGCAGACATAAACACACTTAGAGTGCACATACACGCGGACAGACAGACGAACGGACGAACGAACACACTGCCAAATGAGAATGAGAAATGGGTGGTTGATGGTGTTTGATCGTGAGACAGGACAATGATAGGAAATGGTTTTATGGCGAAGAAGAGACGTCCATTAGAGGAAATTACCGCTACAGCGCCAGAGCGTACACTCTCTGTCTGAGGCTTCCGAGCTGGATCTGTGTTGTCCTTCATCGAGAAGCACATTGGCTTAGCGATGAGGTTCGCCATGGTTCTTTACAGTCAGCTTGGTTCCAGTCGTGTATCTGCTATTGTTAGCTGGGATATTTCACATCTCCAGCACTTACACGATTTTGTTTGTTTAGTCTTTATTTTCTTTGTTTCTTCTGTTCCTTCCTTCATTCCTTCCTTCGTTCCTTCATTTTCTTTCGTTCTTTCTATGTTTCTTTCTTTCTTTCGTTCTTTCTCTCTTTCTTCTTCTTGTTCTTGCTCTTCTTGTTCTTGTTCTTCTTGTTCTTGCTCTTCTTGTTCTTGTTGTTCTTGTTCCTTTTTCCTTTTCTTCCCTCTCTTTTTCTTTTTCTGCCCTTTCATACTCCCATTTCCTAACTTCTGCTTCTCTCTCTGCTGCTAATGCTGCCTTCTTCTGTTCTACTTCTAATTCTAGTTTCTTCTGTTCTGCCTCTAATGCTAATTTCTTTTGCTCTGCTTCTAATTTCTTGGCCTCTCTCTCTGCCTCTAATTCTGCTTTTTTCTGTTCTCTCTCTGCTGCTCTCTCTGCTGCTTCGAGTTTCTTAGCCTCTCTCTCTGCTGCTCTCTCTGCCTTAGCCTCCTGCTTCTCTACCTCTGCATTGATATACGCAATTAGGTCTGCCCCTGCTAAGTGTAAAGCTTCTCCCAATTCCTTGAAACGCAATCTCAAGGCCACTGGGTCCGACATTGCCAAACGTGTCTATGAACACCCTCTGAATCACGTGGAATACCGAAACACTAGCAATATTGCAATTCAATAAAAAACAATGCAAAGACAATTAAATTCGTAATCAATAATAGAATAAAACAAGAGTCAAATGGCATACAACAGTTATTTAAGCAAAACCTGCAAAAGAACAATGCAACATACAGGCACAAAAATATTTGAAGCAAAAAAGTTTTTAACTAAAGAATAGTGCACCCAACTGATCAGTCCTTGTTACCACTATTCTAAGTTATTCTACTACTCCTACTGTTATCTAATTTTATTGTACTTAGATCCGGTTATACCCAATTCCTATTATACACAGATCCTGGCTAGGCTCGCCAATTAAAGTGTCACGTGGGGTTTATGGGCTCTGCACAATGGAATTATGGACCCTCACGTTTATTCGGTGGGAACGGCTAGTACGTCACCCTATGAATTACTTTAATAAATTTATTTGTTTAGCTCGTTCTGTGTTAAGGTTGGGATACAGAAATAGATAGAAAAATGGTAAAAGATTACTGTCACACTAGCTTTCACACGGCTATGAATCATATGTAGTCCAGCCACTTGATAACAGTTAAAATCACACATTTATTTCTTCTACTCTATACAAGATTCTCTAAGTACTAATCTAACTTAAAATGTCTCAGTTACTGCTAATAGTTCGATCGCTGATAGTCTATGCAGCTGTTCTATCTTCATCGGGCACTTGCTAGTATATCTCATGTAGATTTGGACTACTGTGGTCCGTGTTACAGTTTCTGGAGAGTTGGACTACTGTGGTCCTGCTATGATCAGTTTAAGTGCACCTTGGCGTGTTCACTTAACTGCTAGATGGTGCGTGCGAAGTCCTTCTGTGAGGTAGCTTCTGGTACACCTTTGTCGTTGTGTAGTTGGGTTCCCTTGCCACGCTGTGGGGTCTGACAGGGTGTTTTACCGGGTCGCTCGTTCCGTCTTGTGCGGTAGAGGTTCCTCAACCAACTAGTCGTTTCTGTGGAGTGGGGTGCACAGGATAGCTCGGGATAGCTCGGGATAGCTCGCCTGCTCGTCTGTAATATAAGAGACGAAATTCTGCACAACCCTGAATAATCGGTTTGTGCAGAGCGTCTCACTGAAAGCCAAAGTAGCCCTCAGTGATAGCTCCACATCTCTATACATAAGCGACGAACATTCTGCTACTTCCGGGTTCCACTGGAATCTCACTCTAAATTCCTATACATATATAAATATCAAACGTGGCTAACTATACACATACAGAATTAATAATATTATAAACATTCCGTGGTACAGCCACTGGTCTGCAAACATACATATAAGTTAAACAACAGTGGTTCCGTACGGGATACAACATGGCGGCGTAACCGGTCGTGTTTCGCCTCGTGGTCGGCTCTTCCACATGGTCACGCAAATTCGGATTAATAATTCACATTTATGCATAGCAAATTCCACAAACATAATTTCAACAATAATATAAATATATCACGATGAAACAGAAGGGTGTTCATTTACCTGTTTGACAAGTTCAGGCCCGTTGTGACTTGATAGAATTCTATGCTTCTAAGTCCTGCTTCCTGGTCTAAGTGTGTAGAGATTTCTCTAGCTATCTAGCTGTTCACACTTCGGTGTATTCCTCCCAACTGACCAAAACTGTGCGTGGTTTGGACCCAGTCAAACTGGCTCCAACCACTTTGCCTAAGCTCTCCCATTGGTTCCAACGGTCCGATTCAAAACTTAAGTGCTGACGTCACTGCGCTGTGTGTGTGGCTCAGGCTCGCAGTGTGCTGTAATTTAATTGCTGCTGTGTAATAGACTGACTCTCTACTATTACAAAGACTACACAATGCTAAATAGTCAACAAGCAGAGTTAAAACTAGTCCTAACGCGACAGGCTCCCTCAACTGAAAAAAGGCGATGACTACTGGATTCGACCTTTTTCTACTACAGAGCCTAGTTTAACGCTGCACTATCCTAGGGTCCTATTTACAAGCTAAGTAAGTTGCTCTACCTGAGCTGCAATGCTGTGCCAGGTAGCTATGGACTCTAGTGACAGGGTATTACTGGGCGGGGACGAATTCTGGTGCTGTGGCCCTTAGTTGTGTTGGGTGGGCGACAGCTGCTGTGTCCTCCACGAGATGGCGACTGAGGTAGTCGGCTCCGTGGTTTTCCTTGCCGGGGATGTACTCGATTTGGAATGAGTATGCCTGAAGGGTGAGTGCCCATCTCATCAGGCGAGAGTTCAAAGACTTGGAGGCTGCCAGGAACGATAGTGGTTGGTGGTCCACCTGAACTGTGAAGTGGGTCCCATACAGGTAGAGTTGGAATTTCTGTATGGCCCAGACTAGTCCAAGGCATTCCTTCTCCGACGTGGCGTAGTGGGTCTCGGCGGGTCTCAATTTTCTGCTGGCGTAGGCGACAGGGAATAGCGTCTCCGCATTCTTGGGGTCGCGCTGTAGCAGTACTGCTCCGAGGCCTAAGTCGCTTGCGTCGGTGCGAAGAACGAATGGCTGAGTCAAATCGGGTAGATGGAGTACTGGCGCCGATGTCATTCTGTCCTTGAGTGTTTGGAATGCTGTCTCGCATTCGGCTGTCCATACTACTTTGTCCGGGGCGATTTTCCGGGTTCCATTTGTCAGTGGTACGGCGATGCTGTTGTAGTTGGGGATGAACTTCTGGTAGAAGCCGCAGAGTCCTAGAAACGACTGCACTTCCTTCTTTGTCTTGGGCCTAGGAGCGTCGAGTAGGCGTTTCACGGTCTTTTCTACCGGTCGCAGGCTTCCTTGACTGATGGTGTGTCCCAGAAATTCTAGTTCTGTGAATCCAATCTGACATTTGGTGGGTCTTGCCGTCAATCCCGTGTCTCTGAGGCGGGCGAGTAGTTGTTGTAGGAGCGTGACATGTTCCTCCCACGTAGGTGTTGCGATGAGGATGTCGTCCATAAACGAGTGTAGGTGCTCGCTGCTCAGGGGTGCCAGGAGTTTTCGCATCATGGCGCTGAAGATGCTGGGTGCGTTGTGGAGTCCGAATGGAAGCACGTTGAATTCGAAGTGTCCTTCCATAGTGCTGAAAGCTAGGTACTTTCGGACTTGTGGTTGTACTGGTATCTGATAGTATCCTTTGCTGAGGTCGATGCGTGAGAAGTACTTCGCTCGCTGTAGCTTGGCAAATAGGTCTGTCTGGTCCGGGAGTGGCTCTGGCTGGAACTGCGTTACGGCATTCAACAGTCTGAAGTCGATGCACAGTCGATGCTCTCCGTTGGGTTTTCGCAACAATACCGTGCCTGCGCTGTAGGGTGAAGTAGACTCTGAGATGATTCCGGCTGCCAGTAAGGTGTCTATCTCTTCCTTGATGGCTCGCTGCTGAGACAGTGGCATCGGTTAGAGCTTCTGGCGGACGGGTGTTGGGTCGGTCACCGTTAAGGTTACTTCGACGAGGTCTGTCCTCCCGGGTCGGTCTGTTAGCACAGTCTGATGTTGTCGAATGACCTGTAGTACTTGCTGTTGCTGTTTCGCGGCTAGGTCTCCGTTGAGTATCACGTCTTTGTAGGTTTCTTTGGAGTGCAGGGGATACTCTACTGCATTGGTCTCCATGCTTTCTCCTTCTTCCGCGATGGCGATGGCTAACAAGTTGTGAGTGCTGGGGGTCGCTGGTCTGTCCGTATACTTCTTGAGGAGATTAATGTGGTGGTATCGGGCTCTCCCGTTCACCTCTACTTGGTAGACTGTCTTGGATTTCTTGGCAGTCACCCGGTACGGTCCTCTCCAAGCGATGTCCAGCTTGTTGGTTCCACTTGGAAGTAAGAGTAGCACTTGATCGCCGACTTGCAGTTCTCTGTCCTTCGCGTGGCGGTTGTAGTAGTACTTCGCCTGACGGGCTCTTGCCTTCTTCAGTGCTTCACCAGCTTTCTTCCACGTTGCTTTGAGGGTTTCCTGCAGGTCTGCGACGTACTTGGTGGCACCTCTTGGTGTGTCGTCTATCTTGGCTTCCGTCCAACTTCTGCGTAGGGCTTCTAGCGGTCCTGCTAGAGGTCTGCCGAATAGCAATGTTGACGGGGTGTAGCCTGTGGCTGCATGGGGCGTTTCTCGGTATGCGAACAGTGCCGCATTCACGTAGGTGTCCCACGCTTCTGGATTGTCGTCGGCGACTTTCCTGAGTATGGTGAGAAGGGTTCCATTCAGTCTTTCTACTTGTCCGTTGCTGGCGGGGTGGTATGGTGGTGTGCGAATGTGATGAACTTGTATCAACTCGAACACGTCTTGCATCAGGCGGCCGGTGAACTGAGATCCGTTGTCCGTTCTAATGCTGTCCGGGAATCCGACTCTGGTAAAGATGGCGATGAGTGCATCTGCAATCTTCTTGGTGTCGATCGCTGGCAACGGGACTGCTTCGCACCACATCGTACATGCGTCGACGAGTGTGAGTAGAAATCTGTTCCGCTTCTTGGTCATGGGCAGTGGTCCTACTATGTCTACTGAGACTTGCTGGAATGGCACGCCGACTACTACCGATGGTCCTAAGGTAACTGGTACGGTGTGATGTCGCGGGGAATATCGTTGACATTGGTGGCAAGATTTCACGTAGCGCTTGACATCCTCCGTGATTCCTGGCCAATAGTAGTGTGCGCTGATTCTCTGCACTGTGGCTCCAATTCCCATGTGTCCGCTGAGTGGCATGCTGTGGCCTAATTCTAGTACTTGGGCTCGAAGGGTGGCTGGTAGTACTAGTTGGGTGTGATCTCCATCTCCTTGTCGATGTAGAACTCCCTCTTCCATGTAGAAGTCTCCCTTGTGCGGGGGTGTGTGCGCCTTGGGTAGCTTCTGGAAGCACTTCGCTATCGAGGTGTCTTCTTTCTGTGCTGTTTTGATCTCTTCGAGTCCTGGATTCGGAGCGAACTCGGGCTGGGGTGGTTGGGTTTTAGCTTGGGCCCCTGGTTTGCACTGCAGCTATCTCTACAGTTTTAGGGGGCGTGCCTAAGAACACATACCTACAACCTAGCACTAGATCATACAGGGGTTTCTGTAAAACAGCTGCTTGGATTCGTCCTGTGACGTACCTACTCTCTACTTCTATCCATGCTATTGGGCAAGTAGTTGTCGGTTTCGTCAAGTCTGCTCCTTGTAAGTCGACTGTCTTGTCTGTCAAGTCCGCGCGCGATACAAGAGATTCGCTAACTATCGCGTCGTATGATAGACCTGTGTCATACAGACAGTTCGCTTCTTTTCCGTTGACCTTGACCGTGTCTGTCACCGATGGGTGATCTCCGATCGTGTGTGGCTTGTTACCGCTGCTTTGAGTTAGAACTCTGTGCGCTGGCCGGCTTTCGCGCTCTTCCCTACGTTGTGCGGCCAACTTGAAACATTCTGCGGTGGAGTGATTGTTTCTGTTGCAGAACGAACAATACCGTCTCTGTTCTGCGGGACCTCTTTTCCCCGAATTCCGTGTTGGGTCCTTTATTTTGCCCAGGTCTGGGGTTATTCGGCTTATTCGCGGTGCGCTCTTCCCGGTTAGGGGCTTCGTTTCTGTGCCTCTTTCCCGTTAGGCTTTAGGTCTCGCCTGAAGCTCTTGGCTTCTCCGTGGGCGGCCACGTACCTATCTGCGACCTTGACCAGATCTTCCAGTCTTTCCGCGCCCTGCTCTACTGAGAAGGTTCTCAGCTCGGGGGTCATGGTTTCCCGTAGCTGTTCCCATACTAACAGTTCTGTCAGTCCATCATACGTCTTAGCCGTGGCTGACTGGCTAATCCACTTATCCAGCGTTGTGGACAACCGATCCGCGAACTGCGCATAGCTCTCTCCTTTCACTCTCCGGTTGGTGCGGAATTTTTGCCGGTAGCATTCTCCTGTTAGTTCGAATCCCGTTAGGAGTGCCTCTTTTACCTTGTGATAGTCAGTCACTCTGTCAGTCGGTAGCTTACTGTATATGTCATAAGCCTTTCCTCTAAGCCCTTGGCTAAGCTTAAAGACCAATGAGTGGGATCTAGTTTGTACTCTGTTGCTAGACGCTCAAACCTAGTCAGATAGAGATCTAGACCTTCTTCTCTCTCATTGAATGTCCCAGTGGAAATGACATTCCTTGTACAGGGTTGGGTGCTACCTCTAGCTGATCTGAGTGGGAAGGGGTTTGAGGAAGAACTTGAAGCTCCTGATCCCAATCTTCTTAGCTCTAACTCATGCTGTCTTTCTTTTTCCTTTTCTTCCCTCTCTTTTCTTTTTCTGCCCTTTCATACTCCCATTTCCTAACTTCTGCTTCTCTCTCTGCTGCTAATGCTGCCTTCTTCTGTTCTACTTCTAATTCTAGTTTCTTCTGTTCTGGCCTCTAATGCTAATTTCTTTTGCTCTGCTTCTAATTTCTTGGCCTCTCTCTCTGCCTCTAATTCTGCTTTTTTCTGTTCTCTCTCTGCTGCTCTCTCTGCTGCTTCGAGTTTCTTAGCCTCTCTCTCTGCTGCTCTCTCTGCCTTAGCCTCCTGCTTCTCTACCTCTGCATTGATATACGCAATTAGGTCTGCCCCTGCTAAGTGTAAAGCTTCTCCCAATTCCTTGAAACGCAATCTCAAGGCCACTGGGTCCGACATTGCCAAACGTGTCTATGAACACCCTCTGAATCACGTGGAATACCGAAACACTAGCAATGTTGCAATTCAATAAAAACAATGCAAAGACAATTAAATTCGTAATCAATAATAGAATAAAACAAGAGTCAAATGGCATACAACAGTTATTAAGCAAAACCTGCAAAAGAACAATGCAACATACAGGCACAAAAATATTTGAAGCAAAAAAGTTTTTAACTAAAGAATAGTGCACCCAACTGATCAGTCCTTGTTACCACTATTCTAAGTTATTCTACTACTCCTACTGTTATCTAATTTTATTGTACTTAGATCCGGTTATACCCAATTCCTATTATACACAGATCCTGGCTAGGCTCGCCAATTAAAGTGTCACGTGGGGTTTATGGGCTCTGCACAATGGAATTATGGACCCTCACGTTTATTCGGTGGGAACTGCTAGTAAGTCACCCTATGAATTACTTTAATAAATTTATTTGTTTAGCTCGTTCTGTGTTAAGGTTGGGATACAGAAATAGATAGAAAAATGGTAAAAGATTACTGTCACACTAGCTTTCACACGGCTATGAATCATATGTAGTCCAGCCACTTGATAACAGTTAAAATCACACATTTATTTCTTCTACTCTATACAAGATTCTCTAAGTACTAATCTAACTTAAAATGTCTCAGTCACTGCTAATAGTTCGATCGCTGATAGTCTAGGCAGCTGTTATATCTTCCTCGGGCACTTGCTATAATATTTCATGTAGATTTGGACTACTGTGGTCCGTTTTACAGTTTCTGAAGAGTTGGACTACTGTGGTCCTGTTTATGATCAGTTTAAGTGCACCTTGGCGTGTTCACTTAACTGCTAGATGGTGCGTGCGAAGTCCTTCTGTGAGGTAGCTTCTGGTACACCTTTGTCGTTGTGTAGTTGGGTTCCCTTGCCACGCTGTGGGGTCTGACAGGGTGTTTTACACGGGTCGCTCGTTCCGTCTTGTGCGGTAGAGGTTCCTCAACCAACTAGTCGTTTCTGTGGAGTGGGGTGCACAGGATAGCTCGGGATAGCTCGGGATAGCTCGCCTGCTCGTCTGTAATATAAGAGACGAAATTCTGCACAACCCTGAATAATCGGTTTGTGCAGAGCGTCCTCACTGAAAGCCAAAGTAGCCCTCAGTGATAGCTCCACATCTCTATACATAAGCGACGAACATTCTGCTACTTCCGGGTTCCACTGGAATCTCACTCTAAATTCCTATACATATATAAATATCAAACGTGGCTAACTATACACATACAGAATTAATAATATTATAAACATTCCGTGGTACAGCCACTGGTCTGCAAACATACATATAAGTTAAACAACAGTGGTTCCGTACGGGATACAACATGGCGGCGTAACCGGTCGTGTTTCGCCTCGTGGTCGGCTCTTCCACATGGTCACGCAAATTCGGATTAATAATTCACATTTATGCATAGCAAATTCCACAAACATAATTTCAACAATAATATAAATATATCACGATGAAACAGAAGGGTGTTCATTTACCTGTTTGACAAGTTCAGGCCCGTTGTGACTTGATAGAATTCTATGCTTCTAAGTCCTGCTTCCTGGTCTAAGTGTGTAGAGATTTCTCTAGCTATCTAGCTGTTCACACTTCGGTGTATTCCTCCCAACTGACCAAAACTGTGCGTGGTTTGGACCCAGTCAAACTGGCTCCAACCACTTTGCCTAAGCTCTCCCATTGGTTCCAACGGTCCGATTCAAAACTTAAGTGCTGACGTCACTGCGCTGTGTGTGTGGCTCAGGCTCGCAGTGTGCTGTAATTTAATTGCTGCTGTGTAATAGACTGACTCTCTACTATTACAAAGACTACACAATGCTAAATAGTCAACAAGCAGAGTTAAAACTAGTCCTAACGCGACAGTATTCTTGCAGACCAGTGGCTGTACCGGAGAATGTGTATAATATTAATTATTTCTCTATGTGTATTTAGCCATGATATATATTTATATATGTATAGGAATTAGAGTGGAGATTCCAGTGGACCATGGACTTAGCAGAATGTTCGTCGCATATATATAATAGATAAGTGGAGCTAATCACTGAGGGCTATTTCTGCTTTCAGTGAGACGCCCTGCACACACCTAGTATACACGGTGTTGCCGAAATTCCTCACATATTGTGCAGACGAGCGGGCATCGAGGGACCAAGCAGAAGCAAGACAAGTAAAAGTCTTCACTGACATTCGGCCTGCATTGGAGCCCCACGCACTGAGTGACGAGAGCCCACCAGTCTGTCCACAAGGAGAAGACTCAACCACAACACAGCTCATCGAATCTAGAGTTAAGTTATATTTGCACCAGTGCACCAAACTGTTAGCAAAGGACATCACTAGTCCACCTTTCCAGAAGACTGACCCATTGGGCAGAACGCATCAGTAGCCCGATGATGAAACAGTAGCTGCCTAGAATTATCAAGGAGCGACCCATTCGAAGTGATATGTGGACTTTTAAGTTAGTATTGTGATTAGCAGATCTTGTATAGAGTAGAGAAAATAAATGTGTGATATTTACTGTTAACAAGTGGCTGGACTACCTATCTATCATAACCGTGTGAGAGCTAGTGTGTCAGTGAATTTCTTACCATTTTCTTTCTATCTCTGTACCCCAGCCTATACACAGACCGAGCTAAACTTATAAATGTATTAAGATTAGTCACAGGAAGATTAACTAGCGATCCCCATCGACGAAAGACGAGTGGGTAATAGCATTCCATTGTGCAGAGCCCAGCAACAATAGACCCACCGTCACACCAACCTCCTTAAGCTATACGTGGAAAGGCCACCAGAGACTGCACACGCAGCAACAGCAGCTGAGATTTACGATAGCTTTGACAGCGAAGAACTGCTGGAGACTTCCACAGCAAAGAGGGCATTGATGATGTTAAGCTAGGAACAAGCCCAGCTGACTGAGGGTCAAAAGATGGAGCTCAAGGACCTTATAGACGAGTTTCCCCAATATTTCAGTGATGTCCCGGGCTTTAATCGAACATGAAGTCCACCTTACTTTATACATTCCAGTTTGACCCAAACCCTTCCCTCTCCCTTTTAAGGCTCGCGAATCCTTGAAGAAAGACGTTGATGAGATGCTGAAGATGGACATCATCAGACGACCCTGAGCCGATGCCTTCTGCAGCAGACCTGTTCCGTCAATTATGTGGGAGTATAATCTTCTCAAAGATTGACCTCAGCAAGTGTTATTGGCAAGTCCCCGTGCGTCAAAAGGACATACCAAAGACTGCTTTTATAACTCCTGATGGGACGTACGAGTGCTTAAGGATGCCCTTTGGCATGGTTAACAGCGGTGCTACCCTGAAGAGAGGAATAAGGAAGATGCTGAAAGGAAGGGGACAAACGTCGTATGTTTACTGGGACGCCTGCAGTCCACATCTCTGACTGGAATGACATCTTTGAAGACCTTATGGGAGCTATTTCACCTGTCTAACAGAAGATTGACCGTGAGACCCAGCTGAGCAAGTATGCCCCGTGAATTGGTCAACACGACCGCTGGGATTCTGGGGACAACGCCGCTTTTATCCATGGCTATCTGCCTTGTGGCGATGACAAAGAGACAACTCTAACAATGTTACTGAAGGGTAAGACCCTTTGCAGTTCGCTATTTTACGGTAGTCACTCTGACCTGAGAAGAAGTGCTCTTTCTGGAGACGATTGTGGATTCCCCAAGAGAGGGGGTTTTACGCATTCTCTCAGGGGGCGGCACCCCCGATTGTTGGGTGTTGTTGTACAGGCGCAACAGTCCATAGAAAGGTGACCTCTCTGGGTGCGTTTAACGTCATAGACTGTCTGGTCAGTTGCGACGCTGACACAAGATATAATGTCCAAACTGTTCGATCTTGGTAGAGACGCGAGTGCAAGCATTTGTTGTCGCATCTACCACTAACCGGTGCCCCGCAAGACTACTCGTGACAAGAACTCACGTGGTTGGCAGAGGAAAAGCTGTTCTGCTCACTGTGCAAAGTGAAACTATGATGCAGTATGGGGAAGTATGGCTTTTGAGAGTGTTCCGGTGGGAAGGTGGTTTTACATACGCCGCGACACTAAATATTATCTGAATGGCCAATCGCTCTTAACATGGTTGGAGACCTCTGATAGTAGCTGATCTAGTAAGTACATGAAAAGTTATCTACGGTTTCCAGTTAATCAGCAAAGCTGCAAGAGGGGATGATGTATCTCTATCGCCATTCGGGTCTTGAATTTCCTTGCAAATGCGTCTACTATGGCCATTGCGTCCACTTCAAGTTTCCTGTGGAGTCTCATCAGTGCCAGACCATTCAAGCGCTCTTTTGTCATGGTTGACCTCAGGCTGGTTTTTAGGAGTTTGAGCCCACTGATCGACCTCTCACACTCAGCAGTGGTGACGGGAAGCGTTGCAAGCAGTCGAAGTATGACATGGAGGTTAGGGAAGAAGTTTATGTTGCAGTGCAGTAGAGAGGCAGCAACTGTTGAAGGGCGTGGTTGTGATGTCTGTCCTTTCCACTTGACGCACCAGCGGTGGAACTCTGCTGGAACTTTTAGAGGATCTGGCAGGTCAGATGCCCACATGTCTGCCAGACATGTAATGCCCTCAGGAACCTTGCATGCATTCTCAACACCAGCAGCTAGGTCTGCGACGAGCAGTAGTCCATCTTGGACTAACTCAGTATTTTTAAAGCAACTGCTGAATTCGGACAGTAGGTGGTCCAAGAAAAGCGCTGCTATGCTGCGTCTGAAGTACTGTTCTGGTGTGTCTGCTGGCTGATTTTGTCTGAGTGTCTGTCCACATGCTGTCCTCGGCATTGTCACATTTTCATGGACACTTTCTGCAAGCTCCACTGCCGGAGTGAAAGACGTCATCCAGGTTGCCTCGAAGATCAGCAAGAGCACTGGCTGTCCCTTCAATAGCAGCATCTGCTTCGACGATGTCCCGTGTTTTCTTCTGCAGGTTCACTGAGAGAGGTTTAAGGTTTCTGAGACAGTTTCTTGTAACCACAAAAGACACCATGAAAGCACTGCTTGTGGTTGCTGCTCTTAGTCCTCGGCACTTAGAGTGTCACTGTCCCAGTCCTCGCTTTTGTTCTCCATGTCACCCAAGCAACGGTACACGTATGTGAACAAGTTAGTCATGGTTTCAAACGCATTGTGCGTTTCAATCCATCGGGTCCGACATAAGTCTACAAGGTTTCGCTTGTTGGTGATGTCACAAGCTTCCAAGATTTGCTCCAAGTAGCGATGACTTTTGGGAGACAATGAAAAGAAGAGTGAGAGTTCCTTCATTGTCCAGAACATGTTGTGGATGCTCTGCACACCACATGCTTTTACGAAGCACAAATTGAGGCAATGTGCGTCACAATGAAAGTAAATAGCCTTTTAATTCAGCTGAGTAATCCTAGCATGTACCCCTTTGAATTTGGCAGCTATGTTTGAACCACCATCACACCCCTGATCCCTGATGTCTTGAACGTGCAGACCCCATTCTTCAAGGCAATCAAGGATATTTTCTGTGAGTGCTTCACCTGTGATTCGTTCACAATGAACAAAAGTTAGAAACTCTTCCCGTATGACCTGGGACCAGTCCACAAAGCGCAAGACAATCGCAAGCTGCTTCCAGTTGGCTGTGTCACATACTTCATCAGCAAGGAGAGAGAAATGTTTTGCCTTTTTGACTTCTGCCAGCAACGTGTCCCTGATGTAGTCACCAATCAACTCTATGATGTTGTTTTGAGTGGTCTTGCTGATGCATGTAGCATGACCTGTGCCTTCTGGTCCTGATTTGGCTCGGAAGAGTCCGCTAAACCTAAAGCAATAACCATGTAATGTAATGTATGACCTGTGCCAGATTGAGATGATTCTAAATGTTGCTGAAGAACTGTATCACCAGATTCGATGCGAAAGCGGATGAGGGCGTTGAAGTTGCTGCGATTTCTTCACCCAGGACAAATTTAGATTTTTCATGGCTCGTTTTACCACTGGCACATTCTTGTTCAAGGTTTAGAGAGAGAGATAAAGCTGTGTGTTTTTTGTTGTTGTTTTTTTTTTACAGCCGAGGGGGGGGGGAGGGGGGGTTTCCGTGCAACTAGGAAACCCCCCATAATCCGCCCCTGACCTTCAAGGAGTGAAGTTCGTGTTACAGAAAGGCTATTGATAAATAATCGTATAACATGTTTAACAACAAAATGACTGTGTAAGTGGTTGTTGATATAGGCCTATCTATACAACGGACCAAGAGACAGACATACTGACTGACGGAGGGCCTACTTTTGGCTGGTTCTGATTCCCTATTTCAAAGCATTTTCAAATATTATCTGGAAATACAAAACTTAGGACACACATAGGCTACACAAGGCATATAAAATTCACACATTAAACAAGCAATTAAGCAAGCAAAGAGACAAATAACAAATAATCAATGAAAACATCGTATCCTATTCTATCCCGAAACTCGAAAGTCGTTGAGGCACCACAGATGATCGTTTAATCAACGAACTCCATATTTTTATGTCCTCAGCATTCCTCATAGCTTCACTCAGTATCAAGCCAGTCCATTCTCGGATGTTGTCTTCCCACTTCTTTTTCTGTCTCCATCTTCTTCTGCCTCTCCCCCTCCCCCCCCATCACCCCTCATTGTTGCAGCGTGCCTTACATGTTGGTTTTTGCAAGACCTGATGCTCTGGTGGTGTGAAAACATACAAACATGTAAATAATAGCCATATTAACAGATTTAAACATATTTGCCGTAAATATTCATATATTTGTGTATGTGACTAATATTTGCAAAAATGGAATGTAAACTTGGTGTCCGACCATCCCAAAGGTTGTTTGTTATAGGCACTAGGTGGCTTGCCGTCATTACAATGCATACACAGGCGGTAAAAACCTGGAAATCAGCGGTCTTCCTGTGGCCTCTACGGTCTCTATGCGCCTTGGAAACACAGTATAATGCGCATTAACCAAGACGAATGGACTTGGGGAAAGAATTAGTGGATCCCCGAAAGCGCCGGAGGCAGTTCTACCACTCCGCGCACCGGGAATTTACTATCCTCCGCTAATTTGTTATGAATATAGCTGTATTGTATTGTATTATATTGCATTGTATTTAATTATTATGCCTATTGTGTTCAGTTAAAACCATATAATATAATTAGAAGATGAAACACTGGACTACAGTTGACATAAGATTGTATGGTGTGCACCTTGGATCGATCAGTGACTTCATCTAGGTCTTTTAGTTTGCGGAAATGTGTTTTCCCGTGTTCCTAACTTGCACAGGCTGCGGAAGCAGGGGGGCAGGGGGTCCATCCCCCCCCCCCCCCCTAGAAAAATGTTGGAGGGGGCAGCCTTATATATTGCCCCCTCCAATAATGAGTAGTGTGTTGTTGTTTTTTTTTCCCAGGGCATTAAAGGATTTTTTTTCCTTCAAATGGAATCAAGCAATACAAGTGTTTATTATCATAATCATCATCATCACCCTCTGATCAGTAAGAGAAGTTCGTCCCTTCGTCATCATTTCCTGTCGACGCGTTATAATCATTAGCCTTAGCGTAGATCAACGTGACCGACAGTTTTCGACATCGTGCACGTCACAGTCGCGTTTTGAAAACTTTAATTTGCTGTCAGTTTTTACAGTCTACCGTTTTCAATATCAGCAATTTTCTCGACTACAAGTGAAGAAGTCAGCAAAATGGCAAATGCATTGACAACTGGTGTTATTGTTCCTCGTCAAGCATCCCGACAGACTCTCCGTGACAACCAACCTGCGGCCACTCCAGAAGAATATTTCAAGATTAGCATTGCCATTCCTTTCTTGGAACACCTGTCAACCGAATTGGACTCGAGGTTCAAAAATGCTGGTCTAGCAGTTTATGGTCTATGTCTGGTGTCACGTGGGGTTTATGGGCTCTGCACAATGGAATTATGGACCCTCACGTTTATTCGGTGGGAACTGCTAGTAAGTCACCCTATGAATTACTTTAATAAATTTATTTGTTTAGCTCGTTCTGTGTTAAGGTTGGGGTACAGAGATAGATAGAAAAATGGTAAAAGATACTGTCACACTAGCTTTCACACGGCTATGAATCATATGTAGTCCAGCCACTTGATAACAGTTAAAATCACACATTTATTTCTTCTACTCTATACAAGATTCTCTAAGTACTAATCTAACTTAAAAAGTCTCTTTCAATGCTAAGAGTTCGATCGCTGATAGTCTAGGCAGCTGTTATATCTTCCTCGGGCACTTGCTATAATATCTCATGTAGATTTGGACTACTGTGGTCCGTTTTACAGTTTCTGAAGAGTTGGACTACTGTGGTCCTGCTATGATCAGTTTAAGTGCACCTTGGCGTGTTCACTTAACTGCTAGATGGAGCGTGCGAAGTCCTTCTGTGAGGTAGCTTCTGGTCCACCTTTGTAGTTGTGTAGTTGGGTTCCCTTGCCACGCTGTGGGGTCTGACAGGGTGTCTTTCAATGCAGCTCTTTCCATCTTGTGCGGTAGAGGATCCTCAACCAACTAGTCGTTTCTGTGGAGTGGGGTGCACAGGATAGCTCGGGATAGCTCGGGATAGCTCGCCTGCTCGTCTGTAATATAAGAGACGAAATTCTGCACAACCCTGAATAATCGGTTTGTGCAGAGCGTCTCACTGAAAGCCAAGTAGCCCTCAGTGATAGCTCCACATCTCTATACATAAGCGACGAACATTCTGCTACTTCCGGGTTCCACTGGAATCTCACTCTAAATTCCTATACATACATAAATATCAATCGTGTCTAACTATACACATACAGAATTAATAATAATATAAACATTCAGTGGTACAGCCACTGGTCTGCAAACATACATATAAGTTAAACAACAGTGGTTCCGTACGGGATGCAACATGGCGGCGTAACCGGTCGTGTTTCGCCTCGTGGTCGGCTCTTCCACGTGGTACGGCAAATTCGGATTAACAATTCACATTTATGCATAGCAAATTCCACAAACATAATTTCAACAATAATATAAATATATCACGATGAAACAGAAGGGTGTTCATTTACCTGTTTGACAAGTTCAGGCCCGTGATGACTTGAGAGAATTCTAAGATTCTAAGTCCTGCTTCCTGGTCTATGAGTGAAGATAGTTCTCTGCTAGCTAAGTAGTAGATGTTACTTCTTCCTCGTCTCACACACGACTGATTCAAACTGTGTTAGGCTCTGACACAGTCAAACTGCTCTACCCACTGAGCCTGCTCTGATTGGTTAAAACGGTCCGATTCAAAGCTCAAGTGCTGAGTCACTGCGATGTGGGTCGGGCTCGCGGTGTGTGGTCTGCTGTGTAATTTAATTGCTGCTGTGTAATAGTCTAACTCTCTACTGTTACAAAGACTACACATGGCTAAATAGTCATGAGCAGAGTTAAAACTAGCCAATTCATGACAGGCTCCCTCAACTGAAAAAAGGCGATGACTACTGGATTCGACCTTTTTCTACTACAGAGCCTAGTTTAACACTGCACTATCCTAGGGTCCTATTTACAAACTAATTAAGTTGCTCTACCTGAGCTGCAATGCTGTGCCAGGTAGCTATGGACACTAGTGACAGGGTTTTACTGGGCGGGGACGAATTCTGGTGCTGTGGCCCTTAGTTGTGTTGGGTGGGCGACAGCTGCTGTGTCCTCCACGAGATGGCGACTGAGGTAGTCGGCTCCGTGGTTCTCTTTGCCGGGGATGTACTCGATTTGGAATGAGTATGCCTGAAGGGTGAGTGCCCATCGCATCAGGCGAGAGTTCAAAGACTTGGAGGCTGCCAGGAACGATAGTGGTTGGTGGTCCACCTGAACTGTGAAGTGGGTCCCATACAGGTAGAGTTGAAACTTCTGTATGGCCCAGACTAGTCCAAGACATTCTTTCTCCGACGTGGCGTAGTGGGTCTCGGCGGGTCTCAATTTTCTGCTGGCGTAGGCGACAGGGAATAGCGTCTCTGCATTCTTGGGGTCGCGCTGTAGCAGTACTGCTCCGAGGCCTAAGTCGCTTGCGTCGGTGCGAAGAACGAATGGCTGAGTCAAATCGGGTAGGTGGAGTACTGGCGCCGATGTCATTCTGTCCTTGAGTGTTTGGAATGCTGTCTCGCATTCGGCTGTCCATACTACTTTGTCCGGGGCGATTTTCCGGGTTCCATTTGTCAGTGGTACGGCGATGCTGTTGTAGTTGTGGATGAGCTTCTTCCGCGATGGCGATGGCCATCCATGTGTGTGTGCTGGGGGTCGCTGGTCGGTCCGTGTACTTCTTGAGGAGATTGATGTGGTGGTATCGGGCTCTCCCGTTCACCTCTACTTGGTAGACTGTCTTGGATTTCTTGGCAGTCACCCGGTACGGTCCTCTCCAAGCGATGTCCAGCTTGTTGGTTCCACTTGGAAGTAAGAGTAGCACTTGATCGCCGACTTGCAGTTCTCTCTGTCCTTCGCGTGGCGGTTGTAGTACTTCGCCTGACGGGCTCTTGCCTTCTTCAGTGCTTCACCAGCTTTCTTCCACGTTGCTTTGAGGGTTTCCTGCAGGTCTGCGACGTACTTGGTGGCACCTCTTGGTGTGTCGTCTATCTTGGCTTCCGTCCAACTTCTGCGTAGGGCTTCTAGCGGTCCTGCTAGAGGTCTGCCGAATAGCAATGTTGACGGGGTGTAGCCTGTGGCTGCATGGGGCGTTTCTCTATGCGAACAGTGCCGCATTCACGTAGGTGTCCCACGCTTCTGGATTGTCGTCGGCGACTTTCCTGAGGATGGTGAGAAGGGTTCCATTCAGTCTTTCTACTTGTCCGTTGCTGGCTGGGTGGTATGGTGGTGTGCGAATGTGATGAACTTGTATCAACTCGAACACGTCTTGCATCAGGCGGCCGGTGAACTGAGATCCGTTGTCCGTTCTAATGCTGTCCGGGAATCCGACTCTGGTAAAGATGGCGATGAGTGCATCTGCAATCTTCTTGGTGTCGATCGCTGGCAACGGGACTGCTTCGCACCACATCGTACATGCGTCGACGAGTGTGAGTAGAAATCTGTTCCTCTTCTTGGTCATGGGCAGTGGTCCTACTATGTCTACTGAGACTTGCTGGAATGGCACGCCGACTACTACCGATGGTCCTAAGGTAACTGGTACGGTGTGATGTCGCGGGGAATATCGTTGACATTGGTGGCAAGATTTCACGTAGCGCTTGACATCCTCCGTGATTCCTGGCCAATAGTAGTGTGCGCTGATTCTCTGCACTGTGGCTCCAATTCCCATGTGTCCGCTGAGTGGCATGCTGTGGCCTAATTCTAGTACTTGGGCTCGAAGGGTGGCTGGTAGTACTAGTTGGGTGTGATCTCCATCTCCTTGTCGATGTAGAACTCCCTCTTCCATGTAGAAGTCTCCCTTGTGCGGGGGTGTGTGCGCCTTGGGTAGCTTCTGGAAGCACTTCGCTATCGAGGTGTCTTCTTTCTGTGCTGTTTTGATCTCTTCGAGTCCTGGATTCGGAGCGAACTCGGGCTGGGGTGGTTGGGTTTTAGCTTGGGCCCTGGTTTGCACTGCAGCTATCTCTACAGTTTTAGGGGGCGTGCCTAAGAACACATACC
>JBAHVR010000257.1:25000-75000 GCA_036898135.1 Oncomelania hupensis | reverse complement strand
ACATGGTTTTCTTTTGACTTTTTGGAAGGGCGCCCTATTTTGACGTCAAAAGCTAGTGTTAGAGGGTTAGGGGTTAGGGTTAAGGGTTAGGTTTTGGGGTTGGGTTAGGGTTTAGGGTTAGGGTTAGGTTCCAGGTTCAAAAAAAAAAAGTGAACATCTACATAACTTGTATTGACATGCTTACTTGTTTTGACGTCAGAACAATGATCCGTTAGGGTTAGGGCTGGGTTAGGGTTAGGGTTCGAACACTTCAAAGTACTTCAAAATGGGGACGAAATATGACCCATTGTATGTGGCGTTTCGGGAAAGTCATGATAATACTGTGTAACCTCGGGTGTGTGTGTGTGTGTGTGTGTGTGGGCATGTAGAAACGACGTTAGAGTGACACACTCATGGAACTCCACATGGTTTCTTTTGACTTTTTTGGAAGGGCGCCCTATTTTGACGTCAAAATAGTTCCCTGCTGAGTTAGAGCTGTTTTAGGCCTAGGGTTAGGTTAAGGGTTAGGGTTAGGGTTTGGGTTAGGGGTTAGGGTTAGGGTTAGGGTTAGGGTTAGGGATAGGTTCAAAAATTTGAAAATGTCAAAATAATGTCACGAAAATGAAAAGTGTGTCAAAATAATCCCTGTTTTTTTCACAACAGTCATCATAATGTCGTTTTTACAAAAATGTGTGTGTGTGTGTGTGGGTGTGTGTGAGTGTGTGTGTGTGTGTGTGTGTGTGTGTGTGTGTGTGCGTGTGTGTGTGGGTGTGAACCTGTAAAGAGGACACAATGGGTTCCACAACCGTCTTTTTGAATACAAAGTGGGTTTATTTGCTGGGAACCCATTTTGTTTCATGAACCCATTTTGTTCTAAGTGCGCGGGAGTGCTCTTTTAGTGCTTGGGAGTGCAGTTGTAGTGCATGAGAGTGTTTTAAGTACACAGGAGTGCACTATCCGGGACGGAGAGAATCCAGTCCATTTTTGGAGAAATTTGGAAGAAAGTTCGACCTATTTCGTCGCCTATAGGAGACGAAGTAGGTCAACTTTTTAGACGGAAGGAAGCCAATTTTGACTTAGATTCTTATATTTCTAGAAGAAATTTGCCTTCTTTCCGTCAAAAAAGTGCTTTCCGACTCCTACATTGTAAAAGTACCCCATTTAGCCATCAATACAAGTGTGTGTGTGTGTAGGTGTGTGTGTGTCCCCTATTGAAGGGCTGTGTACAGTGAATCTACAAACAAGATATACATATATAGCAAACACTCAATCAGAGCAAACAAATCGGTATATCTTACGAAATTGCTATCTCCCTCATTTTATACGCATTGTTCAGAAATATACATAACTTTCGGATAGTTTCTTGGCTTGTCATTAGCAGCAAAATATTAAAGCTAAATTCATTTGGGTTTCTAATAAACTTAGCAGCAATGAATTGTTTTATAAATTTTTTTTTTTTAAATGGACAGCGTAATACAAAATGCATTTTGTCCACTCTTGATTCTTTACATAAGGGACATAATAAGGTCCTAATAAAATTGATGCGCTTTATAAAGTATTCAACTGGTTCTGCATCTCTTCAACCGTTTCTGCCAAGAAAACCACATCATCTGATAGCAGTTCAAAAACATCAATCTCCACATTTACTCCATGTCTGCCACAATTTATTACTTCGACTGCTAATAGATTAATAAATAAGGAAAATAAAATCGGGCTGCAAACATCTTGCTTTACACCATCTGAACAGTTAATATAATCTGTAAGCTTAGCACCACATCTCACTCTTTGTTACGTTGAGACTCGCGCGGCGGTCCCAATGGCACGCGCGCAATAGATCTGTTCGTTTAATTTTGCAACGCATGCAATAATAGAGCGTATTTATCTTTGAATTGATTTAGCGTTGTTATTAGAAGAAGCTTTGTATAACGTTGGTAATTTTAGCTGGTCGATATTATTTGAGAATTTTCTAGAGTTGGTTGTTTACTATCGATCGAAGCGTATGGATAATTCTAGTGGTAACTATAGAAGCTTCCATCCCAAATAAGGTTGTATGACGTGAGACAGTGATGATGAAATTCGTTCTGATTGGTTGTGGGGTGTCATGCGGGGGTATTCTCGCCTGTTCTGGAGTATGTAGAGAATATATAAGTGCCACACTGTTTCAAGATAAAGGAGAGTTGTGTTAGAGTTGAGAAAGTTGTAAAAAGTGGAAAGTTGATAGTAGAGAATTGTAGAGTGGAAAAAGCGATTGAGCGATTGAATGCAGCTGTTGATGTATGCTGAATAAACGTGGAAAACTTCATACGACGACTCCTGCCTTGTTGATGATTGAACGGGTTGCGTGGATAAACGAATCTGAGTTACACCTATCAGGATTTCAAGCATCGGGCCTTAATCAACTATTGATAGAAAAACAACAACCGGTGACACTCTTGCTCTAACACTACTATACATACTTCTAATGCACTGGAACAGCTGCCCCTTTCCAATAACACGGGCCAAAGCGAATGTCGGTTAATCGAATCAAATAATTTTTCAAAGTCAATGAAGGCAATATAAAGCTTACGATTAGAATGAAAATGTTTATAAACACATGCTAACAGTATTCACCGGTAAGGTTATTTTCTTCTGCCCACAACTGCAGTCTCCTGTTAATAATTGTACTGTATAGTTTACTGCTAATGCCACAGAGGCTAATACCACTGTAATTTCCCGGTCTGTTTACATCCCCTTTCTTACATAGTGGTAAAATAGTAGATTCAGTCCAGTTATCAGGGAATATTCCCTTATAAAATAAAACATTGACAAACTTTACAAAGAACGGCAAAATAATTTGTCCAACATTATTAAAAAGCTCTTCTATTATGCCCCCTCCCTTCCACTCCCCCCTCTCCCACCAGGTCCTGCCGCCTTTTTAGTTTTTAATTTACGCACTGCAAACAACACATCTTCGTCTGATATAGGCCTATTAAACTCATAATCACCATCCTCACCTTTTTCATCAGGGGCGATAAACGTATCACCAAAATGATCTTTTTCAAGCAGTGCTATGAAGTGTACAAACCACTCACCTACAGTAATTTGATTTATAGTGCTTTTTTCTTTGGCACAATATTATGAACTGTGTCCTAAAATTCATGTTGTTTATTAATTGACTTCATTAACTTATCCATCATGTCCTGATGGTACTGCGTTTTCTTATTAAACAACATATTTTTTATATTCCCTCTTCCGTTTACAATAAGCAGCACGATCCTCAGATTGTAATGAGCGACGATATCGTTTTAACATTTTACGTAATTCTCTTCTTGCAGCCTTACACTCAAAATCAAACCAGTCCTGCACTTTCTTGCTCCCCTTTCAAAAATTAACACTTTGTGAAACAGAACCCGTTCTTCCATTCAGATCACCACATATTAGAAAATAATCATTGTTCAAAAGTGCGTGATCTAACGAACAGTTCTTTAACACAGAACTGCCGTCTCCGTCAATACCCACAAACTGATAATATCTACACCCTTCAGGAGGTGCGTATGGAACATACATATAATACACCCTTATCAACACCAAACAGGCTTTTGCCAATCACAAACGACATAACATTTCTAGTCTTTACTTCAACACACTTAACAAAAGGCACTATTTCATTTGTAATAAGGCAAACCACTCCAGAGAGAGAGAGAGAGAGAGAGAGAGAGAGAGAGAGAGAGAGAGAGAGAGAGAGAGAGAGAGAGAGAGAGAGAGAGAGAGAGAGAGAGAGAGAGAGACAGACAGACAGACAGACAGACAGACAGACAGACAGAGGGAAAAGATAGAGAAAGAGCGAGGGGATTGGGAAGAGATAGAGGGATAAAGAGAGATAGAGAGAGGAGAGGTGCAGAGTGAAGAGAGAGAGACAGACAGACAGACAGGCAGACAGGGGCAGAGGGAAAAGATAGAGAAAGAGCGAGGGGATTGGAAAGAGATAGAGTAATAAAGAGAGATAGAGAGAGGAGAGGTGCAGAGTGAAAAGAGAGAGAGAGAGAGAGAGAGAGAGAGAGAGAGAGAGAGAGAGAGAGAGAGAGAGAGAGAGAGAGAGAGAGAGAGAGAGAGAGATTACGGACACCTGTAAACGTTACCATTGACGCTAGCACCTAGCACCATCATAAGCACCGCAATCGATACGTCGTTGGCGAATACGACAGAACTATCAAATTAAAGTACGTCAGACACGATGTCGGCTACTCTCATACGCCGTGTCCTTCCACTCCGTATCGTACCAAACGGAGTATCATCATCGTCAGTCGTTGTCGTCATCGTCTTCGCCGGCACTTAGCTTACCTGCAAGATGAAGGTTGTGCGACATCTTGTTACTTGTTAAGAAGTCTCGGTTGTCCTGGTACCGGAAGCCCTCGAACCACGTGACACTACCGCCAGGACAACCGGAAATCGCTTTCATCAATCCGTAGGTTCCTTTGGGCCACGTCAAAGGGATCACCAGGGGAGGGTCTGAAAACCAGAAGTCAATGGTTAGGGTAGCAGTTGGTTGTTGTCCTGTCTTACTTGTGTGACCGTCTGCTTATGCCTGCTTTGAAATGAAGTACTGTGAATGTTGCACTCTTCCACACACTGACGTTTCAAGCAGCTAGTTGGGGTTCGGAGTGTGTTTATTCTTGTCTGAAGCCAATAAGTAGAATTGATTGATTGATTTATTGTTGCTTTAGGTCCAGCGGACTCTTCCGAGCCAAATCAGGACCGGACAACCCCCGATCCGCATAAAAGATCTGCCGAAACAACCCTAGTGGGAAAATTGAATGCCCTCCACCGGCCAGTCACTGTACAATAAAGACATCCCACGCGGGGGACGGCTGAGGGTTGACCTCAACTACGCGAACACCCCGGTTACAAAAACAAAATATAATACAACCATCATTATAAATCATCAACAAAACACATACATATAAAATGCCTATAGTGCGAAATAATACAATCATAGGAAGCCCCAGTGACCACCCGGCAGAAAGCGTCCAACACTCCCAAGCTGATCCAACAGACCTCAGCCAATAAGTAGAAAGAAAGAAGGAAGTACATGAACATAGAGTGAACGTAAGATGATGTAAGGTGAAAATCCACCGCGCATTGAGCATTGGTGACAATGACTCAATCTACAGTCAGCTCACGCGCCTTGACTCGGTATGCTCAATAAAATAATTGTGAGTCTGAATACACATGAGCAAATGGATAACAAATTGTCCTCTCCTCAAAAACCAGGGTAAGAATCAAAGAACTGCAGTGAACTCAGTAGGCTAGTTTCAAACTTGGAACACTCCAACTGAGGATAAGCAAACTAGGAATAATTACATAACCAAATGAGAGTAACAAATTGGGAATACCAAATAATAATAAACTTATCTTCTCACCAGAAAAGAGAATGACAATTAGAAAATACAAGTAGGCCTATAAAACCCATGCAAAATACACTCTGCCATACATGTTTAGCTAGTAACGTTCATTATTAATGATGCTGTTCATTGTAGCAAACAGGCCGAAGCCGAAGAAAACATTACATTACATTACAAATCAGGACCGGACGACCCCTGATCCGCATAAAAGATCTGCTGAAACAACCCTAGTGGTAAAACTGAAAGCTCTCCACCAGCCAGTCACTTTACAATAAAGACATCCCACGCAGGGGACGCTGAGGCTATACTCTAATTTATCGAACCCCCGTTTACAAAAACAAAATAGAATACAAACATCATTATAAATTATTAACAAAACACATACATATAAAATGCGTACATTGCTAAATAATAACATCACAGGAAGCCCTAGTGACCACCTGCCAGAAAGCGTCCAATATTCCCAAGCTGATCCAACAGACCTCACACACAAATAAGGAGTCTTGTCCCAAAAGAGTTTTCAAGAAAAAAGGTAGGTGACTGGTTTAGCGAAGAAGAAGATAGTATAGCAGATTGATAGAACAGAGCAGGAATGAGAAAGAGCAAATGAGAAAGACAGCGACAGTGGGAATTTAAAGCACTAAATTTCCAGAAAGTGGGGATACTATTTATACTGAAACCCCCGGCACCCCAACGGAGGAAGCCGAAGAAAAGTCGAAGTGAAGAAAAGAAGGAAGGAAATATAACGAATAATTGATTTAGTACTGTCAGAAAAGCATGCATTAATTTATATCTTTAGATCATAAAGTATTATTGAATCTTGAACACCACATCCACAACCGGTAACCGCTATCACGAGGAAAAGGTACGTACGTAGAATTACCACATTGCAACCTTTTCAACTAAAGAGACCAGTTTTATTGCTGTGTAGACTAAAGAAAGAGAAGGTTTAGAAAGAGAGAACTGAAGCCCAACCTTTCCTAATCTATATATATAAATTGCTTAGCCGGAAGCCCTTCTTCGCCTCTACTGTAAAGTTTGTCCGGTATGGACGCTGATCTGGGCAGGTGCTGGGCGCTGCGGATCGGCCTGCTGTGCGCTGAAAACCCGCGAAATCGTTATAGCCGACATTTCCTTAACGAACGTTTAGCCGTTTCTGAGATAAATAAATAAACAAAATGTCCACAAACTGCAATAGCCTCATTCCGCAGCGCTTCCGATTCAACCCGTGTCAAGAACGTGCTGTTCTGTAATACCGCAAATTTTGTTTTATTTCCATTCAAAACACTTTTGCACTCATGTCACCAATCTTACACAATAAATTTGTGTTTAACTAATTAAATTTGATTAATTAAAAATCGAATCGAGGGTTCAGCATGTTTTCCCATATAGACCAAAAAATTGATGGTTTTGATACGAAGCCTTGGTAGCTCACTTAGTAAGACGTTCGCCTACCGTGAAGGCGACCCAAGTTCAAATCACCCGAGGGCCATATTTTTTTTATGTTATTTTTCTTTTTTACACTACAATATGGATATTTTTATTTTTAATGTAGGCTTTTTACTTTTAACTTATTTATTATTATTATTATTATTATTATTATTATTATTATTATTATTATTATTATTATTATTTATAAACTAATAATAATAATTATTATTATTATAAGTATAATATCTTATATCAAATTTTATTTTAAAACCTTGGTGTTTTTTATGATTTCTATTTGTATTATTCTATATTCATTATTATTATTATTATTATTATTATTATTATTATTATTATTATTATTATTATTACCAAGGATCGGGATGGGGTGGTACGTGTAGGCAGAGAGAAAGGAAGAAGAGAGAAATCACTTAGCGATATCGCCTCTATGAGAAGTGATGTACGGTGGAGGAGTTACGTCCCTTCAACCTCACATGGGCTTGCTTTCGGTTCTTAGTCTCTCTTGTCTATATATGGGGGGTTTTAATTATATTTTAAAAAAATGTTTAAGACGGCGATTTTCACCTTTTGCTGTTGAAAATGTTTGAAATAAGGCTTTTCAAATTTGAGAATTTTTTTTTAATGCACATCTGTTTATTTTTTCATGACTTGCTGCCTTTTGACCGTAAGGGTGTTATCAGCGCTTCCTAAACTGTAACCCGTGATATAGGTGGCTTTTGCATTGTTTTGTTGCTTGAAATAAACAGTATGTGTAAGATAAATTGAGTTAAAATAAAAATAATAATAATATTTTTAAAAAAAACCCACACTAGTCTAGAATATGTGTCGTACATGCGTCATTTATTTTTTGTTCCGTACGGGGTCACACAGCATACGGATTGATTGGCAGTTTTAGTGTGTATTATTTATGTGTGTGTGTGTGTGTGTGTGTGTGTGTGTGCGTGTGTGTGTGTGTGAGTGTGTGGGTGTGTGTGTGTGTGTGATATAGAAAGAGATGGAGATCGAAATATAAATAAAGATATTGACTAATTCGAAACGTAAATCTAGTTGTGCACACGGAAATTCATTTACTTACAAAAATATGCTTCGATTGATTTCAACATAATAATTAGGGTACATAATAATTATACTCTCTCTCTCTCTCTCTCTCTCTCTCTCTCAATCAGTCTTCTCTCTCTCTCTCTCTCTCTCTCTCTCTCTCTCTCTCTCTCTCTCTCTCTCTCTCTCTCTCTGTCTGTATATCTGTGTCTGTTAAATACTGTTTATCAATACAGTACAAAACAATACAACTTTATTGTCTGATAAAACCAGAACTTTACCTTTGGCAAAAGACATAAACATTCACAAGTGCCACACCGAAGACCACGTACATGTAGATAGAGAACAAGGAGACGAAGAAGAAGACGAAGGAGAAAAATGATGATGATGATGATGATGATGATGATGATGATGATGATGATGATGATGATGATGATGATGATGATGATGATGATGATGATGATGATGCACAAAATACAAAAAATGACGCAGAAACGTTCTGAAGGCTTTCAGGCAAAGACTCGTGGATATGTATTTTCAGGAATGGAGTGCAGGTATAGATAGCAGTGATCGTTTTGCTGAATATAAAGTTTTTAAACAGGGTTTGCATTTGGAGATTTACCTAGATAGTATTCCAATTAAGGCGTTTAGAGACACTCTGGTAAAAGTCAGACTGGGCATCAGTTCGATAAGAGTTCATAAAAATAGATATGCCAAATCTGAACAACAACCGGACAATAGCTGCCCGTTTTGCCCTGGTGTATTGGACGATGAACTGCACCTGATGTATAGTTGTAGCGAGTACAGTCAGCTGCGCCCAGCTCTCTTGCAGAACGTAGAACATTACAATCAAAGACAACACTTGGCTAATTTGATGGGCACCAGTGATATTGGAAAGATTCGTCAGCTTGCGTGGTTCCTGTACAAATGCCTCCAGAAGCACGATCAGCATTGTGGGTAGTGTGTGAACCCCCAAGGAAGATAGCTGGTATTGAGAGAGAGTAAGAGAGAGAGAGAGAGAGAGAGAGAGAGAGAGAGAGAGAGAGAGAGAGAGAGAGAGAGAGAGAGAGAGAGAGATAGAGAGAGAGAGAGGAGGAAATAAAATGAAAATAAATCAAGAGATGAGTGAGCATACAGACAATTATAATAGGAGAGATTGACATGTTAATTGCTTAATTTAAATTAAAGAGTAAAGTATAATAATTACAAATTAGCAATAATGCAATGGGCAAGTTAAAGGAGTACATTACGTTGACATTTAAGAGACAAAATGTAAATGGAATGAGATACGGTATGAATGGAATCAGATTGAAATGCGCCTTTTTCTTCATATGCCTAAATGTGTAATTTTGATTTTTACTTAGTTTCCTTGTGATTGTCAACCATGAAGTGGGCCAAAGGCCATTGTTCATTATTAAAGTGTCAAAGTGTCTCTCTCTCTCTCTCTCTCTCTCTCTCTCTCTCTCTCTCTCTCTCTCTCTCTCTCTCTCTCTCTCGTATTTAAAAAAAGGTGAACAAGGCAACTTTCTGTGATCACAAATGAAACCATCCTGCAATCAACCCTATATATTTCATTCAAATTGACAATACATTCAGTGAGTCTTGTGACAAAATTAAAGGTGGGCATCTGTATTTTATATTAGAATATTCTGCCACAACCTAATTTAATTATAACAGGATACGAAGTTGAGGAATTACAGACACAGTTCGGTGGACAGCAAATAACAAGCTGCTGAAATTTTACTTTTCCATACTGTCTTACAATCTTTATTTTTTTTTTTTAAGTAGCCTTGGAGTAAACAATTGCAGAGAACATAACAATAGTGAGCTAATTAGTGCGGCAAATCAAGTTGGGTTACTTAACAAACATAACATTAATCACGTTTATACCAAGACTTTGCAGTGCACCAGAATCGTTTTAAATCTAGATCTAGACAGAGGATGACACATGACAGCAAACGGCCAGAGGGCACCCCTTTTTAGTTCTACTGTGGCTGTGTACACTGACAATGACAGTAGTGAGTAGGCGGACTTTTTATTGATACTGAACTAAATTCAAGTTAATTATCACTAAGTACTAATCCTACACACAACCTTTATTAATTCCTTGGGCTAATCCAAACCGTTTCTTACACGAAACATCACCTTAGTTCCAATCCGTCTTGTATCATTGACAGCCATTCATTGACAGGTCTTGGTCATCATAATTCATTCATATCATGATTCTTGTCTGTCAGAATAGATCTACAATTTCTTCAAGAACTTACCGTTCTTCTTCCTTTGGGAAACGAAAAAAACTCTTCCCCTTGCATGCAGCCTTTAATCGTGCATTTGTGCAGTTCAAAGTTGCACAGTGGTCACCGTAACTGCTCCTGCGATTTTTTTCCCCCTCTCCATCAGATCTTCGCTCTGTGAAGCAGGCCTTTTCACACATGTTACAATCAAGTCGCATAACTCTTGACGCGTCATCACACCAAGGGGCATGGGTAGGCATAACGGGGATACGGGTATATATAAGGGGGTATGGTGATGGTCGATTCCTGTCGTCCCATATACGCCACGGTGTCTTGGGACACACATCTACTTAACAAACAAACAACAAACATGGTCGATTCCTTTCATCCATACCTGCGAAACGATCAACGGGGAAGTATCAAGGAGGGTACAGGTAGGTTACAAGGGGGGTACGGAAGGTATCAAGGGGGTATGGGGAGGTATCAAGTGGGTTCGGGGAGGTATCAAGGGGGTATGGTGAGGCATCATGGGGGGGGGGACGGGGAGATACAAGGGGGCGGTGGGTATGGTGATGTATCAAGGGGGATATGGGGAGGTATCATCGTCCAAATGAAACTCGCAGACAACAGTTGTCTCTCTGTCTACATTTTAAACAGCAACCGGTGTACCCTGGCTTGCCAGGGTACAAAACCACTAGTTCTATTATATGGACCATAATCGTTAATTAGATCTACAGCTGTGTGCGTGAATTCGGGCGGGATTTTGACAGCATACTACATGTATTTGTATAGATGAGCTAAAGAAAATCTGCATGAGTTACTTTACCTGACGGTGGTTGCGCCATTTTGTAAGCAGCGTACTCCGTCAACGCCTGATGCAGATTGTTAGCTATGATGTCAGTTCGCATGCTGACGTCACACAAACCGTTAGCGGTAAAGAGGCGTATTCTGTTCTCCCAGAACTTGAACTGCAATTAAAAGAAACTGGTATATAACCACATTATAGTCTATAATTATATTTTATTCGTTCATAGCAGTTCAGTTTAGCTTCTTTTTTTTTCTATTTTTTCTGCCTTCTCTATGGTGTTTTGAACGCTACTGCCAGACCTGTCACTGGCACAATGAAAAGTGAGCATATTGCACCAGTCTTTACACAACTGCATTGGCTCCCAGTGAAGCAAAGTATAGACTTTAAAGTGCTGTAGTTTTTTCTTGATTAGTGTACAGTAAATGAACGCCCCTGTTTACCTTTATGAGGTGGTAACCCTCCACAACTCATCCAGGCAATCCTCGCGATTTGGAACTCGCTACCACAAATCTGAGGGCCTAGATGTCTTAAAGAAACTCTGAAGATACATCTCTTTGAGGGATGAAAATTTTCCCCCCGAGCTGCTCAAAACACCAAATTTACTACCATTCTCCTTATACAGTTTACAATTTTACCCCCACCCTCACCCTCTCCTGTGCGTTCTGAGCAATGGTAGCCAAATGGGCATCAAAATCATCCCACCAAAGCGCATAATAAAGGCAATTGTAATTAGCAAGACATAACCGTCTTAAAGGTCAGCTATACATACTACCGGCTACATTAACATTCCTATAATTCACTCCTTGCTGATGCACCCTTACCGAAGTTCAGTAAGCAATAGGTTCAAACTTTCTGAGGACAAAATAAAGACACCTTCAGATGATTCCCGGGGAGGGAAAAACCAACACAAATTGCTTTAAAAATCACTTTAATCAATAAGCGATTAGCTCACCTGTAGAGCATAATCTATGCTGACAAGGCTCACGCTGATTGGCTCTGGCAGAGCCTCAGTGCCCACTTCCAATGTGACGAGATGGCTGCCAAACGATTCGCTGTAGGAACCTTGACTCTTGAAGTTCTCAAAGTTGACTCCGAGAGACGCGCCAAACCCCATGTAGGACCCACCCAAGGACACGTCAGCATCCGACTGCAATTGTACATTATGTTTTAATTAACCTGACCAATTAATATGCAGTATAAATAAGAGCATACAAAGAGTAACCTTTGTTTGATTTGGCTTCTACTGCTGGTGCTGCTTCTTCAGCTACAGTATGATGATACATAAAATTAGGAGAATGCAGCACACAATCTAATAACCTCAAACAACAAAACGTCGCAGATAAAACAGTAAATGGAACTTTCGGCGAAAGTAATAAAATATAATATATATGACGCACACGGGTTCTTCGTTCTCATCACTGCCATGCGTCATTCACTCTCTTTCACACTCATTCACTACAGATAATAATAATAATAATTACGGATTTTTATATAGCGGGTACTCCAGCCTATGACCAGACTCACCACGCTTTACATAGTCATTACATATAAATACATGCACACGATACACCAATACAATACACCAAAAGACGGAACATTAAAGATGCAATAAACCATAATTTAAAACGCATCCGGGTTTCAAACACAATCGATCACACATAGCTGTCCAATCTATAGATCTACCTGCAGTCCTACAGTCACTGTCAACTGTCAGTTTCCAGTCTGTCGGTCAAATTCCAACAGTACAAACTCAGGTCACAAAATACCTCACATCACAGACTTTTAAAAAAAGCGCGAGCTCTCATTCTGTAACCTTAGCTGCGAGGAAGGGGAGAGGGGGGTAACAATAGTTTGGTGGGGTGACTTTTTTAATTATCGATGACGTAAACACTGTTGTGCATTCGGTGGCAGGGATAGCTCAGTCGTCAGAGCGCTCGACTTGTGTACGCGCGTCTCGGGCGACGTGGGTTCGAATCCTGACTTCAGCAAACTATTTTGTGATTGCTGGATAGTAGTGGCCAGCGCTTTGAGAAGCTCTCTGAGCTTATAAGTGCGCTATATAAGAGTAATCTCTTTCTTTCTTTTAAAGGGTCACGAATATTTGCAGTGCAGGTCAACGAAACTTCGTAGACAAGGCCCTTTCTGCGAAATTAACTTGCTGAATGTATATTTATATTTAATATACTACATGTAGCGTTATAGCTGTTTTAGTTTTTACATTTCATGTCTGCTATATTATATTTCCGTCAATATTAGATTCTTATCTGCAACTGACACAACTGACAAGTACAATGGGCTTGCCCTTAATTGGCTCAGGGTAATCGCTGAAGCTGTCATGGCGCTTGTTACGGTTAGACTTGCTGAATCAAAATCTAGGGAACGGTTTAGAAATAGTACAGTACAAAAACCACATTTATTATGATGAAACCAGAGAATATATTAGATAGTTATGCTTACAGTAATCTTTAATTTACTGATAAAACTGTAACCCGCTCTAGTTAGTATACTATCACAAGTATTTAGGTCTATAAAATGTTGTTCAAGATCAGTGTCGATCTTGTTGCAGTCAAAAAACTTCCTCATAGCAGACACTAGCACTAGCACGCAGAGGGTACAGCAGATCGCATCGACAGTTTTCCTGCAAGACAGATATTAGATAGTACACCTTCTACACTCGGACAATAATTCACAGGAATAAACTGCCAAAGGATGTGGTTGTGCTCAGTCAGTTGAAGCCTTCACTAAAGGACTGTGAACTCTCAGTTTCCAATGAAACATCCCCTCAATCCAAGTGACAGTGTTTTTATTATTCAGAGACATCTTGATGAACAGCAAGCGACATGATAGCATGCATATTAAATCCGCACGCATAAGTTGTGATACAATGTATTGATTATTTTTTTTTAAAAATATAAATTGAAAAAGAGCATGAGCAGTTAGCCGGAGCATTGTTTGCGGTAGATCTACATCAAAACATGAAACAACTCCAACGTTAAACTAATCATCTGCGGTAGATCTACATCAAAACATGAAGCAAACCACACTGAAGAAATATTTCGTCTCTAAAATAACCACACAATTTTATCAATTTGCTTAACTCTGAAAAACAGGTGAAGGGAGAAGAGAGAGTTTAGTTCGTCAAAATGTTAATGTCTTCACCGTACATAAAGCGTAGCAAGGATTTTACATAAGGCAATCACCTTAATGATAAAATACTGACAAAGTCAACAACTGACCGTCGTTGCAACGTGTTGTACAAACTCGGCCAACGTGGACTGTGAACGGTGAATCACCTTGGTTCCAATGTCCACATCTTCCGTCATGTGCTTTAAAAAAACAAAAAAACACACGAGACTGTTAGCCGTCGCAAAGAAACACGCAAACACACAAAAAAATAATAAAAGGTCTATTGAATTTAACAATCCAACAAGAGTACAAATTATACAGCCAAATACGAAACAACGTTAAACATTCCAACAAATGCCAAAAGCACAACCTGATATTCCGTCGTACCTTAGCTCAGGGCCGGATTAAGACGAAATTGGGCCTGATGCTGCAGCGCAAAAAATGCCTAATTTTTTCTCGGCATTGGTGCATGTGCATTCGACATTCACCGTACACACGCACACTCAGACCGACCAAGGAGCCTCAATTGCTTGCGACGCAACCAGCCAGCCTTTATTGAACATGAGTAGTCTTATAATAAAGACGTATTATCGTAACAATTCGAGATTAACATCAAACTATGTAACATCCACATTCGATAGCAATTGTCTGAAAAGTGCACTTAATGCAGAAAAGGCTAAACCAGATCAAATGAACCTAGGCATATTGTCACTCTAACTACTGCGCTAATGCTGCTTACTTATATTTTCGAGGCTAAGCAAGCGCGAATTCTTCGATCGTGTCAGTAAAGTCAAGGCTGCGCAGCTGCTCATGCTCATTGCTCATAAGCGCCAGTATGCTTAGCCTTTCCTGCCCCATTGAGGACCGCAGCTCTCCTTTGACTATTCCCAACTTTGAGAAGCTCCGCTCGCCGGAGGCATTGGACACCATCGTGCACAGATAGATGTGCCACCCAATATCAATCTCAACGTTTGAAAATGTATGAGAAAGATTCAACCATGACAAAAGCCTGTACATGGTAAGCTCTGCTGATTCGTTCACAGTCACCGGTTTCTGAGTGCGCATAAATGCAGCAAACTGTATCAGCTCAGCCACCAGTATCTGGATACGAGGAAACGAGATTCTTAGCTTTATCCTTAATTAAGTAGGTTTATAACATGTTTATCCTTAGTTAATTCAGTAATGTCTTCTTGATATACTTTTATCCTGTTTTACTGTTCACTGTTTATTGTTGTTCTACTGTCCTTTATCGTCTTGTAACATTTATATGTGGCACCACGTGTGAATTTCTCTTTGATTGAGATAATAAAGTGATCGTATTCGTATTCGTATCCTCGATCTGTTCAATGCTCAATGACGTTAGCTCTGAAAGAAATCAGAATGTTTTACAAATATCGTCATACGCCTTCATCCGCTTTTCCAGTTCAGCTAACAGACTGTCGATCATGACCAGATATGTCTGAGTTTTGAACGTGTCCCTTGGGCTGAGGTCTGCTTCGTTTGCAGCTCCTTCGTCAGGCTCCTGAGGGTAAAAATTTGTCCACCATTTAAATTTCATAATAGTCCAGAATCCTGTCGAGGATTTTTAAAATTTCTAAACATCCATGCCGGGCCCGCGGGCTGGCTTTTAGTTTTACCTTTACAGATAACCATTTAAATAGCCAACGAGTTTTCCTGTACAACTAACTTTCAAGGTGAAAAATTTACTATGTGGCAAGAATCCCCAAGATATTGCAAAAAACGCAGCGAAATTATTAATTAAACTGTTTAACGTAAAATTGATAGCATTAATTTGAAATCTTCGGTTAACAATAAACACAATTACGTTATAGTTACGTCACAGCGCAAAGAATAATAGTAACTGTATAATAAGTAATGCTGTGTCTAGGCGTCCGAAAGTCAGACTCCAAAATTCATTCTAAGAATTATTTTGAGGTTAACATAACAAAGGAAAACTGTTCAGCTTCCGGAAAATTCTCGTCTGTTTTCATCTGGGCCTATTTCAGGAATGGGCCTAATGCTGCAGCATCAATAGCACCCACCTTAATCCGGCCCTGCCTTAGCTTACTTTATTCCTATCCATTACTGGACAAAATGTCGGCGCCGAGATCGTCTGCCGTATTTGCCGCGTCTGATGGAAGGGACGTAACTCAAAAGAATAAAGAGAGATAAACCGGTAACCACTACATGTTCGAATAAACTCCATTTCAATTGGAAAATGAAATAAATCCACCTTACATACTAAAGGCAAGAACACTTGGCATTTCTTCAATCACATTTATTATCATAATTCCAAATGTCCCCATTTCGCTCACCGTTCCCCAGTCATCCAAAAAGTCCATGTAAGGTTTTTGACTGTATTGGGCAGGCAACTGACAAACCGCCGAGGCGAAGCTGTCAGTCACTGTGACGTTCAGCCAATCGGAGAGCTCCTCTGCAAAGCGCACGTGGCCCAGATTGCACACTCTTTCATCGTCTTGGAAGACCTTGTGTTCTTCGCTGGTTTCGTTCTTTATGCGCTGAAATCCTTACAATAAAGTAAAGAAGTCAATCAACAGAAAGTCAAGTGAAGTCACGTCAAGAAATCTTTATTAGCACACGCACACACACACGCACGCCCACACCCCCCCCCACACACACACACCCACAAAACCCAGTTAAAATTTGGCCTGTCGCTTATCCTCTCCTATCCCGTAACTCGAAGGTCGTTGGGGCACCACAGATGATCGTTTAACCAGCGTACTTTATCTTTCTCTGTTCTCAACCACCCTCATGGCCTCGCTCAGTGTCAAGCCAGTCCATTCTCGAATGTTGTCCTCCCACCTCTTTTTCGGTCTCCCTCTTCTTCTGCCTCCTTGCACCGTGTCTTGCAGGATGGTCTTTGCAAGGCCTGATGCTCTTGTGACATGGCCATACCATCGGAGTTTCCGTTTCTTCACCACTTGAGCATGTCATCGTGTTGTCCAATGGCGTGTGTGATGGTCTGTCGGACTTCGTTGTTGGTGATGTGCTGGGTATAGGAAATGCCCCGAAGTTTTCTGTAGCACATCATCTCCATGCTTTGTATTCTTCGTTGTAGATCTGCTATGGGTGTCCATGTTTCGCAAGCGTATAGAAAGATGGAGATGACAAGGGAGCGCAGCAGCCTTACCTTGACACTGAGCGAAGCCATTAGAATTGCTGAAGAAAGAGAAAGATGGAGTACGCTGGTTAAACGATCACCTGTTGTGCCCCAACGACTTTCGAGTTACAGGACATGATAGGATAGGATAGGATAGGATCAGTGTTAGAAATTAAATTTTTTACAAGGGTGCCCTTTGGGTGCCTTACTTGAAACTGTTGGGTGTCAATTTTTTTTTTTAATGCCCAAAGACAAATAACTTGAAATACACGAGTGACGTTCTAGGACAGGAGTGTCGAACTCAATCGCTCAGCGGGCCAAAACTCAAATTAGGTTACTGTAAGGACGAACATCCACTCACTACAAAACTTTTATTTTCGCTTATTCTGATCGAAGCGAGAACGCTCTGAGGTAGTCTATCGGTCGGCAAGGCTGCTAGTTAGGGAACTTGATTTGCATTTTATATCGCAGGGCCATTAAAAAAACATGTGTGCCTAAAGTTTTCTCTCGGGCCCGATATAATTGTAAGCCGGGTCTGATGGGGCGGGCCTTGAGTTTGACACATGTGTTCTATGAGATTCCTTCCAGTTAAAGCTAACCAAACAGTTACCAAATGATAAAAATTAAAAGCCAAACCAATAATGTATTTTTGGTTATATTAAAAAAAAAATTTATTATTTTTGACACTTAAAACAGAAAAAAGTGTTTAAAAATATTCGAGTAACAATACAAACATTAACAAAGGCTCAATGCTCAATATCTGAGAAGAACTCAAATTTTGGGTTGAACAGACATGGACAATAATAAAAAAAAAAAAAAAAAAAAAAAAAGCAGTGCCAAATAAAGGCAGACATTTTTTTTCAGCCTTTGAATGTGCCATCCATGCGTGAAGATATTTTCTTTTCCTACCCTCTTCGTAGTTTTTCTTTGGTTTCTTTTCTAGTACTTGCAAAGTCGATGGACGTTTTTTCAAGATGTCAAACACTTTACCTGACATGCTTGATTCAGAGTAACTTCGTGTTTTGTTTTGCACGCGCGAAATAGCTACTGACTCCCTGGTTGGTCATTGCATAAATTACTGGCCCATCAGAAAGCTCGTCTTTCATGCATAAAGGGAGGCTATTCCCGACCCATCGCAACCAAAAGCGAATGGAGAAAATAAGAATGCGATGTGCAAACTGAATATTTCTGTTGTTGTCACTGTGAAGTTTTCCTCCGATCTTTAATTACGATGTTGACTATTTAAAGGGAGCGTCAATGACTTAACTTTCTTTTATGGTTTTACACGCGCCTGTTGGGTGCATTGTTTACTCAGATCCAGGTGCCTAAACAGGAATTAAGGCACCCCGGGCGCTCGAGCGCATGCCAAATTCTAACGCTGATCATTCTATATAATTAATGTTATGAACAGATACCGATAACAATAACGATACTTGGTCATGGGGATGACTTACTTGGACTGAGGGAAAACAGGACATTGGCAAGTCCAGCAATCACTCCACCTGCAACAACAGCAACATTTGGTGCAAGTAAACGGACACACAGTGTTGTAGATATGCTTTACAGTATAACTCATTACACCATTCTTTTATCTCTTCATACCTGTAACAAACAGACCAGTTTACCCCTCACTATTTGAGCTTTTGCTTGTTTAGCAGTAGTAAAACTTAGGTTACTGTAGTCTATAGCAGACGATTAAGGTATAACTGATGTGTACACACACACTGCGAGCTGACGCGAGCCGTTTAGTGACATCATCGCGGCCTACGATCGAGTTTTTGAACTTTATAGCCACTTAGATTGTTTCAGCCAATCGGGACACAGGTAGAGTGTTTAGAACCAGTTCTGGCTGATTCAGTCCAAGCCAAGTATAGGTCAGTTGTGTGGAAAGCTCTGAGCAGTACACAGTTACACTAGAGCAGAGAAATATCTCCACTGATAGAACAGGGAAGCAGTGCTTGTTGAATTTTTGAATTCAATCAAGTAGCCACGGGCCTGACATTGTCGAACAGGTAAATGAACATACTTCTGTTTCATCGTGATGTATTTATATTATTGTGGAAATTATGTTTGTGGAATTTGCTATGCATAGATTTGAATTGTTAGTCCGATTTTGCCTTACCACGTGGAGAAGCCGAACACGTGTCAAGCACGACCGGTTTTGACGCCATGTTGTATACCTGACGGAACCACTGTTGTTTAACCTATATGTATGCTTGCAGACCAGTGGCTATACCAGTGAATGTTTATAATATTATTAATTCTTTATGTGTATAGTTAGGCACGATTTATATTTATGTATGTATAGGAAATTAGAGTGGAAATTCCAGTGGACCACCGACTTAGCAGAATGTTCGTCGCTAATGTATAGAGATGTGGAGCTATCACTGAGGACTACTTTGGGTTTCAGTGAGACGCTCTGCACAGACCTATTATTCAGGGTTGTGCAGAATTTCGTCTCATATGTTACAGACGAGCAGGCAGGATATCGTGAGCCCAACTCAACAGAAAAGCAGAACCTAATCTACGATTCGAGTTGGCTGCCGAGGCATCTACAGCATATAGCATATAGCCCCAAACGTCGTACCAAAAGTCAAAGACTACACGACAACCCAGCGTGTACCAGAAGCTACCTCAACGCAGTGCTTCAAACACGCAACACTTCAGTTAAGTGCCCAGGAAACAGTGCACTAAAACTGTAACAAAAGGACCACAGTAGTCCACTCTTCATGAACGCTAGTAGCCAGTGCCCTATGAAGAAATAATAGCTGCCTAGACTATCAGCGAGCGAACCATTCGCATTGACAATTGAACTTTTAAGTTAGATTCGTACTGCGAAGATCGTGTATAGAGTAGAAGAAATAAATGTGTGATTTTGACTGTTATCAAGTGGCTGGACTACATAGGATTCATAGCCGTGTGAAAGCTAGTGTGACAGTAATCTTTTACAATTTTTCTATCTATCTCTGTACCCCAGCCTTAACACAGACCGAGCTAAACAAATAAATGTATTAAAGTAATTCACAGGGTGACTCACTAGCGGTTCCCATAGAATAGACGTGAGGGTTACAGCATTCCATTGTGCAGAGCCCAGCAACAATAAAAAAAACGTTACACTTTAATTGGCGAGCCTAGTCAGGATCTGTGTACAATAGGAATTGGGTATAACTGGATCTAGGTACAATAGAAGAGGATAACAGGATTAGTATAAGTAGAATAACTTAGAAAAGTGTAAGTGTAGGAAAAGGACACAGTTTTGGTGCACTTTGACAATGTCAGACGCAGTAGCCTTGAGATTGCGCTTCAAGGAATTAGGAGAAGCTTTACACTTAGCTGGAGGAGATCTAATTGCGTATATCAATGCAAAGGTAGAGAAATAGGAGGCTAAGGCAGAGAGGGAAGCAGATAGAGAACAGAAGAAAGCAGCATTAGAAGCAGAACAGAGGAAAGCAGAATTAGAAGCAGAGAGAGAGGCGAAGAAATTAGAAGCAGACCAGAAGAAACTAGAGCTAGAGGCAGAGAGAGAACAGAAGAAACTAGAATTAGAAGTAGAACAGAAGAAGGCAGCATTAGCAGCAGAGAGAGAAGCAGAAGTTAGGAGATGGGAGTATGAGAGGGCAGAAAAGGAAAAAGACAGACAGCATGAGTTAGAGCTGAGAAGATTAGGATCAGGCTCTTCAAGTTCATCCTCAACCCCTCCCCACTCAGATCAACTAGAGGTAGCATCCAACCCCATTGTCACAAATAAAGGGGTTGGGGGGGATGAGGATTAGCACTTATTCCCCCGCACTGTGTTGCCTCCCTTGTATAGGCCAACGTTGCGGTGACATTCAAGGAAATAAGGCTGGGGGCTACTAAAGAATGAAAGACAGTCAAAAGGCCAGACGAGAAGAAGGTAGGCTAAACTAGGAAATAATTCGAACAAGGGGAAGTCCAGTTGTTGCAGTATATAACTAGTCAATTTTATTAAGTGGAAGTAGGTCGGCTGAGTTGGGTAATCTAAAGGCTGAGTCACTGAATATTGTCAATAATAGTTTCTGAGTATCTTGGAGATATTCTGGGTGGGCGGTTTTGGGAATGCTAGGGCGATTGAGGACTGATTTCATCACTGAGCAGGAGGATATCTGGATTGTTCAGGTGGCTTAGCCAGAATGTCTCTGAATTGTGGTGCGCGTTGGATAGGCACTTAGCTCGGTTTGCGTAGGGCGGTGGTTGTCTCAGGCTTCTGGATGGTCGGTGATTCAAAGGGTCCAGAAGTTAACGAGGGTGGCCAATGCGGGGCACTGGGTCACCGTCTTGGATAATCAGCTTGGTGATGCAAGTCTAGTGGGGCGATGCAGGGGGTGCGTCACAGCCTACGTTGCTGGCTGATGGCGAAACTTCGTGGGGTGCGCTTCTCAGTGACGCCCTGGATGGTCAGGGTCGCACGCAGCGGGTCTTGCGTCTTACAGCCGGTATAGGGCCGGTACAGGAGCCGGTATAGGAGCCCGTTCTGTAACGTAGTACAGACTCCAAATCAGCTATGCACATATATCCTGGGTGCAGCGCCTGTTAGCGCGCGTGCCCATCAGATTTTCACATTTGGACGGACCGGCCAAGGGTTGACCGGTTCGTACCAACAGTCCAACAATTGCAACCATGGTTATGGGGCTTTAGTGGAGGTTACTGGCAGCCGCTAATATATAATAACTTCGGCGCCTTAAGATGGGGGTGGCGGACAACAGGGGCAGATATCTATACAGTAGGAACATGGGAGAAGCAAATGGGGTAAATACAGGACAATGGTGGTTGTAGGCAAGGGGCTGTACTGGGGGACTTTAATCTATGTGGTGGGACAGCATGGCAGGGGAGATTTATACGTGGGGCTAGCAGGGAGCATACAAGTATAAATTCGAACATGGCATGTACAATAATCAAAGGTAGATAATATATACAAGGAATAAAATACATATCACAGCAACACATCAAGACAAAACCACAAACACGAACGTACATATCTACAGGACATACGAACATGTTGGGCGATCGACGGGTGATGGGAATGCTAAATGATATAAAGTAAACTTCCTCTCTTACCTTGACTAAGAACGGGTCGAATCACAAGAGTACTGCCGAGGCTCAGCGGTCACCGCGTGATGGGACGGGTCCGGGGCAAGTAGTTGTGTATTCGGAGGCTGAAGGCTAGCGTCTGACAATGAGACTTGGCGTGGTGGGAGCTTTTGAGCGATGTCCCGAGGGGCGGGGCTTAGTCGGCTTAGCCGGCCAGCGTGGGAGTGATGACTGGACACAGCCAGCGTCAGAGGTGCATCGTCCGTTTGTCACACCCATACTAGGGATGTCATTTCCACTGGGGACATTCAATGAAAGAGAAGAAGGTCTAGATCTGTATTTAACAAGGTTTGAGTGCCTAGCAACTGAGTATAAACTAGATCTCACCCATTGCTTGAATCTTGTGTAATTCGAATTGGTTATCCACGCAGCCCGTTCACTCAGCAACAAGGCAGGAGTCGTAGTATACATTTTTTCAACTTTATTCAGCAAACACCAACCATTGCTTTCAAGATCGCTTTCCGAAAATCACTTCTTGCAAGCCGACAGTGCATTACATATATAGGCAAAAACGTTCAGAACATCCCACCCAAAGTAAAACTCGTCACCGGAATACCGCACTGTCTTCCGTCATAGAACATTCCACAATTTACCAGATGCGACTAGCTATCGCCAGATATATCTCGAACATTCGATCGATAATAAACAAGTAATTGCAGAAAGTTCTCAAAGCTACTACAACAACATCGACCGACGGAAAATATCAACATTATACAAAGCTCTAGAGAATAGAACGCGAACCCCTCGCAAAATAAGAGTCAGAATGATCGACGAATTGATCGTGGGCCCTCAAAGTCAAGAAGAAGAAGAAGATTCTTTTTTTTTAAAGCCACGGCCGCAGAATCAAATAACAGGTAAACAAACCCACATTATTATTGCACGCTTTGCAAAACGAAATGTTCGTAACAATCGTGTGCATCTCAGTCGTAACAAACCGCTAAATATAGTTTTGGGGTGGGGATAAGATAAGATAAAAATACTGTATTATCTCAAATCTTGAAACGTGTAATGCGCAGCACAAGACTATGAACGCTTCAAACAAAAGAACTACACATATATTTAAAGCTATGCTTGTAAAGCCGTGATGAAGTACTTTAGGGAACACACATGCTCGCACACTCCTACACATAAATCCATATGATGGGGTACCGGGGTTTTCTGTATAAATAGTATCCCCACTATGTGGAAATTTAGTGCTTTAATTTGCCTCTGTTTATGTCGTTCTCATTTGTTCTTTCTCGTTCCTAATCTGTTCTATCAATCTACTATCTTCTTTGCTAGATCAGTCACCTACCTTTTTTCTTGAGAACTCTCCCAAAACTCCTCATTTGTGTATGGGATCTGATGGGTTAGCTTCGGGACACTGGACGCTTTCTGCCAAATGGTCACTTGGGCTTTCTATAGTATTACAATTTAGCAATGTAGGCATTTTATATGTATGTGTTTTGTTAATATTTTATAATGATGTTTATATTCTATTTTGTTTCTGTAAACAGGATTCGTTAAATTAGAATACAGCCTCAGCGTCCTCTGCATGGGATGCCTTTAATGTAAAGTGACCGGCTAGTGGAGTGCCTTCAGTATTACCATTAGGTTGTTTCAGCAGATCTTTTATACGGATCAAGGGTGAGTACTCTTTTAACGAAGTTGTGGTCCTGATTCGGCTCTCTGCAGTCCGCTGGACACCATAAACAATTACTAACTGATTAACTAAACTACACACGGAGTAAGATAAGGAGTGGTTGGGTATACTGGAATCGTTGTGTCTCTTTGCATAATGGATTTACCGTATGACTTATTAAAAGTGGAGAAATGGTTAATTCATTACAGTTTTTTCACGGTCCCTTTCTCAGAAACGTGTCTGCAATACAACTCACATCATTCTACCACTACCGGTACTAGGAGCACTGCTTCTGTTACACTGTTGATCTGTTGATCCTATAGGGTCAGTTATAGGTTGAGCTGTTAATCCTATAGGTTCAGCTTCTCCATTTGCTGGGATTATTCCCCCCTCCTCCCCCCTCACCCCCATGGCCATAGGATAGGCGACTAACTACCTTACCTGCCATATTATTTTGTGGCAAAGCGCCTGAGGCAACTCTTTGAGCTGGTACATAATTACGATCAACAACAGTCGGTTTCATTCAAAATGTGAAGGTATGACGGACAATCACCATTACATTTACTTACTTACCTTTGAGATTTACGCCGACAGAGAGTTTTTGTTGGTAGGACTTGGCCCCGTAAAACGTTGTGGTCGTTTGCTCCAATCCGCAGCTGTGGCGCCTCTGGGACTGGACTGATCTGACGTCACTTAGATCCAAAATGCGCCTAGTGATCAGCAAGCCGGGGTCCACCCCGCCCTTCTCCACTGACCCGCCGTCTGGGTTGGCCGTCAACACATTGTAGCCAATCCCCACGTAGTTCTCGCCCGCAGCTAAACTCCGATCACATAGTGTCATCAATACAATCAGCCCCACCCCCCAGGAAAGGGTGTGGCTTTGATGACGCGTTGGCATCCTGTTTAACCAAAAAAGAAGATGTTAGATCTAAATTAATATTTGTTACTTTTTCTACCCCTTTCACTTTTCTCCTCCATTCTTAAGGTTATATATAACAACTGAATTAAAAACGGTAATCGTTTCAATTAGATTTGGACCACCCACAGACATGACAACATAAAATTATTCAGGTTTGTGTTGTCCTACTGCAAATGCAGTTGCCTAATGGAACACAAATTCTGCCGTTTCCCAGTCTGGATTTCTCCTTGCCATTATTTAATATAAAAAGTAAGCTTTTCGGAACACTTGATAATCATGTAGTAGAGGGACTAATAACTCAAGTGTTCCCAATGAACATTTCCCCGTCATCATTAACAGAATCACACTGCTTGATACTTTGAAAATAAGGCGAACGTCTTTCTGGAAAAATTTCCTCCGCCATTTAGAGGAGGGTCTACTGTTGGTTTGACAGGACATTTTCATCGAGTTAGTAGTTCCTTTTCTACATTATTTAATAATTTTTCCCCTTCATCTTGAATCCCTAAATCCAACCGCTACTTACTTGGGATTTCACAGGATTCGCACACGTGCTACGAAATTGGGAGGCTTCCGAAACAAAAGATTGGGTCTGCCTTTGATTTTTGACTTTCGTTGACTTGAGAGTCCAAACCACTGGCATAAACAGTCAGTGATTGAAGCAAGGGATTACAGTGTGGGACAAGCTGACACTAAAGATAAGCAACTGTTCTAGATTCCACCACAGCAACAAATTCACCTGAACATGGACATTTTTTTAAAGGGACCCAGGATCACGCATTACAGCGTCATAGATCACTGATCTTTTTTTTTTAGTCACAATGAGTGTTGCCTCATCGAAAAAAAATTACACCAAAAAAATTAACCTTTTTTTTTTAAAGTACGGTTTTGATAGAAATCCATACACTGGTTTGTTTAAGCAACTATAAATAGCGACGGGGTTGATTCTAAAAATAGCACAATGTGTGTATAGTAGGGGCGGATCTTGTTCTTGTGCCACTTGTGCACGTGCACACCCCCCTGGCGATAAACCAAAAAAAGAAACGAAAAGGAGGGAGAAAAGGAGAAGAAAGAAGAGAAAAAAATTACTAATTCTCACTCACCACACAGTTTCATGTACCTCCAAATTATTTTTTTTAATTCATCAGATTTAGATCTACAGGTATTTCTTGCAATATAAAATTTTTATCCATGAAGGGAGGTTGAAGACTAACAGTTGCTGCTCATTTTTCTTTTTTCCCCCTTGGTGCAAAAAGTTGTTTGTTTGTTTTTTTTCTCAATGGTTTTGATTGGTTATTTATTTAGAGGGGTGTTTGTGTGTGTGTGTGTGGGGGGGGTGACTAAAAGAGAACTTTTAGCACAAAACAATACTATTTTCAGTCCTTAAAATAATGCCCAAAATGCACCAGAATGCACAGATTTTAACCATTATTTTCAATTTTTCCCCCCCGGACCCCCCTGTACACTCGCCTGCTTCGCAGGCTCGCGCTTGTGGCTACGCCACTTCGCATTAGCTGTGCACACCCCCTCAACAATGGAAAGATCCGCCCCTGTATAGTACATAGGTGCAGTTGCTTGTCGACATAACAAAGAAGAAAGAATGTACAGCTTAGCAAATCACTTGGGGCAACGATTGCCCATTACCTCATCTTTCAACGTGACAACGTATAATGCAGTTTCCCAACATTACTACAGTCGATTGAATTGAACAAATCTGATCACAGGAATGACACACATGCAACATGGTATGTCGCACCGAGAAAACAAAATAAACTCATTGGTACAACTGCAGTTTTACAGCGGTTACTTGCTATCTCTTTCTTTGTTCTTCAATTTTGACGTAGGTTTGATGGTAAACTTAGGTTTTTGGGTTTCGATATCTCCCTGCCATCTATATATATATATATATATATATGTGTGTGTGTGTGTGTGTGTGTGTGTGTGTGTGTATGTGTGTGTGTGTGTGTGAGTGCGTGTGAGTGTGAGTATGTGTGTCTAGGTAGAAACGCCGTTATTCTGACATACACTTGAACCTCTACGTACTTTCTTTTGACGGACCCGTTATTTTGATGTCAAAACAGTGTTCCGTTAGGGTTAGGGCTATGTTAGGCTTAGGGTTAGGTTAAGGGTTAAGCTTAAAAAAATGGGAAAATGTCAAAATAATGTTAATAGTGTCAAAATAATGTATGTAGAGTTTCATGACAGTCATCACAACGGCGTTTCTACACGGTTGTGTGTGTGTGTGTGTGTGTGTGTGTGTGTGGGTGTGTGTGTGGGTGTGTGTGTGTGTGTGTGTGTGTGTGAGCGCGCGAGGTAGGTCTACTGCTGAGGTGAAAGAGAAGTCCTCAGATAAGAACGGTCAACAGCGATTGTCGGTAGTGTCGGTCTTATCTGTAACATAGGCGTGTCCACAACCATCATTGGCGATATGGCAGACGGGGATAACATAGGGAAAAGGGGGTAGGGACCTAAGTCAACACTGAACCACCATAGCGATCATACTGCTATGACGGACAGTGAAAATGGCCACCTTTATCTTGTCCACCACGGGATTCCAACCTGGGTCGTCGGAGTGCCAGGCGAAGGCGTAGGCTCTACCCGCTGATCTACGGTGGTGATACAAGGAGAAAAAGAATAAACTGAAACCGTTTGCACAGATCATGTACAATGGTCACAGCTTGTCCTATCCTATCCTATCCCGTAACTCGAAGGTCGTAGGGGCACCACAGATGATCGTTTAACCAGCGCACTCCATCTTTCCATGTCCTCAGCAACCGTGATTGGTTTCGCTCAGTGTCAAACCAGTCCATTCTTGAATGTTGTCCTCCCAGCTCTTTTTCGGTCTTCCCCTTCTTCTACCTCCTTGCAATGTGCCTTGCAGTATGGTCTTTGCAAGACCTGATGATCTGGTGACGTGGCCATACCATCAGAGTTTCCGTTTTTTCATCACTGTGAGCAGGTCAGCGCACACCGATTGTTGTTCTGAACCAGTTTCCGATGGCGCTGTTGTGGAGGACTGCACTGGTGGCCTTGTCATACAGGCTTTTGATGACTTCAGTAATTTTAGGGCTGATGTTGTACACTCTCATGGTTGTCCACAATGCTGCATGCCACATTCGGCCAAACGCCTTTTTGAAGTCTACAAACACATGATATAGATGTTGTTGGTGCTGTAGGTATTTCTCGCAGATTATTCTGAGGTTGAAAATCTGTTCAGTGGCACTTCGCCCTGCCCTGAATCCTGCTTGTTCTTCAGCTATGATTTGTTCAGCTTGGGGTTTCAACCTGTTGAGTATTATTTTCAGGAGGACCTTGCTGGGATGACTGATGAGACTGATGGTGCGGTAATTTTCACATTCCTGAAGGTTACCTTTTGTGGGAAGAGTGATGACAAGCGACTGGGTCCATGGTGTAGGCCACTCCCCACTATGCCACATCTTGTTACAGATAATGGTGAGTGCGTCAATCATCGCTTCTCCTCCTGCTTGAAGCAGTTCCGCTGGTATGTTGTCCACTCCAGCTGACTTCCCCTTCTTCAGCGATTGCACTGCTGCCTCAACTTCTTCTCGTAGAATAGGAAGGATTTCTTCTTCTTCTCTGTTCTCTGGACATGCTAGAACTGATGGGTCTCCGTTTGGTGTGTGGTTGTAAAGGTTAGAGAAGTACTCTGTCCATCTGTCCAAGACTTCTTGTTCTTCTATAAGGCATATGCCAGACTTGCTTTGGATCGTGGAGACCTTGGGCTGTTTAGCACTTGTCAGCCGCTTCACAGTCTTGTAGGCCTTCTTGCTGTTGTTCTTGTTCAGACTGTTCTCTATTTCCTGGGTTGCTCTTCTGTCCAGTTTAGCAACATATAGGTATTTATCTATTATCGATTTTAATCTTATTAAGTGTTAATAACCTGGTGTGTGTGTGTAGGTGGGTGTAGGTGGGTGTGTGTGTGGGTGTGGGTGTGTGTTCACAAAATGTATTTTCTATAGAGACTATAGAGAATTTGGCAGAGCAGTAGTGGCCCTACTGGAACAACTATATTACAATGACTCTATCTATTCACATACGCTAGCCAAAAAATAGAAGAAATGAGTGACGATGATCAATAACCGTTAACAGCTTTGCCACCTGTTGGAACGGCTTTTAACCGTAACAGCTAGCTTTTAATCAAAACGCATTATTCAGTACCAAACAAAGCAAAAAACAAAGCCAACTTCACAGCCACACACACACACACACACACACACACACACACACACACACACACACCCACATACTTGCAATACATCAGAAATGGGTTGATTTAAGAATGTAGGAATCGGAAAGTCATTTTTTGATGGAAAAGGGTTAGGGCAAGGGTTAGCTGCAGCGCTGCAACTAGCCCTTACCCTAACCCTTCTCTAGAAAGTTGACCTAAATCGTCTCTTATAGGCGACGAAATAGGTCGAATTTTGCTTCAAACTTTTCCAAAAATTCACTGTATTTTCTCCGTTCCGGATAGTGCACTCCTATGTACTTAAAACACTCTTATGCACTACAACTGCACTCCCTTGCACTAAAAGAGCACTCCCGCGCACTTAGTGGGTTCCTGGAAAAAAAGTGGGTTCCAAGCAAATAAACCCATTTGTTACTAGAAAAGACAAGGTCTGCTACCCATTTGTGCGCTTTTGTGCGTTCCCACCTACACACACACACACACACACACACCCACACACATACACACACACACATGCGTCACAGCTTCAATTACTGCCTAACATTTGCACGCGCACTCATCTATTAATTGTTTTTGATCATGCGAGTTTGCACCAAGAGTAAACAAAAACAAGTGCTTGACCCTAACGTGTTCAGAGATCCCCCGCGTGCTCTTTCTCCCTTCCCCTCTCTCTCTCTCTCTCTCTCACACACACACACATTAAATACACACACACTAAATACACCCTAAACACGCACACACACACGCACCCCCCCCCCCTACACACACCAAGCAACTGAAATGAAAGAAAATCTACCTGAAACAGACAACATGACAGTTTGCTATGGTGGACACAGGCTCATTGTTTACCATGATCATCAGTCTAAAGGCTAACCTGCACGCATTGTGTGGTACGGTCAGCGCCCGGAGACTTTAATCAAGTTGTTGGATCAAACTGCTAATAAGACAACCAACACGCTCTCCCGCGAGCCATTAAAATACAATTATGGCAGAAATGGCTCCAGGTTCCCAAAGAGAAAACCATCAAATTTTCATTTTGCGACAGCAAGGGTTGGCCTGGCCTCCAGAGACCCGCCGTGGTCTCAGGCGCCAAAGTCCAATCATGACAAACACAAGTATATCAACTAAGTTGATATACTTGTGTGACAAATCATTCAGTGGTCATCCTTTGGTCGATCAGTAGGTCGGCATTCTTTAGATAATGCAAACAATATGTTTTGTACCAAAAAAAAAAAAAAGAAGTAAATTTTGGAGCGACCCGATCGACAAATATTGAATGATTTACCATGAGTTGAATTAGGAAATTTGATTCTTTTCGTCGTGTCCCCAGCGTTCTAAAAGAGCGTCTGCTATAAGCAGTGCCTGACTTAACTCCCTTGGAATACTTTATAATGAGTACAGGCGCACGAAACAAGCGACATTTAGACTAGACGGGAGAAAATCTTGTTAAAATGTGACCTTGGCAAATTACAATCATACAAACTACACACCGCACTTCCACTCACTGTTCAAGAAACTATAATTGGACCCTCTTTTCATCGAACTTAGGTGTCATTTCAGGCCCCACCTCCTCTCCCCTCTCTCCAAACAATTCAGAACCGAAACATTTGGATAGGTGTTATTCTAGTGCGTTTTGTCACGCAGAGGTACACAATTTCAATTCTGTTGCAATTTTTCTCCTTGCGAAAATGCAGATTTACTGGGCTACATAGGCAGACCGTATATTCTAACAACAGTCCTTGCTCTCTTCCTTTTTATGAATCCTCTTATCGCCTTCCTCCTCTCGTTCTTTCGACTTCCTCAGCCAGATCAGCGGTTTGTTTAGCTCCTTTATCAGAAACTGTTCCTTCAGCAGAATGCAGTGGTCCATGTTATCTGGTAGGCGAGTAGCTATAGGGCCAGAGACTATACTATAAATAATGTGAGCCCTCTGCTAGGACTCAAACAAAAAAAACAAAAACAAAAAAACTCCCTAAAAAACAATCAGCAGGGACAGAAAGTTCAATGGCCTCGGGATTTGGAATTAAAAACAAGATGACATGCCATATAAATTGTGTTTCCAGACAACCACATCCCATTTATAATCGTGTTGGGTCGTGTTGTATAATCGTGTTGGTCGTGTTGAGTCGTGTTGAGCCGTGGTCTGTTTTGTACACACACACACACACGCGCGCGCGTGTACGCACGGGACACACAAATATACATCGAACACACAGCGACCCCACCCTCTCCCTAAATAGAAAATAATGATAACTAAAATTCTAATAAATAAATTTACCAAAGCACACACAATTGAAAAGAAAAAACCACACATACAATAATAATAATAATAATAATAATAATTATTATTATTATTATTATTATTATTATTATTATTATTATTATTATTATTATTATTATAATTATTATTATTATTATTATTATTATTATTATTATTATTATTATTATTATTATTGAAAGTAATGAAACAAAAACAACAAAAAACTACAACAAAAACATACATTTATCTAAAATGGCAATACCAATACCATAGAGAAAAGCATATCTGCAGCCGAGAATCAAACCCCTTTCTTTGCAAATACCAGTACCCGACTATTAGCCTATATCGACCGAGCTAACTACTATCTGTGACACCTGTTGTTAATACAAAACTATGTGTTTCGCTGAGTGCACAGTCGGAGGTTAGCACTCCCATTTTTGCAAAGAATTGGTACCATCGATCTTGACCTAGGGAGTTTCGTCAAACTTTGCTAATTGGTTCTTGAGAAATAGCCTCCAACGGACCGACAAACATTTGGCTCATTCTGATTCTCCCTCTCTCCCTCCCCATTCCCCCCCCCCCACCCGCTCACCCCCCGACTATTTGAAAGTATTTCAAGATAAGTCTGAAAATACTCAAAATGACAGAGAGACACGTAGCCTACACAGCGTTCACATTTGGCCAGCGTTGGAGCCGCGTGGTCTAAGGCGGGACTAACTTGCCTTGTCCATAGGCTAGAAACCAATGGCCCCTGACAGGTGTGGGATTGATCCTGCCACAAGTGCGTTATATTTCTCAGAAAATTATTATTATTTCGACTCGGGCAACGTCTTGGGGATTTTCCCCGGGTGCTCCCCCAGCAAAAATGTTAACAAAAAAAAAAACCAACAACAAACAATAAAAGCCACACCTCCTCACAATTAATATTAGGTTAGGTAAGTTGGGTTTAAGCGCGCCACAGGCTGCGACTACGCCTTTCCCAAAGAGGCGGCCCAGAATTTCGCGATAAAAAGGGACAATAAAGTGTTAACAAAATCACAAACTACAACCGACTTGAGTACTTTTGATTTGCTTGTGAATAGTTCAGGCAGTGGCCTGTTATTCCATGTGTTCCCTTTACTTCGTTAGGACGAAGCTCAGTCACAATACCGCCCCCAAAATAATGGGACCAGGTAGCTCAGTTGGTAGAGCGGCTTACTAGTAACCGAAAGGTTCCTGGTTCAAATCCCGGATTGGCTCACATGTGACCATATTATTTTCCCCTTACCATTAACTGGTTCGCTGATGTCAGAATAACTTGACCAGTAGTCGCCTATACGCTCCGGTGTCGTGTGACTATCATCTACAATTAAGCCCAGAAAATCAGCACATTAGACAATGCTTAAATTTCGAATATGTGTATGAGTCTGGAAATGCATTTGAATGACTTGCCATCTTGTTGTTTTTTCTTTTAAGTACTAACCAGCTATTCATCGGCTTTTCAGCTATGTCAGATACCTTACAATGTTATAATAGGCTCATTATCCGCAAAGATAGTCATCCATTATCTTTGTTATCCGGGAAAGCCCAATGGACATTGTGTGAGATATTGATGTACTTCAAACATGAAGTTAAATACAAGTACTCTATAGAAATCGCTGTGCATATAATATTGACATACGTTGTACTCTATCATTTCCAAGCAAGGTCTTACTATCAGAGATCCAATTATCCAAGTATAATAAATCCTTTAAAACCAGCTAAAGCGTCTGTGTTATCAAAGTAGCAGTGATGTAGAGTGCTCTCTCTCTCTCTCTCTCTCTCTCTCTCTCTCTCTCTCTCTCTCTCTCTCTCTCTCTCTCTTTCTCTCTCTCTCTCTCTCTCTCTCTCTCTCTCTCTCTCTCTCTCTCTCTCTCTCTCTCTCTCTCTCTCTCTCTCTCTCTCCAAACAACACAAACTGCGGCAGACATATGTACGGAGACAGACATAGACACACACACACACCCACGCACACCCCCCCACACACACACTGTCACGTGGGGTTTATGGGCTCTGCACAATGGAATTATGGACCCTCACGTTTATTCGGTGGGAACTGCTAGTAAGTCACCCTATGAATTACTTTAATAAATTTATTTGTTTAGCTCGTTCTGTGTTAAGGTTGGGGTACAGAGATAGATAGAAAAATGGTAAAAGATTACTGTCACACTAGCTTTCACACGGCTATGAATCATATGTAGTCCAGCCACTTGATAACAGTTAAATTCACACATTTATTTCTTCTACTCTATACAAGATTCTCTAAGTACTAATCTAACTTAAAAAGTCTCAGTCAATGCTAATAGTTCGATCGCTGATAGTCTAGGCAGCTGTTATTTCTTCCTCGGGCACTTGCTATTCGAATTCATGTAGATTGGACTACTGTGGTCCGTTTTACAGTTTCTGAAGAGTGGACTACTGTGGTCCGTTTTCGATCAGTTTAAGTGCACTTCTGTGTATACACTTAACTTTTTTCTGGTGCGTGCGAAGTCCTTCTGTGAGGTAGCTTCTGGTACGCCTGTGTCGTTGTGTAGTTGGGTTCCCTTGCCACGCTGTGGGGTCTTGTAGGGTGGGTTCCAGGGTAACTCTCTCCGACTTGTGCGGTAGAGGCTACGCAGACAACTCGTTTCTGGGGAGTTGGGCGCACGGGATAGCTCGCCTGCTCGTCTGTAATATAAGAGACGAAATTCTGCACAACCCTGAATAATCGGTTTGTGCAGAGCGTCTCACTGAAAGCCAAAGTAGCCCTCAGTGATAGCTCCACATCTCTATACATAAGCGACGAACATTCTGCTACTTCCGGGGTCCACTGGAATCTCAACTCTAAATTCCCATACATACATAAATATCAATCGTGTCTAACTATACACATAAGAATTAATAATATTATAAACATTCAGTGGTACAGCCACTGGTCTGCAAACATACATATAAGTTAAACAACAGTGGTTCCGTACGGTATACAACATGGTGGCGCAACCGGTCGTGTTTCGCCTCGTGCTCGGCTCTTCCACGTGGTACGGCAAATTCGGATTAACAATTCACATTTATGCATAGCAAATTCCACAAACATAATTTCAACAATATTATAAATATATCACGATGAAACAGAAGTGTGTTCATTTACCTGTTTGACAAGTTCAGGCCCGTGGCGACTTAATAGAATTCTAAGATTCTTAAGTCCTGCTTCCTGGTCTATGTGTGGAGAGATTTCTCTGCCAGCTATGTAGCTGTGTACACTTCGGTGTCTTACTCTCAACTGACCAAACTTGTGCTAGGGTTTGACCCATCAGAACCGGCTCTAGCCGCTTTGCCTGAGCTCTCATTGGTTAAAAACGGTCCGATTCAAAGCTCAAGTGCTGTGTAATACCCTAACCCTCTAATGTTACAATGACTACACAAGGCTAAATAGTCAATAGGCAGAGTAAAACTGCTCGGTTCATGACACACACACACTATGCTTTTTTCTGCAAATGGCTGAAAAACCAAACGGTCTTCTTGTTTTTTCTAAGACGCGTAATAAAACAGCAATGTTTTATTCCCAAACTGTCTCATCATCTCCATCTTCCTATATACGCTAGCGAAACATGGACCCTCACAGCAGACCTACAGCGAAGAATACAAAGCATGGAGATGAGGTGCTACAAAAGACTTCTGGGCATTTCCGATACACAGCCCATTACCAATGATGAAGTCCGACAGACCCATCATACAAGCCATTGGACAACACAATGACATGGTCACAATGGTGAAGAAACGGAAACACCGAAGGTATGACCACGTCACCAAAGCATCAGGCCTTGCAAAGACCATCCTGCAAGGCAAGGTGCAAGGAGGCAGAAGGAGAGGGAGACAGAAAAAGAGGTGGGAGCACAACATTCCAGAATGGACTGGCTTGACACTGAGCGAAGCCATGACGATTGCTGAGGACAGAGAAAGATGGAGTACGCTGGTTAAACGATCATCTGTGGTGCCTCAACGACCTTCGAGTTACGGGATGGTATAGGATAGAATAGGAAAGCTACAGTTAACTCAAGGAAAGGAGGAGTCAGAAGAGTAAATGGATCGACTGAATCAGCAAATGAAACTGGCATTGTTTTTCATTGCATGTCTAAGCCAGAGTTGACTGAAGATTTGGCCTGCATTTTGAACGAAGCGGAGACGAATCAATGAAACTGGCTTTGTTTTTCACTGGTTAAGTTTGTTTGCTGAGTTTTGGATTATTTTTAGTTGCGCATTTGGATGACATTATTGAAAAGCAATGTGTAAAGCTGTCGTTTTTACGCATCTTTCCCCTCTAGACTAATTTTGATTTTTCTTTTTATCCCAGTTTTTAAAAAATCCATACATAAATGTTATTCGCAGCTTAGACGTTGAATATAATAAAAATGTCACATCGAGATCGGACAATATTGTCTGGATGTGACAATTTTCCATTTCCCACGCCAAAATGCGAATAACGTATAATGATGTTAGAACCCCGATTGCTCAAGAAGCGCATTTGTTGCCAGCTTACGCTCTGTGCAGCACCTTGGACCAATCTCGGAAAGAGCCCGTTTGTGCAGTGAAGAGAAACAATGAGCCTTGTTTGAAGCGCATCTGTTGCAAGCTTGCGCTTTGAGCAGCACCTCGAACCAATGTAGGACAGAGCCTTAATTTTTGTACAGGAAACAGAAGCAAGAAGCCTAGCTTTCCGCTGTGTAGGAATCTCTGGAATTGACAGGAAAATGGTATAGAGATCGCATGATTACAATGCTTTTAACATCATTATCACCGTCCGCATCCATCTTTGATGATGTAGTGTGAAGAAGAAGAGCACAAGGAGAAGAAGTAGAAGAGAGGAGTTGAGGAGAAATAAGAGGAGGAGGAAGAAAAAGAACGAGGAGGGTGAAGAGAAGGAGGAGGAAGAAGAAGAAGAGAGAGTAGGAGGAGGAGGAGGAAGAAGAAGAAGAAGAAGAAGAAGAAGATGATGATGATGATGATGATGATGATGATGATGATGATGATGATGATGATGATGATTATGATGATGATGATGATGATGATGATGATGATGACGATGATGATGATGGTGATGATGATGATGATGATGATGATGATGATGATGATGATGATGATGATGATGATGATGATGATGATGATGAAGAAACGGCAACAACAACAATAACAACAACATAACCACCAAGAAGAAGAAGACAACAACAACAACAACAATAACACCACCACCAACTCCACCACCACCACCACCAACAACAACAACAGCAGCAGCAGCATGAGCAAGTACATCAAAACTAAGGAGACAAAGAAGAACAACAAGACGAAAGAAGGAAGGGAGATAAAATACAAAAAGACAAAAGGTTCATTTGGCAGCTGTCCAGATCCACGCCCCAATCCCTCCCCACTCTTAGCGACCCCTACTCCATCCCCGAAGTCCCAAGAATTGTACAACCTGTAGATGAAGGTATTGATTTTGTTTCGGCTTGAAAAGCAACTGAAATGTATTGTGGGCTGAACCTCTCTCTTAATGTTGTCGCATGGCGATTGAATGAATAAAGAAATCAACGACCATTATTTCTTTAAAGGCTTTTAACACTTTTTTTCCTCTCTCTTCATTTTTATCTATTTAAATTTAATTAGTTTTATGACATGTCTTGAATTTTAATTCTTTTATGTTTTTAATGTTAAAAAAAATGTCTAATATTATTTAAAGTATGAAAAGTATTTAAATAAATCGATTAAATTGAATTTTGAAAAGTGCAAGGAAATCTAGATCAAAACGTGAAAACAAAGCACATCTTTAGAGCGATGGAGCTACCGACTGACCGACACCCGGACTGCCTGTGAAGGATGGCCCATGATTTGAAGTACATGTATACCAAACCTTAACAAAATGGCTTTCCAGTTCAGTGGTTCATAAGCTATGGCATCCAATATACCGACCGACAGATCGACAGACCAACCGACGCACAGACCGAAATTTTGCTCGTTCTGATTCCCACGGAATAATAATAATAATAATAATAATAATAATAATAATAATAATAATAATAATAATAATAATAATAATAATAATAATAATAATTATTATTATTATTATTATTATTATTATTATTATTATAATAAATTGCATCAATACAAAGCATTTTTCATTAGAATAACAACTCAATGCGCTTACACACATCGTTCGTACGCATCATCACAACATTCGCACTGCATCATGTCCTTCAAAGTATTCATCTTAAAGTGGTAACACTTCTTATTCACGCTATGAGATGAATATTTCCTTATATAATTGTGATATTTATTTTGAGTCTGCTATTTTATTACTACTACTACTACTACTACTACTACTACTACTACTACTACTACTACTACTACTACTACTACTACTACTAATACTACTAATACTACTAATACTACTAGATGCTATACGCACCCTATTCCTAAATCAAAACGCGGTGATCTGTACTGATCGGAATCTAACGTTCCTTTCCGATACGCTGACCGTCTGCAACAATCAAGACATGGCTTACAGTTGTCTTTGCCAAATGTCATCGTTGGGCTACAAGCACTCACATTTCGACGGCGGTGTCCCATAATGTCTAAACCCTGATTGTCTAAGTTTTAAAGTGGATCTCACCTATGTTTTGGTAGCAAATGTAACCGTAGCAACGTTTGTGGTACCTGTCAGTGAAAGTATTTTTTGGGGTTTTTACGGCCGACAACCGTCTCTATTATGGCCTGATAACATGTCATCATTGGAACTCCCCCCCCCCCCCAGGTTCTCAGATCCTTAACCTAGGTTGCCAAACCTTTTGGAGAAAAAACCCCAACAACAAAATAAAAAATAAAAAATAAAGAACGCCTATTCGGAAATAAAAAGGCAAAACTGGTTTTCACGTTTGTGACGTAGAAAATGCGTACAAGACTGGTAGAACGTGTACTGTGTACGGGTGTGAAATTTATTACAAAAGGCCTATCCTATCCTATCCCATAAATCGGAGGTCGTAGGGGCACCACAGATGATCGTTTAACCAGCGTACTCTATCTTTCCCTGTTTTCAGCTCAGTGTTAAATCAGTCCATTCTCAAATTTTGTCCTCCCACCTCTTTTTCGGTCTCCCTCTTCTTCTACCTCCTTGCACTGTTCCTTGCAGGATGGTCTTTGCAAGTCCTGATGATCTGGTGACGTGTCCATACCATCGGAATTTACGTTTTTTCACCACTGTGAGCAGGTCATCGTGTTGTCCAATGGCTTGTGTGATGGTCTGTCGGACTTCGTCGTTGGTGATGTGCTGGGTATTGGAAATGCTCTTAAGTCTTCTGTGGCACCTCATCTCCATGCTTTGTATGCTTTACAACGGAACGGAAAACGATGCTTAGCGTCCTATTGCATGAGCGTTAAGGACGATCACCACGTCGCCACCCTGACAACAATGACCATCATCATCATATCAAAAATGAGATCCAACGGATCTTCTTACTCTTATTATGCTTTACAAAAGGCAGTCAAGGATCAATTTATATCAAGAACACCAGTGATTTTCAGGGTTTGTGACGTAGGCGCAGAAATCCCGGGTTTTCCGTTGCGTTTTCAATGGCACTCGCCAATCTTTGGAAACATAAATTTTGCTTGGGGTATGTACACTAGAGTCCGAGTGCACTTCTAAAGAAAAGGGGCAGGCCTTTCGACTGTAGTTTGGGTATGCACTTCAACCCGCAAAAGATGATTCTGACCGGTTACAACCCCTATAAATCCGCCGCCTGATGCAGTTCCCACCCGCCCTCTTTCTGTTTATGTCAAACTAGGCGGATTTTGTTTTTGTTTGCATGTATACATGTATAATTTTCAAATATGCACAATACCTATGGGTTGCGATTGAGACGCACGCGATAGATCCTACCTTTTTGTCTTGCAAAGCATGCAATGATAGCGTGCATTTTCCTTTGATTTGATTTTCAGCTGTTGCTAGAAGAAGCTTTGTATAATGTTTATAATTTTGGTCGGTTTATATTGTTGAGAATTTTCTGGAAATACTTGTTTATTATCGACCAAAGGTTTCAGATAGGCCTCGTAATAGCTATTCTTCTACCCTAAATAAGGTTATGTGACGTGCATAGTTCCGGTGACGAGTTTTATTTTGATTTTTTTTCCGTCATGCTAGAAGGTTCGAATTTGTTCTCGACTGCAGAGAGGCTATATAAGTAATGCATTGTCTGCTTGTTGTCATTTGTTATCGACTGCAGAGAGGCTATATAAGTAATGCACTGTCTGCTTGTTGTCATTTGTTATCGACTGCAGAGAGGCTATATAAGTAATGCATTGTCTGCTTGTTGTCATTTGTTATCGACTGCAGAGAGGCTATATAAGTAATGCACTGTCTGCTTGTTGTCAGGGTGGCGACGTGGCGATTCGTCCTTAACGCTTACGCAATAGGACGTTAAGATTCGTTTTCCTCCTAGTGAGGATGATTTTTGTAGTGATTTTCGGAGAGCGATCTGGTATGCAGCTGTTGATGTTTGCTGAATAAAGTTATCCTGTCCTATCCTATCCCGTAACTCGGAAGTCGTTTGGCCACCACAGATGATCGTTTAACCTGCGTACTCAATCTTTCTCTGTCCTCAGCAACCTTCATGGCTTCGCTTAGTGTCAAGCCAGTCTATTATCGAATGTTGTCCACCACCTCTTTTTATGTCTCTCTTTTCTTCTGCCTCCTTGCACCGTGTCTTGCAGGATGGTCATTGCAAGGCCTGATGCTCTGGTGACGTGGCCATACCATCGGAGTTTCCGTTTTCTCACCACTGTGAGCATGACATTGTCATCGTGTTGTCTAATGGCTTGAGGGATTGGCCTTGGACTTTGAAGCCCGCGTTGATGCCATTGGTGTTGTTTATCATCATTTTGGTCTTCTCTGTACTTATTTCCATTCCAAAGGCTCTAGAGATGGTGTCAAGCCTCTGTACAAGCTGTTCTCGTTCCTCTCCAGCCAATCCCATCAATGTCATCCGCAAAACGGAGGTTGGAGATTGCTCTACCCCCTATGCTGACTGTGAAAACTTTATACGACTCCTGCCTTGTTGCTGAGTTAACAGGCTGCGTGGATAAACGAATTCGATTTACACTTCTCAAGATTCAAGCATCGGGGCTGAATCGACAATTGATAAATAACCGTGTCACACTATGCCTGTTACGAGGTAGGCTTACTGATGACGAATAGTGGGTTTATAAGCGAGCTATTGCAGTACACAAAGCGGAACACAAAGCGGAACCTATAGTCAGTCCTTTTGCCGTTCTTGGCCAGAATGGCAGGGGCGGAGAGAGGCTTGTGTCCCAGGCGAACTCTCCCCAGGTACCTGGCTTGCTACACATCACTTTGCCCTAAACCGACTCGGACACTGTTACCACCCTCCTGACTCCAAGACCAATGTTGCCGTCAGTCGCAGCACGCAGTAGTCGATGGCAGGGGCGGATTATGCTCTTGGTGAGAGAGGAAAGGCAAGGGGGTTGGGTGGGGATCCTGATTACGTTATGTGATACTATTAGACTACTAATATTTATACAGTAAAACCTCCGTTTTACGACTTTTAAATTGCCAATAAAACGAGGTCTTAAATTGGAGGGGTCTTAAAAAGGAGGTATGACATTTTCGAAAAAGACATTTAGAAAATTAATTTAGTAAAATAAATACATGTACAAAAAGTACACATATCATTAAGTATAGGGAACATCTACCATCTTTCAGAAATATAGATTAAACTCTGTCTCACAACCAATACAGTCAATATCTTCCTGTTCCTCTTTATTTACAAAATAAAAAATCAATGTTGGTATGATAGTTGTTTAAAAGTGTATGTAAGTGCTGAGTGCATGTTTGGAGTTATAACTATTTATAAGATAACCCCATTAATATTGTTGTAATTATTTGTATTCAATCATTGAATAGTTTGTTTGGTGGTTTTTTTTTTAAAAAAAGCGGTTATGTTTGTTTGTTTGCACCCGTGCATGTTCTCTTAGTATGTTACTTTGAACACCAGACATGGTGTCGGCAAGATTTGACAGGCCCCTGCTCAGGGCAAATCTGGTAAGCTCCTTAGAGTATTTCAAGCTGTTTTAATGCATCGTCTGCTGTTAAAAGTTGTAAACGAAACTTTTCTTCAAGCGCACAAATATAGTATTGCTTTGGAATCTGAATTTTTCAAATGCTAGGTCGTAAAATTTAATTATTTGAATGTTGCAAGTCGCGTTTTAGAGGTAAGCGTTTAAGAGAGGTCGTTTATATAGTACAAACCATCGGTGAATTGTTTTCCAGTCGTATGTTGGAGGACGTCAGAGAGGGTCTCAAAACGGAGGTTTTACTGTATACCATTTCGTATTGCTACAGCCGATTTGTGTGTGTAAGTGTTATCAAAGAAAGTTTAGTTTCACGAAGAAGAAGCCTAACTCCCGGACAAGCGAAACCGAAACTTGCCAGCGCCACCAAGCGGTCATCGTGATAGAAAATGGCCTACGGCATGGTACGAGACATTATACTTAGCGGAAATTGTACGAAAAGACATGTGGGAGTGATCACTGCAGTGCTATTAACTGCACAAATGGTGGTTACAAGTGCCCGGGACTTTCATTCTTCAGATTCCCGAAGGATGAAACAAATTGTGTATTACAAATGATTGAAAACTATGCTTATTTGTAGATGAACGGGCCGTTTTGCCATCAAGCCTACGTGACCTAAATTGTTACACTCAGTTTGATGTTGGTGTTTTCTATCAGTATCTGATTCAGCCCCGATGCTTGAATTCCTGATAGTTGTGTAACTCAGATTCGTTTATTCACACAGCCCGTCCAAACAGCATACAAGTCACAAAGTCCACGTATGAAGTTTTCCGCTTTTATTCAGCACACATCAACAACTGCATACAATTCTCAATTCAACTCAACAACTTTCACAGCAACTCTCCAGATCACTATCAACAACTTTACTCTCTACAACAATCTCGGCACACGATTAAATAACCTCTCTCTTTTCCGGAAAGATTTCGAATACGGTAGAAATGACGTACTGTCACCAATCGAACTAAAGATCGTCATCACTGACTTACGTCAATACACATTTTCTCTACTTCCGGGAACATTCACGACCTTCGATATCCATCGGGAAAATTCTATCAAGAGTAAACACGCATATCCAGAAGATTCTCAAATAATATCGACTAACGCAAATTATCAACGTTATACAAAGCCTCTCCTAACAACAGTGCCAACTCAAATCAAAGGTAAATAAACTCCATTATTGAATACTTTGCAAAACGAAACGATTAGATCTATCGTGCGCGCTTTAGACACACTTTCGTTCGTTTCAACGTAACATAACCCCCCACTCAAGAAGAAATTTACCCAATTTCTTTCAACAACGTTGAAACGTAATGCACAAACAATGTACAGAATTAAAACTTACTTCAGACTGTCTGAACACTGTCAATGTTCTCAGCTCATTCACATAGAGTCAATGGTTTTCATCTTCAAATCTGCCTGGATATTGTCAATGTTCACAGTTCATTCACACAGAGTCAAAGTTTCTCATCTGCAAGTCTTTCTGGATACTGTCAATGTTCACAGATCATTTACCCAGTCAACGTTTTTCACTTTCAAGTCTGTCATTACCACTATTCTTAGTTCATCCACACAGTCAATGTTCTTTCGTTCGCAAGGAATCGACGCCCTCGTCAGTTGCGGTAGTCATCGGCCCAGGGTCAAAGACGATGATCACGTGGGCTTCCCTGGAATCAGTGCGTCCTCCGTTGTCTCCTTCTTCCATCGGATGTCCGACGCAGTCGACGTTGTCAGCTCCCAGGATGCATTTGCTGGGTCTCACGGTCAGGTTAGCTTCTGCGGGACGGTGGAACAGCTCCCTCATGGTCTGCAGATGCTCCTTCCAGGTCTGGGTGTGGACTTCATGTTCGACCAAAGTCGTAGAGCCTGGGACATCATTGAAGCTATGTGGAAACTCGCCCATAAAGTCCTTGAGCTCCATCTTATGACCTTCCGTCAAGCTTGGTCCTAGCTTAACATCATTGATGCCTTCTTTGCTATGGAAGTCTCCCAGTTCCAACAGTTCCTCGCTGTCAAAGCTGTTGTCGATCTCAGCTGCTGTTGCCACATGCACAGTCTCTGATGGCCTTTCCACGTACAGCTTAAGGAGGTTGGCGTGGTATATCTTGGAATGCTGACCGACCTTCACCTTGTAGTCGTTGATCCCCACCACGGTCTCCACTTCGTACGGGCCTTTCCACTGCATCAGCAACTTATTGTGATCAGTAGGTAGCAGCACCAGCACTTTGTTGCCAGGTTTAAACTTCCTGTTCACAGCCCTACGGTCATAGTAGTGCTTTCCACAGTCTTGGGACTTCTTCAGGTTTTCTCTGGCTATCTCGAGAGTCTGCTCCGGCTTCTCCCGTAGCTCAAACACATACTGGTAGCTGTTCTTCACCTCTGGGGTGTCCACTTCCTTCGTCCACAGTTCTTTCAGGATGTGCATCGGCCCTCGGATGGTTCTTCCGTACAGCAGCTCGAACGGAGAAAAGCCGGTGGACTCCTGCGGCACTTCTCTGTAGGCGAACAGTAAGGCGTTGATGTAACGATGCCATTGTCTGGGCTGCTCGCTGCACAGTTTCTTCAGGGTGGACTTCAACGTAGCATTGAACTTTTCGACAAGCCCGTTGCACATCGGATGGTAGGGTGTCGTAGTCAAATGCCGGATGCTCAGCAGTCTGTTGACCTCCTTCATGCAGTCAGAGACGAACTGCGTCCCGAGGTCTGTCAGAATTTCTTCGGGCACTCCAAGTCTACTGAACATGTCCACCAGTGCCTCTGCTACAGTTTCAGTGTCAATCTTCTTCAGAGGCACTGCTTCTGGGTACCGAGTCGCATAGTCCACTAAAGTCAGTACCCATCGATGACCTTCTTCACTCGGAGGTCTTATTTCGCCGATTAAGTCTAAGGCCACCCTCTTGAAAGGTCGGTCGATCAGAGGCATCCTCTGCATAGGCACTTTCGGGACCCTTCCTCGAGGTATGGTCTTCTGGCAAATGTCACATGATCGGCAGAAACGGCTGACGTCCGCATGAAGTCCTGGCCAGTAGAACACCGCCTGGATTCTGTCCGACGTCTTCTTGATGCCCAGGTGACCTCCCATGATTGAGTCATGCGCTACTTCCATCACCTGGCGCCTTAGGGGTAATGGTACCAATACCTGACGTAGTGGTTTCCCTCCGTTGACCCTCGGGTGCTGGAAGATTCGATACAGGATCTTGGCCTTCACCTCAAAATAGACCGTGCCACTGCCCTTGGTCACGTGGTCTTGGCGGTTCCTGTACTTGTTTAAAGTACTGTCAGCTTCCTGGAGCTGGATCAGCTTATCTCTGTCCACGATGGCAGCTTTGGAGTTGTCGGCGACCTTCAGTGGCGTAGACGTCTTGTCTCTCTTGGCCTGGGCCCTGGTAGTGACAGCACCGACGATCTCTGGTCGGCAGGGCTGAGCCGGAGTAGCCACATTATCCCGTAGCAGCTCTGTAAGGTCTCCATCGGGAAATGGCAATGGATCCTCCTCCACAACTTCGACGTGTTGAGTTGAGGCAGGACTCCACTCTGGATCGGGGTCGTCGGGTCGTCTCGCGCCATCGATGTTCCCGATCATCAAATCATACAGCGGCTTCTTCAGGCAAACCGCTTCGACTTCGCCTATGTAGAAAGGGGTGTTGACATGAATTTTTGCAACTGGCGCTTTCACACATTTGCTGTCGGCCATGAGTGTCCATTTAGAATCGCCAGTGAACTGTTCTTTAGCGATTAGGTCTTCTCTGACGATGACCCCACTGCAGCCAGAGTCTCTTAGAACAGTCACTTCATGATTTCCAACGCGTCCCTTGGAAACAGGCATGTTCTGGACGGTCACAGCTGCGCTGGCGACGACGGGGATGGATTTTCCGTTGGCAAGGAGAAGTTGGCCATCGGTCATGCACTCTTGCACGTCCGCAGGGGTAGCTGTGCGCTCGGTCTCACTCGGAAGAATGACGCTCCCGCCGCACACTTGATGGTCAGATCTTCTGTTTTGCCGTTGATTGGAGAACCGCCTCTGCCGGTTGCCCGCCGCTGCATTGTCCGTACTGCTCCGCTGTCCGCTATTTCTGCTTTGAGGGCAGCTGGCAGCTCTGTGGTCTGTAGCGTTGCAGATAAAACAGCCTCTTGAGTGCCCTTCCCTGGGAGGAGGCGTGGAGTCCGTCTGTCTCTGGCTCGTCTGGCTCCCTTGGACCTGGTTCCCATGGTTTGCAGTCTTCTGAAAATGTTTCGTCGCGCTGGGTAGCCCCAGGGTTTTCCCATGAGCGATGAGATATCTTTCAGCAGCCTCAGTCACATCTTTAAGCGTCTGCAGCTTTTGTTCTTCTAAGTGGGTCGCTAGGTCCTTGTGACAGGCATTGAGAAATTGTTCTTTCACGATCAGGTCATGGAGACTGTCGTAAGACTTCCTTTCGCCTGATAACTCCACCCACTTGTGTAGATATGACGACAGGCGCTCCACAAACTGCTTTGGCGTCTCGTCTGACTTAGGCCGGCATTCACGGAAGCGTTTACGGTAGCCCTTCTCTGTAAAGTTGTAGCACTGCAACAGGGCCTCTTTCAAGACGTCGTAGTCTTTAGCGTCATCGTCCGACAATCTGGTGTAGACGTCGAGTGCTTCTCCCGTCAGAAGTGCACTTAGTCGAATCGCCCAGTCTTGAGGTTGCCAGTTAGAGCTTTTGGCAAACCTTTCAAATCTCGCCAAATAACTGTCGATCTGGTCCTTCCCGTCGACGAAAGCTGGCAATTTTGGAGCCATGTGGTCGCTGACGACTTGTGGCGCATGCTGATTGTTTTGGATACGCGCCAACTCCAGCTGGTACTGACGCTCAGCCTCTAATTGTCTCTCGTCCATCTCTCTTTCTTCTCGGCGACGCTGCGCTTCGAACTCTCTTTCTTCTCGACGTCGTTGCTCTTCTTTTTCTTGACGCCGCTCTTCTAGTTCTCTTTCTTCACGGCGACGCTGCTCTTCTAGTTCTCTTTCTTCACGGCGACGCTGCTCTTCTAGTTCTCGTTCTCGTATTCTCTCCTGGGACTTGACATACTCCGTCAACTGTTTCCCTTTTAGATTCAGTTGAATCCCTTTCTGCCAGAAGTCAGCCATCTTGATGCTTCTGGAAAGTTCTTGACTGGAAAAGTTCTTTTTCTGGAAAGTTCTTGACTGTGCTGTACCTTTCTAGACTGTTCTAGAACAGCACGCTTTCTGCAGTAGCGCTGATGCTTTCCACTAGTCGCCTTCGCTGACGCAGGCCCCGCTGTCCTCGTCGTATGCGACGCTGCACCACGCTGGTGTTGATGTATACGCTCCTGTGCTGAAGTAGACGCGACGTCCGCTCGCCGCTCTCTGTAACACTGGCGATGTAGCTCCGAGACTGTCCCTCGACGTAGTCCTGCGGCAGCTACGTAGTCCCGCTCTGTTGTTCGCTCACGAAGCAACTCTTCGGCGACTACACGCCCTTGCAGTCAACCCGAACCTATCGGTGATGTAGTCCCAGTGTGTTGGCCCCTCTCGACGCAACTCGTTGGCGGCTACCCTCGATGACTGCCTCTCGTAACGTTGACTCGCTTGTTGTAGCAGTTGAACCCTTGGCTATGGCGTGAATCGCGGCTTGACCCCCAAAATGTTACACTCAGTTTGATGTTGGTGTTTTCTATCAGTATCTGATTCAGCCCCGATGCTTGAATTCCTGATAGTTGTGTAACTCAGATTCGTTTATTCACACAGCCCGTCCAAACAGCATACAAGTCACAAAGTCCACGTATGAAGTTTTCCGCTTTTATTCAGCACACATCAACAACTGCATACAATTCTCAATTCAACTCAACAACTTTCACAGCAACTCTCCAGATCACTATCAACAACTTTACTCTCTACAACAATCTCGGCACACGATTAAATAACCTCTCTCTTTTCCGGAAAGATTTCGAATACGGTAGAAATGACGTACTGTCACCAATCGAACTAAAGATCGTCATCACTGACTTACGTCAATACACATTTTCTCTACTTCCGGGAACATTCACGACCTTCGATATCCATCGGGAAAATTCTATCAAGAGTAAACACGCATATCCAGAAGATTCTCAAATAATATCGACTAACGCAAATTATCAACGTTATACAAAGCCTCTCCTAACAACAGTGCCAACTCAAATCAAAGGTAAATAAACTCCATTATTGAATACTTTGCAAAACGAAACGATTAGATCTATCGTGCGCGCTTTAGACACACTTTCGTTCGTTTCAACGTAACATAAATCTTCCTCCATAATGATTATAAAGTTAGAAATAATAATAATAATAATAATAATAATAATAATAATAATAATAATAATAAGAATAAGAATAATAATAAGAATAACAACAACAATAATAATAATATTTATTTATTTATTTATTTATTTATTTATTTAATCGTTCTTATATAGCGCTTTACCAGCTCAAGAGCTGCTCAAGGCGCTGGCCGATACAGGATCTAACTCAAGCCGCCCGAGACGCCCACCCGCAGCCTTTGGGCGCATGGTCTGACGCCCGTACAACTGAGCACAATCCTGGGCAGCCAGGGATGGGGGAGAAGGACCTTAGTGCATGCTGGGTGTGTTCTTGTCACCGGCACTCACCCGTCTAGGACACGAGCGTCAGGATCTTTAAAGTCCGGTATGATGGAATGTATGCGACACACAGACTAGACCTCAGTTTATACTCTCATCCGAAGGAGTAGGAAACGGGAGTAAAGTGTCTTTCCCAGGGACACAACACAATGCCCCGGCCTGGGCTCGAACCCGGGACCTTCAGATCCGCAAGCCAAAGCTCTACCATTAGGCCACCGTGCCTAATAATAAAAATAATAATAATAATAATAATAATAATAATAATAATAATAATAATAATAATAATAATAATAATAATAATATTATTATTATTATTATTATTATTATTAATATTATTATTATTATTATTATTATTATTATTATTATTATTATTATTATTATTATTATTGTTTACAGGAAAAAAAAAAGAAAAAAAGATAGAATCCATGGTGATCTTTTTGTTGAAGCAGATCTGTTTTAACGCTGGCATTTGTTGCTATCTGGATGAACATTTTGGAGCGTTAGACTATCGATTTTTGGTCACCAAGTTTGATCTCATGCTTCGTCATTCTAAAACACATCTACATACATTATTTTGATCTATATACAAACCATTTTTTACACCAATATTCTTGTACATTATTTTATTACCCAAAAGGATCATTTACTTATTGTTTCACAAGCATAATGTACGTATTTACTGCACATTCTGGGTCGTTTAATTTAAAAAGCGACCGATTAGCAGCATTCGACCCTCGAGGTTTGTTTACTTGTCGCTATGCATCAGATTGCCTTCCTTGAGTTTTCTATCATGATGACCGCTTGGGGCGCTTCGCGTGAAATGTCATCATTATTTATATAGCACACACACACACACACACACATATATATATATATATATAGAGAGAGAGAGAGAGAGAGAGAGAGAGAGAGAGAGAGAGAGAGAGAGAGAGAGAGAGAGAGGGAGAGAGAGAGAGAGAGAGAGAGATTACTATTAATTTGTATAAATATAAAGTATTCTCAGAAACGACCATCAGACTAATAGCAACAATAAGAGGGCCAATGCTCACAGCCAATGTTCATGTCCGGGCCACCGGGAGTTGAACCCGCAACTTTTGTAACACGAGCTCTCAGCGCTACCAATTGAGCTATTGAGCCCACAAGTCCTCTTCTTTTTAACTCCCAAGGTGTGATAGAAGGTGTTATTACACGTTTAGCAACTATTTCACTAGTACTTTTTTTTAAATTTTATTATTTTATTTTTTTTGTTTTGTTTGGCGCAGTTGAGATCACTCCTGGCCATTTCCTGGATATTTCGTAAGAACAACCGTAGTTGAGCTCTCTCCCGGCTTGTCCTTTCTTTCCGCCCGTTCCTCTCGCCTTGTCTTTGGACACCCGGGAGATGATTGACTTTGCTTTTATTTTATATAACTGGGCCTCCCCCGGAACGCATAATTGTACAAGCTTTTTAGAATAGGAATTTTTTTTCCCTTTTTAATGTTTTTTTAAATCCAAATTGCAATAATCTTGGTACGGATTTTTTTTTTTTAGATAAAGGCCGGCTTCGTGTTAGTCTAATATTGGAATGTATGATAGAAGCCTTTTTTCCTTTTTTAATTTCGGTATATGTAAATAATTTTATTAATTACTTTTTATTATTTTATCTTATATTCTGTCCATTTCCCTTTTAAACTGGGTGTTTCTTATCAAATTTTATACAAAAAAAAATATTTTATGTTGACTGCCCCTTCCTCGTCCGGACTTAAAATGGAGTCGGACCTGGACCGTCTCCTTGTTGGCTAGTAGGCTAGAAGATAGGGAGAATTGGTTTCAGCCCTTACTCCCGGTTTGTTATAGTCCTTAACATTTTTATTATAGGACGTTAAGCTTCGCTCTTTCTTCATTAGTACTTAATTTGGCACTCCTGAGAAAGGTATTGTGTAAAGTGGCTTTGGTAATAAGGCTTCTAATGTGTCTTTTAGGAAACTCAATATCGGGTCGAATACAACGTTCCTGGTTGTTCAAATTATCT
>JBAHVR010000257.1:0-20000 GCA_036898135.1 Oncomelania hupensis | reverse complement strand
ACAAAGCATCGCCATCTTGAAACTGCAACTCGTCATTGAAAGTTATCTTCCCTTGCCATGTGTGCTTTGGCAAGTGGAAACTTTTTTCACACACTTTGATGTGTGAAATAATTCACACACGAATTTGACGAAAGTGCACAAGGAGGTTCCAGCCTTGAAAACTTCTAAAAATCCCGATTTAGCACTTCTCTTCAAGAAACAGTATTAAAAAAAGTGGGTTCCATTTTTTGAAACCCACTTGTTTTTAGAACCCAGTTGGACGCTTGTGTGTTAATCTAAGGAACCGAGTTGGATAGTTGTGAACGCACACACACACACACACACACACACACACACACACACACACACACACACACACACACACACACACACACATACGTTCAAAGCCTCCCAACTGGGTTTCTTTCCAAAATGATGTCAACTGGGTTCCACATGATGTAAACTAGTGAGGACTTCAAAACTCAGCATACAGCTTAATTTGACTGTACACGGTTCCAATATCACTAAAAATTTAAAATATATAAACAAACTTTGATGTGGTTGACTTTGGAAAAGTGGGTTCCTTTTTGTACAAGTGGGTTCCTTCAGGCACACACGAACGACCAAACTAGTACTTTGGGTTCCATACATGATTCTGCTTTTTGGAGTCTAAATTTGGACAACCAAACTTGGTAAGATGGTGTGTACCCATGAGACCTCATAAATGATCAGTAAATGAATTAATTCACTTCAAGGTCAAGGTCACATGGTCAACAAATGTTAGTTACAAAAATGACAATTTTTCACAAAATTTCAATTTTTTTTCGAAGTTATTAATAATGAACTTATGATTCTTTGAAGCATGATAGATATCAATGACACACATATTATATGCAAATTTGGTCAACCTCACTCCAAGGTCAAGGTCAAGGTCACTGGAGCTGTCTAACATCAGTTAGTATAGGTATTTTGAAGTGACCTTGGCCCTAAACAATGAGAGATATAAAGTCCAATCTTGTTTTCTTTAGAGATTTAGAGATGGTAGATTGATCTTTCATATATGTTCCAGTTTTGAGTTGATCTTGAAGGTCAAGGTCATTTTAGGCCTTGTAAAAACATTTTTTAAAAATTGGTAATTGTACAGTAGAATGGCATTATTTAACCCATAGTATGCAACAACATTGAGTTATTTGATCTTTCATGAGCATGAGATCCCTTGTGAAGGTCAAGGTTATCCCAAGGTTAAGGTCACTGAAGGTCAAGGTCATCCAAAGGTCAGTCTTTTGGCATAATACAACTTTTGCTGTAAATATTTGATCGTCAATAAGTGTTTTTGGAACAGGAGGTAACCCATAGTATGCAACAACATTGAGTTATTTGATCTTTCATGAGCATGAGATCCCTTGTGAAGGTCAAGGTTATCCCAAGGTTAAGGTTACTGAAGGCCAAGGTCATCCAAAGGTCAGTCTTTTGGCATAATACAACTTTTGCTGTAAATATTTGATCGTCAATAAGTGTTTTTGGAACAGGAGGTCAAGGTCATCTCAAGGTCAAGAGCATAGAAAGATCAAAGTCGATATTCATTTGCATTTTAATACCAGTTTTATTTATTTCTTTATGGGCATTCATTTTCATGTTAAATATTCTTATCCTATCCCATAACTCGAAGGTCGTTGGGGCAACACAGATGATCGTTTCACCAACATACTCCATCTTTCTCTGTCCTCCTCAACCATCATGGCTTCGCTCAGTGTCAAGCTAGTCCACTCTCGACTGTGTTGTCCTCAAACCTCTTTACCTGTCTCCCTCTTCTTCTGCCTCCTTCCACTGTGCCTTGCAGGATGGTCTTTGAAAGGACTGATGATCTTGTGACGTGGCCAGACCATCGGAGTTTCCGTTTGTACACCACTGTGAGCATGTCATTGTGTCATGGTCTGTCAGACTTCGTCTGGGAATAGGAAATACCCAGAAGTCTTCTGTAGCACCTCATCTCCATGCTTTGTATTCTTCGTAGTACATCTGCTGTAAGGGTCCATGTTTCGCAAGCGTATAGGAAGATGGATATGACAAGGGAACGCAGCAGTCTTACCTTGGAATATGGACTGATGGTCCTGCCTTTCCAATTGGGCTTCAACCTTGTCAGGGCAGCAGTTGTTTGTGCATCCTGGAGAGGACTTCCTGACTGGACCCTTTGTATGATACAATGGCTCCTAAATATTTGAAGCTATGCACTGTGTTGAGGGATTGGCCTTGGACTTTGATGTCCCTGTTGATGCCATTGGTGTTGTTGGTCATCATTGTGGTCCTCTCTGCTCTCATTTCCATTCCATAGGCTCTGGTGTGTCAAGCCTCTGTACCAGCTGTTCACGTTGTTGTTCCTCTCCAGCCAATCCATTAATGTCATCCGCAAAACGGAGGTTGGAGATTGCTCTACCCCTAAGCTTACTATGCCTTCGTGATCTGCAAGGGCATCTGACATGATGCGCTCTAGGAAGATGTTGATGATTTCAATAATTTTAGGGCTGATGTTGTACACTCTCATGGTTGTCCACAGAGCTGCATGCCAGACTCGGTCAAAGGCTTTCTTGAAGTCTGCAAACACATTATAGATGTTGTTCGTGCTATACGTATTTCTCGCAAATTAATCTGAGGTTGAAAATCTGTTCAGTGGTACTTCGCCCTGCCATGAATCCTGTTTGTTCTTCAGCTATGATTTGTTCAGCTTGGGGTTTCAATCTGTTGACTATTATTTTCAGGAGGACCTTGTTGGGATGGCTGATGAGGCTGATGGTGCGGTAATTTTCACACTCCTGAAGGTTAACTTTTTTTGGGAAGAGTGATTACAAGTGACTGGATCCATGTGTAGGCCACTCCTCACTCTGCCAGATCTTGTTACAGATAATGGTGAGGGGCGTCAATCATCGCTTCTCCTCCTGCTTGAAGCAATTCCACGGGTATGTTGTCCACTCCCGCTGACTTCCCTTTCTTTAGCGATTGCACTGCTGCCTCAAATTCTTATCTGAGAATTGGAAGGATTTCTTCTTCTTCTCCGTTCTGGGGACATGCTAGAACTGATGGGTTTCCGTTTGGTGTGTGGTTGTAAAGGTCAGAGCAGTACTTTATCCATCTATCCAAGACTTCTTGTTCTTCTGTAAGGCATATTCCAGACTTGCTTTGGATCGTGGATACCTTGGGGTGTTTAACACTTGTCAGCCGCTTTAATCAGATCAAGTCTCCACGATCCAAAGCAAAATTTGCAAGTTCCATAAGAAGCATGTGAGTCATATGGGATGTGTCTTTCTAGTTCATTTTAATATTAATAAAGTATGTGCACACTTTCCGTTTTACTGTCCACTTTAGCAGTGTGATTGCTCTGGTGGTTCAGTGTTGATTTAGGACCTTACACCTCTTTCCCTGGGATGGTTATCCCCGTCTAACATATCACCAATGGTGGGTGTAGACTTTAAACCTTCATGTTCAGTCATGTGCACACAGAACGCAAGCGTTTATGACTGGGCTGATTGAACTGAAATTTCGCGTGTACCTTCAAAGATGTGTACACAGGGTTGTGGCTTAAATTAATTTTCTTAGTTCCAAAGGCGGGCATTATTATCACGTCAGGTAGTTATTTTTTTCTATACAACAACCCTGAAGAATTTGCACTCATACTCATGAAAAGCGGATAATGGTTTTGGAACAAGATTTGTAGATGACATTCACGGAATTAGATGCTCGTGTTCCTGTAAATGTGGGGGTCTTAAAGCCATTATAATAATTATTCAAATGAGGCACTGCTTCATTATGTTCCAATATTTTGTATCATTAACCTGAAATCCATACACTGATATTTCATTGCCCCGAGATAGTTTATCGGCCACAATCTGGTTTGCCAAGGGGTTATTCGTATCCTGAGGGTCAACACTTTTATAATTTTTAAATAAATGAATTATTGGGCAGGTCAAGATGTTGGCCGATAAAGAATCTAACTCAAGCGGCGCAAGGCGCCCACTTGCAACCTTTGGGCGCATAGTATGACGCCAATTCGACTAAGCAGTCCTGATGAATTTTTTTTAAAGTACTTGCAAGGCCTACAATGAACGTGACTTTGAATATCAACGAAAAAACTGAAAATATATGAACTATCAAACTATATTATCTCTAAAAACAATTTTGGACATTATACCACTCATAGTTCAGAGCCAAGGTCACTTCAAAGTACTCATACGAACAAACCTTAGAGATAGTTTGACCAATTTAACAATCTCATTTATATGTATCATAAAACAAAGAATCGTAAATTCAATATTAATAAATTAGAAATTTTAGAAATGTCAAATATTTAATTATTTTGGACTAACATTTTTTGACCCTATGAATTGGCCTTGAAGTGAAGTCTTTAATTCACTTATCATTTTCGAGGTCTCATGGGTATACTCCATATTACCTAGTTTGGTTGTGTTAGTTGAAATATAACTTGACCACTTCAGTGTCTTGCTCAGTCGACGGCGGAAAGACCGGACAAATTATTATATGTCAAATGTCACTTTTGGCCTATTTAGGACTCCTTTTGCGTTGAGTTTTGAGCGAGTACATAGTCAAAAAAAGTCGTATGCATTTGCAGTATTTGACATTTGACACACAATTTATTCGACCATAGGCCTATCCACATTGTTTTAACATTATTTATGAAGTAATACTCTAACTCATACACCTAGATGAGGTCCTCTCATTCGGCTCATCGTAGTCCGCTGGACCCTTTAAGCAATGAGTAATCAACTATAGACCTGGAGGCAAACACTCAAAACGTATCAAACACTCAAGACAAATGTATCAAATTTAGTCTGAAACAATTTTATTTCAATGAATAACTAACAAGTACTTTTTTGTAAACAAAATACGGAATGAATAACAACAACAAAATTAAAAGAAAGGACCGTACACCATTGGCATGTCATAATGAATAGTTTAATTTCAACTGTTTTAAAGTGACAATGCTGCTAGCACCAATCTTCCCCGAGGGGGTTGGTGATGGAGTGAGAAGTTAAATTGGTTTATGAGTAAAACTGTTAACAAAAACTGACGACATCTCTTTAGGTAAGAAAAAAACCAACGGATAGAAATAAATTCAAATATTGCAAAAAACATAATATTCAATTGAATAAGAAAAAATTGATACAATCTGAGCAACCTCTAGCTCTTCTTTGTGAACTCGTTGAAGATGGATTGACATTTTTTCATTAAATGTTCTTGGCAAAAAAATACAACATTGTTTTTTGACAATGCCTCTTTGACTTGAGCAGAAAACTGAACACTTGAACGGGCACTTGAATGGTCACTTTCTAGGACTTGACCATTTGCTTTGGCTTGCGAAGAGATGACCGGCATCCTGGATCTGCAGCATATAACATACCACAAGGGTTATTGCTAGAGTTTGAGACAAAATACATCTTACTCACAAAGATCGAGCAAGAAGAATTACATTTCAATGTAGTCTACGCAAGCAAAGTGGTTTTTATTTGGGTGAACATAGAACTGGTGAAACATAAAGAGAGAAGAGAGAAAGAGAGAGAGAGAGACAGAGACAGAGAGACAGAGAGAGAAAGAGAGAAGGGGGTGTGGCATGGCGGGGGGATGTGGGATATTAAGTATGCTGCCAAGATGATTAACAAACCAACCATTTAAAAAACACTTAGTAATCTGACAATCTACCCTGAACCCTAACACCCCAAAACTAACGACCTCTCTCTCTCTCTCTCTCTCTCTCTTTTTTTTTTAGGTGATACGCCACTATGGGCGATAGCACGTATATATTTTTGGGGGGTGAGCATAGCCCTGGAAGAATAGACCTAGCGGCCAATCATAGACATGGGGGAATAGACAAATGGGAATTTAAACATCAGGGAATAAAGACCTGGAGAACATAGACCCGAGTTAACATAGGCCTGGAGGATGACAGGCCCGAGGGAATATAGACCTGTGGAAAATAAACCCTGGGGGACACAGACCCGAGGAACAGACCTGGGAGAACACAGACCTGGGGAAACATAGACCTGGGTAATCATGGATCTAATTCAGGAAAGTACAACAGTCAATGAAGATAAGGCTAACCTAGAATGTGGTGATGAGTATGAACAATCGGACGAAGACTTGAACGGCCCATTTTGTCGCCCCCTCTTTCGTCCTCACATATCATGGCTCCCTGTTGACGCTTTTGATATTCTGGTTTCTTGGATCTCTCTCTTGCACGATGTGACACCCTGTTGAAAAACAAAAGGTTCAAGTAGTGGAGAGCCAGAACTTTCAATATTAATATTGGTTGAAATACTCAGCTGACAAGAATGCAAACAGACTAGATCTGACATCATGGTCAGTGTGGTTAAGGTATGAAACACGGTTTAGGAGGTTAATGTTATAATTTTTTCCCAGGCGTGCACGGACAGCAGTATCTACGGACAGTCAGATAAAAAGATTACGTTTATCCTGCAGTCATATTCAGATGGAAACAAAACAATATATGACCCAGTTTTCTACAAGTTTGAAACGCTAGCATGGTTACACTTGGTGATAAACAGAAGCGTGAGCTTTCAGCCCAAGGACACAATGGAGCAAGTCTATGTTTTCCTTGTATTGCCGATTCAGCTCGTAGTAGTCCGCTGGACCCTATAAACATTCATTATCCATCTATCTGTTTTCCCAGGTCTATGTTCAAAATCCTCCAGGACCACGGTAAAAAGGAATAATTTCTAAAAATGGGGTTAAACATGATTAAAAAGTGATGCCAGAGAGCGCCAAAATGGATAAATAGAAGTCTAAAACAGAAAATTTTAAATTCATCGAATTCACCGAATGTTCGGCGATAGAGATGATACGATTGTGGTTATGTACAACGCGCGATATTGCGAGCCAGGCCCTCAACTGGAATAAATAAAAAATCAATTTTAATGATCAGTAGATCATTTCAACGTAACGGGGAATTTAGGCATAAATTAACTATCTTCAACAATTGATAAAATGTTACATGGCATAAATTAAACACCGCTTCAAATACTTCGTTTTTCCAATAAAATGAGATCTGCCAAGATTAAGGCGCCATCGAAGACAGCGATCTTATAATCTGTCATTCATATGACTACAATATCATAAAATTTACATCTTTAAAAATAAATGAATAAGATTAAAGTATGTAAACAGCCTAATTCCTGGTAGGGGAAGTGCGAGGCATGAGGCGAGCTGTTACCTACACAAGCTCGGCCATCTAGTGTTATCTCGCCCATCTGAGTCGGGCATCGAACTGGGCCAACAGTTCACTAATAGCACTGAGGTCAGGATAACCACATGGGCCCACTTCTTTAGGGACGGCAGACCCTCCACCGCCCCTGTCGGAACGGGCAACCGCCGCCGGGACCTCCCGAGTGGAGTGGCCTCGTGCACGGCCACCAGAGAGGAAGCTCTGGGACACAGTTCGCGCTCGGCGTCCAGTACGTCAGCGCCAACCTGTTTTTGGGTAGGAGCAACCGGTGCCACGGCCGTCAGGCCACGGACCATCTCGACAAGGTCCACAACGGACTGGGTCAGTCTTCGACAAGGCGTTCGAGCCTGTGAATAGCCACCCAAGAGTCGTTTTTAGCACCAGGTGCCAAACTCACAGGCTCTGTGTAGGATCCCGAACCCACCCCGTGACCGGCTGGGCTTAACTGTATCCCCGGTCTCGCTCCCCGCCGCCAAGCGTCTGGGAGAACCACTCCAAGCACTAGGGAGGGAACGGGGTGGAGCAAACACCCCCGCAAGAGCTGCAACGCCGCCCGACACGCCCGAGGCCTCGTCCCCACTCGCCGACTCAAGACATAATTTTTTGTTTGGGCCAGGTATAAGGCCCACGCTCGTGGCATGAATGTCGCCGCTCGCAATTCATTCGCCAACAGGCGCTCCCTGCGAGTAGGGCAGTTATGATTAGCGTCCGAGTGGTCACCACGACAGTTGGAACAAGTTCGCCCTACGACTCCACAAGCGGCCCCCGAAAGACCGGCAGCCCCGCAGGAAGAAAAAAATCTGCGCAGAATTACAATTTTTTCGAATGTGCCCGAATCTTTGGCACCGGTAGCACCTAAGTGCCGTTGCCACGTAAGGAGTCACCAGGAACTCCCTACAATTGAGAAGGAGAGCTGCCGCAGCGTCATCGCCTCGACTGTCAACCTAACCGCGGTGGACGGCTGTCCATCTGACCGGAGGATGCGTTGGAATTTCCTAACCTTGCAGGTGCGGACGGTGCCATCCGGGTCCACCGATCCATTGCACTTTTCGAGTATTTCCTCCACGGCACGATAGGAGGGGGGGGGGGGTGCCAGAGACAACCCCCTCCACCACCGGCACTAGGGTAGTACATGCTATCATAATCTGGCCCACCCGCGAAAGTTCAATCAGTTTCTGTTACTGCGTCAAGGTTTTACAACCTATGAGGAAACCTTTATCTACATGTAGGGGTCTTACACTGTCCACCGCGCCCACAGAACCGCGCAAGAGGTCTGCCAGCTTCCAACCAAATGATTTGAGTGAAACCAAAGTGGTATCACCTGTGTGTCTAATAACTACCGCAAATTGACAAAGACCGTAGTTTGGTATGCGAGTAGGCCCCAGGGGTCGTCTCATTTTGTTCATTCTTCTACTGGAAACAGTAGACCACGCTTGACCCACCGGGCGGTCACTCGAAGCAGCGACTGGAGGGGTCACCAGGTGTACCACCTCCTCGAGCGTGGGACCAGAGTCAAGGGACTCCGCTCCCGAGCAAGGATCTGAGGAAGAGTGAGCAGCCCTCTCTTCCATAAAGTTATCCTCAATCTCCTCCGGAATGGACGAGAGAGATGGATCATGGGTCCCCATCCACCTAGAGGAAAAGAGCCCGGGGCCAGCACTAACGGCCGCTCCCGAACAAACGTCCAAGGGGGTGGGAGCAACCCCATCCTCCATAGAATTATCATCAGTCTCCTCCGGGATGGACGAGAGAGAGGAATCAGAGAGTGTTTCCTGGGCACTCTTCCACCAAGGAGAGGGCCCGGGGTCAGCGCTAACGGCCAAATCATTCAGTGGGAGGGCAACGCCCCCACCGTCCTGCGAGTTCCATTTACCAACGTCATCGTCTCTCAGTTCAGTTTTGTTTTGAGTAACCGGGGAATCCTTTCCACCCCTTTTCTTCGCGGCGACGCGCCGGCGTTTAGATGGCCCACCACGACTTGCACCAACCCGGCCGGCAGCCCTCCCGTTCATGATGGAGAAAGGCTGCCGACGAGAAAACAAATTTAGCTACAAAATACCACAGTAAAAAAAAAAATACGGAAGAGGGGCTGGCCGCAACTCGCGCGCCGCAAAGTTCAAAAATCCAACCAGGATCTGTCAAAACCGAGGTTTACAGATTTAATTCAAAAACTATCAAAAACTTATCAAAACCGATCTCCAAATGAGGACCCAAAAATCTCAAATTCCTAGCTAAAAAAAAGGTTAGGAAAGCTTAAAAAGGTTTTTAAAAAATCTATAAAATATTCACCAAAAGAGTAGGCAGCGCCAAAGCCATTAGAACCTCCAGTCTCAAAAAGGTAAGGCAACGGCGCAGTAAAGCGGTGAGGCAATGGTCTCAGGACAGCAGAGTGCAAGTACGTGCAAGTCCGTTTAAGTCTCGCCAGCAGAAGATGCAAGTCAGCAAAGCGTAAGTGGCAACCAGGTGTGAAACGTGACACGTCCTCCTCCGATAATGTTCCGCCTGAGAATCATTCCATTCCCTCAGTGGTGTATTGCTGTCTGCTGACTCTTGGGTTACCCTGGTTTTATAGGTATCTGTGGCACCTTGTGAAAACCTGTTGGAAAACAAAAGCATCGAGTAGTAGAAAAATAAAAATATCAATATTAATGCTGAGATTAAAATTAATCTGCCAGCTCTAATCACGCATTCAAAACCACTTTCTCTGGTGACTTTCATGTCTTTGGTGATGATGACTCCCAACCTGTTTTCCAAAGGTTGTGGTGATTCCCCTGGCGCCGACGGCACTCCGTTAAATACTAGGTTGTGAGGTCCTGAATCATGTTCTGCCATGTACTGCCGTGCTCCTTTCTTGTTCAGGCGCTCATTCATCATTTCCACTTTCTGTAGTTTCGTTTCAAGACTATCCACTTTTTTCCTTAGCTCTTGGTTTTCTCTTCGATCATTTCCAGCTTGGCACTCATCTCACAATATCTTGACAAATTCTCTCTGTGTCGCTTTCCAAAGCCTGAAGTCTCTCATCTAGCTTCTCCTCCGCCTGGTTCAGTTTGATTCACAGCTTGGGCACTATTCACTTGCTGTTTATCGATGCGATTGACGGCTTGAAATACTTTTTCGATCGCTGCCAACACTCTGCTGTCACCGCCGTTGCTATCGGTGTGGACGCCTTCGTCGACGTTGTTACATAATTTTCATTCTGTCACGGATTCATCCCCACCTCGCCACTTTGAATAATGAGAACCACAGTCAGAAACAGCACCACCAAATCGGAGGGTGTGACGCTGGGTTGTTTTCATGGTCTGAATCGAAGTGCAGCTTTCTTCACCCTTATTGCCATAAGTGCTATGAAGCAGCGGTGAAAGAGGCCAACAACCAGCCTATGTTTTACAGCTGTAGTGGGCATAGTTCTACAGTTATTTATATACACCGTTGCAGTTAGATAGATAGCCTACACCGTTGCAGTTAGGTTGATAGACTACACCTTGCAGTTAGGTAGGTAGCCTACACCGTTGCAGTACAATACTATATAGTAAACTAGAATCCGCACATTTTTCTGTCAATAAACATCACTAATTAATATCTGAACTCACTGCTTTAGCAAAATGCGTCCGCACGCTACCATGACTATGTTTCAACTCAGAGAGAGAGAGAGAGAGAGAGAGAGAGAGGACGACAATTTTATTTTCCAAGGGTAAAAAAATAAGCGCTGGCTTCCTTTTTTTTCAACATCCTGCCCTTGTAACAATAATGTAATAATGAATTACTAAATTTAATCTTATAAAAATAAACATCTTCATGCAACACACACAAGCTAGAGAGAGAGAGAGAGAGAGAGAGAGAGAGAGAGAGAGAGAGAGAGAGAGAGAGAGAGAACCCATCCATAGTGTACAATTTTTAATCGTGATCCTTAATCTCACCTTTGAATTATCCCTTGTCCTTTAGAAGCAAACACCTGGCTTGTTGAAGAAAACATCTGCAAATGAAATGCAAACAATGACAGCAACGAAACACATAATTATTTTCTTGTGTTTCTTTTCTCGCCCCCCATTCTTTTCTTCAACTTCACTTTCAGTTCATATTTTAACATTATATTCCTTACTCAAAGCAAAACATGGTGAAAGGTGTTTTCTATTCCTTTTAATAGCATCCTGCGTCATACATTTTTTTTTAGATCTAATTTCCCTTCATCACCTACACACAGTCGATTTAGATCAAAATTATTTCGTATTGAATAGAGTATCAGTAATTTGGTTCATTTGCTGATAATGATTAGAAATTGTTTGAAAATGAATGCGGATTGTACTCCTTTTTAGTTTGTATATTGGGGCGCTGTGAATGCCATGTGCTAAACTTCCTTGGTCAATTTAATTTAGATAACAATGTAATAGAGTGTACACAATATTATAGTTATGCATTACCGCAATCCAAGTATCAACATAAAACTATGATAAAATAGTTTTTTTTTTTAAATCTACACATAAAAACTTCATTGAAAATAAAAATTATCAGAGGTGAAAAGTAACATTCTAAGCCAAAAGCAATTATAGGACATAATTCCTACACAAACAACAGCACATGCACGCTTAGAATGATGCACTCTTTTATTCTGTTTCAAACACACTTTATGGCAACATATATATTATATTACTATAAATCTGTCCTCGGCTTTTACAAATCGGAAAACATCTAGTCCTCTGCTTTAACTTAGTTTGGGAGTTTGGTGCCCCCAGCACGACAAAAGACACATGCTTTCCCAACGTCCTACGTTTTATACAAAATAAAATGTTTAGCCATATTACCTATCCTTATAATATACATTCTGCTCTGGAAGGAAAAAGAAATAAATCTAGATGTAACGACATTTTTTTCTTTCGTAAAAAACAGATCTACTTATCTCGCCTAGATCTAGCCCAACTTCGCCGTTCACGATCGATCACAGTCTCATTCCAATACAATTATAACCTACGAATAAAATATCATCAACAAAAAAGTAAAATCAACAATGACAACAGCATACAGTTTATGTTCTATAACACATATCAAACAATCGTACAATTAAGTTTCTTGCTCACCTTGGGGCCACAAAGCATCGCCATCTTGAAACTGCAACTCGCCAGTGAAAGTTATCTTCCCTTGCCATGTGTGCTTTGGCAAGTGGAAACTTTTTTCACACACTTTGATGTGTGAAATAATTCACACACGAATTTGACGAAAGTGCACAAGGAGGTTCCAACCTTGAAAACTTCTAAAAATTCCGATTTAGCACTTCTCTTCAAGAAACAGTATTAAAAAAAGTGGGTTCCAGTTTTTGAAACCCACTTGTTTTTGGAACCCAGTTGGACGCTTGTGTGTTAATCTAAGGAACCGAGTTGGATAGTTGTGAACGCACACACACACACACACACACACACACCCACCCACACACAAAAATCAGTCTTAAAAAGCATAATCCTTAGGAGGGTTTATGTGTGAGAGTGTTTGTGTGGGTGTGTTAGAGTCATTAGTTTATATAAGATTACTGTTAATAATTACTGAGTTGTTCTCATTTTGTTTTGTAGTTCAAGTTCTGTATAGATGTAAGCGTATAATGCTAAGTCTAGATTAAGCGCATAAATAAATAATTTCCGTTACAAAGAAAATGGAAGAAGAGAGGAAGACGGGAGTATAGTAGACTGTAGGGGTGGGTGGGTAAAGTGGATAAAAGGGGCACATAATCCACAACAGCTAGTCGCTGCATTGACGTGAAAACGGTAGTCCGTAGAAGCCATCTTCAATGCACGTAAGCAACATGGTAATCCGGCATTTGGGCCTACTGACAGTCCGGCAAATCTCTTCCCTAAATCCCAGTTTTGTTGTAATCCTGTCATCGGGGCAATAAAGTGTCGAAATTCAAAATTAAAGTGTAAACAATTCAAATAGCATTTTCGGCACTGACTTAAAAGAATTGTGATGTCAGAACATTATGACGTAACGTAATGATTAGTTATGCCGTAGACATCGCTTTCCAAAATAATTCAATTCAACAAATCCTTATTCTCTCTTACAAGGAATTATGACAGGCGTTAAACGCTTATTACGGAAAGAGGGGGAACTTCCATTATGTCCTATACAAAAATGCGAGACGCTCTCACGGATTATTTCCCTTTGCTCGGGCTGGCTATATTTCATCATCTGCTATATGAATGATCTGTGCGTGGTAACTTATTGAGCCTATGCCATTGCAAAAGAACATTTTTATGGCAACGTTTGCAAAAACCAAACTTTTAACCATCATTATTATTAACATTCCGCTACTGCTGTCTTTTTTTTGTTGTTTTTGTTTATGTTTACTTATTGACATTTATTAGGTGCTTTTATGCTGCTTATGTGTGTATGTCATAGGTTCGTTTTCTGCCCTGGAATTTATTATTTTTTAATCAACGACATATATTTTAAAATTAAAATATGCATGACAGACTGTTTCATTTATCCGAAACTGTGTAAATCCGTAATCGTGAGAGAGAGAGAGAGAGAGAGAGAGAGAGAGAGAGAGAGAGAGAGAGAGAGAGAGAGAGAGAGAGAGAGAGAGAGAGAGAGAAAGAGAGAGAGAGGGGGGGTTGGGGGAAGAGAGAGCTCTGTCATTCAATCAATTAATCACAATAAAGCACAATAACAAAATGTTTCACTAATAGTGTGAATTTAATTTATATCAGGTGTCCCCCTACCCCCCAACCCTCTCACCTCCCACATCACTGGCTTAATAACATCAGTCACTTCATGGAAAATAATTAATTAATCAGACAGAACAATCAGAACCTAGACTACAACATTCCACGCAATATAGATCTAATGCGCAGAAATTCACAGATCAGAACAAGGACTGAGTATCTACATTACATTTTTTGTTCCCGTTTACACTCAAACGAAAAGAGATTACACAGATCAAGGACCATTTTTGTGCCTAGGTAAGGGGTTATCTTGCACAGTATTTGATCACGAGGAGAAAACAGACTTAGTCTAATTTAACTTGTTAACATAAGCAGTTTGACGAAGCCAAACTGTCAATCTGACATCTAATTTTGAAATATAAGCACAAATATAGTCAAACAACCTAGCAATAACGTAAACAGTGAGCGACGTGTTGAACGTAAACTGTCAGCAAGCAAACTGTTTTGAATTTAGCACATAGGTATAACATGAATCATTCAAGCCGCTCTCGGATTATTTTAACACTAACAACACTGCAGCGGTCTTAGTTTAGGCCTACATAAACACAAAAAAATGAAGTTTTTCAGTTGCAATTTACCTTTCTTTGTCTCTTGGAAATTTGAAAAAGGACTTGCCAACACAACTTTTCTTGTATCTGGCATTATGGCAATTGATGGCTGTGCAAAAGTCACTGCCCTGTTTCACTCGGTCGCCTTTTGACTTTCTGCCACGAGCCAGTTTCAGCATGTCGACAAGGGAGCATAACTCGTACATTTCGTCTCGCGGTTCTGTACCAAGTTCCCCCTCTTTCTATCAATAAGCTCTTTGCAAAGACGTTATTGACATTCACACTTGAGATATACTGTACATAAGGAATACAATGTACAAATCCATTATGCACAAATACACTCTCTGTCGCTCCACGCGTGCACGCTCATATATACACACCGCACTCGCATCTCCACTCGCACGCGTTTACATAACATGATAACATTGAAATGACATAATATAAGACAGCGTCACAAAACAAGATACAAGATGACGTATTGTCCTCATTCACGCAGCGATGGTGGTGATGAAAGGTGGAGGTGGGGGGGGGGGTATGGGAGTGGAGGTTGGCGGAGGGTCGCTTGGAACCAAACCCTGACCACCAAATGCTGCCTCCCCCCTCTCCTCACCTACCCCAACCCCAACCCCCGGCTCCCTCCCTCCCACCCCCTCAACCATCACCACCACCACCACCCACCCCCCCCCCCCCAAAAAAAAAAAAAAAAAAAAAAAAAAAACAACAACACACAAACAAAAAACAACATGAATCATGTTCTCGATTTCTCTCCACAGGGAGACAGAACACCTTGATCGCCTTTGACGTCACGTTTCTTGCCATAAACGTGTCTAACGTCAGAAAGGGTATGACGGCAAAGTTTGATGACGTCATCATGAACGTAGGCAACGGCTACAACCCAGCGAACGGCATGTTTTCTGCGCCTGCCTCTGGAACCTACGCATTCTATCTCAAGTAGGGGCTCTCGAATTTATTAACTGGTTGGTTAATTGAGTGATTGGCTGATTGATTTTAACCCGTAGTAAACGATAGAAGATAAACGATTGACGTCGCCAGATATCTCAGCATAGGCTGCTTCGTTATCAATGAATCGACGGATACGCGTCAAACTGGATGACGTCAACATTGAACATTGAGGTTTTAACGTCAACACCCACCATTGGCCATATGGCAGACGGGCATAACCATCCCAGGGAAAGAGGGGTAGGGACCTGAATCAACACTGAACCACCAGAGCAATCATACCGCTAAAATGGACAGTAAAAATGCCCACATTTTATATCGCCCACCACGGGATTCGAACCTGGGTCATCGGTGTGCCAGGCGAACGCTCTACCACTTGAGCTACGGCGGTGGGACTAGAGATGACGTGATTGCATACTTGCCGACGAAGTCGTCGACTCCGTGTGTCCTCTTAGGGCCGATCAAGGTGGCTCAATTGTACGAGGCGCTTGATAGTGCCCTTAATGCTGCAAGCCGCTGTCTTGAGTGATGCTTGAGTTGGGTGCTGATTTCATTTCCAGCGTATTGAGCCAATCTATGGCTGCTAAATGCGCTATTTAAAAGCCATTCATTTCATTACTGCACTCAAATGATTTTATAAAAATAATAAATCCTGCTTCTCCGCTATCTTCAAGCTTTAGAGGCATGAAATTGCCAACCTGAGCATCTTAACCCATGAAACATTGTATTGTATTGTATTGTAGTTTTTTGGCATTGCATTGCCATTGCATTTCCATTGATTGTTATAATAATAATAATAATAATAATAATAATAATAATAATAATAATAATAATAATAATAATAATAATAATAATAATAATAACAACAACAACAACAATAATACAGACAAGTGCTGGACCATAACGAGTGCAGATTCCCTCGCGTGCACACACACACGCACACACAAACACACGCATGCACGCACACATACAATTAAAAACACATATACACATCCTATATTTTAGACAATAAAGAAGAAGAAGAAGGAGAAAAAGAAGGAGGAGGAAGAAGAGGATTATGAAGAAATTATCCTTGGACTTTAAAGATCCTGACGCTCATGTCTTGAGCTAATCGCCTCGCGGCCATCGACAGTGATGTTCGGAAAAGGGGAAGGAAAGCATAGTGCAGCATGGAAGTTAAGCCTCCGACACAGAATAATACACACATCCACACAGAGTGAAGACTCAGTGTAGAAAGTGTTACGACTTACACTAAGATGTCACCATAATGACGTCACCCCATCTGTCTACTTTTTTTGTCATATAGTAAGGATCGCTATTTTCCAACAGAATACCTGGCACTCTAATTACATCCAAAATTTAAAGAACAACTATTAAAATGTTAATATTATGTCACCACGATGATGTCAATCAATATACCATAGTTTTGTATTAGGCTGAAGGCTAGGTACCTGTACCAAAGAAAGTACAGCTACGCAAAGAAGGTTCATCTCGGCGAGTGCCTATATAAAGTTACAAAACGTAGCCACTCGTAGCGCCCCCCAGCGATTTGCGTGATAAATGATTCCAAGGGCGATAATTTGTTCTTAGCGCTATGTAAACAAACCGCTTCAGTAGATTATGTTCCGGACACTCGCTTGCTTAAATTAACAAGCGATTCTGCTTTTTTTTTTGAAAGTAAGTTAATAAGTGTCTGATTTTAATAATGTAAATACAGCTTGCCAACAAGTTGCTTGAATTATGCATTCAGCCGATTAAATTACCGTACCAATGCTGATGATTCAGTAGGCCTGTACTCGGCCTGTACTCATCCTAGATCCGTCAAAACTCAAACCCAAAAGTAAGCTTGAATACCGGTAATAGCTTTTCTGAACATTGCTTGATTTAGCATTTCCAGTTAATAACTGTGTTCCAATCTACTGTTTATCTCATTTACACTGCACTTCTGATTTTAATCGCTGCTAACCTACTGTTAGGCTCTCATCTTAAAATTATATTTACTGCTTTCGTTTCGATCAACTGTGTAAATAAGCCTATAAATTATTAGACCTACTGTTTATCATCATCATTTTCATCATCATCATCATCATTATGGTTTAATATAGGCTATCTCTATAATAGAACTGTAGTTGCAAAAGGAAATTTGATAGGTTAAGATAGACTAAAGAAAAAGAACAGACATGTGTGTGTATGTGTATATGTATATATTGCACAATGTTAATATTCTTCTGCCAAATTTAACTCTGAAATTTACTCGCACAGGGATAGGCTTATATAAGCATGCTTGTTGCTTGTCCCTGCTGCTTGTGATGTATATATTTTATATGTATTCTGAAGAAATAAATAATATATAAACCAACAGACATCAAGACTATAGAAGTAGAGAAATAAAGCAATGCAACAAGAAGAGTGAACAGTGAAGCTTTTAAAGAAAACACATTTAACGTTTAAAAGCATTATTTTTTTTGCATGAATCATTACATTGGAAATTGCACCTAGATAAGACCAAAAAGTGCAACAATAAAAATAGTCAAATAAGAAATATTTGTAGTCATTTATAATATTAGATCTGTACATTGCAGCAGGCTGCATCAATTATGTTACTTTATTGTTAAACCATCATGCATTTATAAAAGCTGAAAAAAATAGCTTCAAACATTTGTGTTTCTTTTTCTGACATTTAATATGAATATTATAGCAACAAAAAGCAACAATGATGACTCTCTCTCTCTCTCTCTCTCTCTCTCTCTCTCTCTCTCTCTCCCTCTCTCTCATATAAAGGAAACTTCAGCAATTATCATTTTTTGTAAAGTACTGTCATCTCAATAAATGTATGTTTAAAATAATGAAAAGGGTAAGAATGTTAGGTTTTTATAATTAAATCTGTTGTTTACTTTTTGTTTAGCAAGATTAAGACATACCTACAAAGAAACAGAAGTTTTGCAAGACAAAACAAATACAATTAACCCTTTTCCTGTCTGCTTAAACCAAATGTAATGGAAAGGGAATACAGTCACACAGAAAATGGTATTTTACATTTGAAAGATTTAAAAAATCACATTTGGTATTTTTTCTGCATACATTTCACATGCAACAACAACAACAAAATCTGATAATACTAGACAATTAACTAGTAGCATTATACATTAAAAGGATAATAATTAATAGTTTTTGCTCTTGGATTTTTATTCTTAGATGCATTTATGAAGAATTATTTGCTTAAAAATTACTTCTTTTTTTTTTAATAGTTTTTCTTTACAAGACAACACATCCAGTCAATGAGTCATGCAATAATATTTCATTAGGCCTACTATTTTTTCTTTTTTTTTTTTTTTTTAAATTACTCTTAAGCAGCAATTAAAACTACGCCTTCCCCTCCCCCCTCCCCTCATCTTCCATTTGTAAGAAATTGGGATATGATAAATTTCAGTATCAACAAAGAAAATACAGTTTACATCGAGTGGTAGATCTAGATCAACGTTGTTAGATTTGGTTATAATTATGTTTGATTCTTCCTTTGGAAAATTAAAAAACGAAAGTCCAGGGCACTTGTATCGTCCATTTGTGCAGTTAAAAGCGCTGCAGTGTTGCCCACCAGGACGGATTCTAGGTTTGTTTACTTGATTTGATACGCTTTCCTCCATTGCTAAGCGCTAAGGCCGAAGCGAGTTATCACTTATTCCGCTAGTTGGCGCTCGCAACTTCCGTTTCGCAGTAAGAGTCGAAATGAACCTTCTTTGCGTAGCTGTACTTTCTTTGCCTGTACATTCTAAATTATCTTGGAAGTTTACAAGTTGTTTTTTTTAAATAATGAAAAATTTCATTTAAAAAAAAAGACCTCACGATGATTACGTCACTTAGTTTGCATAAATTTGGTTTCGTGAGAAAATAAGATAAGAAAATAAAATTGTGACGTCACCATGACGAGGTAGCATGATGACGTCACTAAATATACCATAGTTTTGTTTAAGACTCAAGTCATCTATATACTCTAATTAGGCTTAAATACAAAGTTTGTTTTTTTTCAAAAGTGTAAAAAGTCTAAAGTTTAAATAAAATGTGACGTCACGACGATGACATCGCTCAATTGCCATAAGTTTGGTTTTCCGCTGGCGGCATGCGTACAGTCTAAGTACATTATCAAATGTGACCCAAATCCATCCAGTAATGTAAGAGAAAAGGCGATTAGAAGACACACTAAATAATGACGCCACTCGATCGGCATAGATTTTTGTCATCTGTGGGGATCGTAATACAACTACACGGCAAGTTCCAAAGAAATCCGTTTATTAGTTTCAGAGCAAGGTGCGCAAAAGTAAGAAGCGGGCGGGCGGATGGACAAAGCCAAACACAATAATTCCTCAGGTTTGCTCGGGACATAATAATAATAATAATAATAATAATAATAATAATAATAATAATAATAATAATAATAATAATAATAATAGGTTTAAAAAAAAAAGAAAAAAAAAGGTAAAGGTAGTCCCATAGCCTGTGGCCGTAGGGGAGCGTGATGTTGGAGATCACACTTATCTTGGGCCAGCGTAATGAGGGTGA
>JBAHVR010000256.1:0-75000 GCA_036898135.1 Oncomelania hupensis | reverse complement strand
GGGGTCAAGGGGTGATGATGAAGTATATATGTTAAAATGAGAGAGAGAGGGGAGTGATACATATGAAGGAAGGGTGACGTTGTATTATAGCATGTTAAAGAGGGATATGAGGGGAGATAATGTACTATAACATGGAGAGGGGTGACGAAGATAAGATAAGATAAGATAAGATAAGATAAGATAAGATAAGATAAGATAAGATAAGATAAGATAGGATAAGATTAAATAACTATTATCTTTTACAAGAAATTACATTGTGGTGTACAATTACAATCAACTAGGAATAAACATCATGGGTTTCATGTGGTTAACGCATAACGTATAGTGCATAGCTAGGGAAATTGGGGACAAAACTCGAGGCCTTGTACTGTGAACTGGGTAAGATTTAGCCTAGCAGAGTCAAGTTGGGAGCTATTGCAAGCAGACGGTTTTTGGATGGAAAGTAACTTTGTGATTTGTTATCTCAGAATAAAGTAGAATCGGTTTTTGTAAGGTATCGTATGGTGTGCCCTCGTCAGGACATGAATGACCAAAAGACTGTAGTGGAAAGATTCGAGATTCGAAGATTCAAAGTGTGGTGATCTATACCAACATACACGATCACTTGTCTCATCCACCCTCACACACACCAAATACACAACCATCACTCAAACAAGAAGTGTAAAGGCAGGGAGATCGCTATTAGAAGATGGAAATAAAATTGAATTTTTATTTGTGAAATTTTTATATTGACTGCATCCTGTACCAGTATTGAAGGGAGGGAGGAAACCGGAGTGCCCGGAGAAAACCCTTGGTGACCTCAATAGTCTCGTACCTAAGTCACATACGTTCACCCCTTGCGGGAAACGAACCCGCGACCTTTGGCATAGGAAACCGGCGACTTATCCACTGCGCCACGAGGCCAACCCAAGGTAGGAATGAAGATGAATCAGGATTGGTTGACTGGAAGTGTGATTATAATTGTAATGTATTGTGACGAACGGACCAGTTTACCCTGCTTGCTTTACGTTGTAGCCTTGTTTAGTCATTGTAATCTTAGAATGTTAATGTTAGGCTGCAGCAGACGATGGAAGTAATCAAGCGTAGCAATGATTTACTGCCGTGTACACACAGTGGTAGCTGACGGTAAGAGCGAAGGCAATGACATCATCGTAGCTACGTTAGATGAGTCGATTACCAGCCAATGGGAACACAGTTTAGAATGGACTCAACCAGGTCTGGCTGATTCAAATAGAGAGATAGAACGGCAGTCGAGTTGGAAACGAGGAGCAGTAATCAGCTACACAGTTAGCAGTAGTATCTCTCCTGAACAGACCAGGAAGCAGGACTTGTGAATCTTAGAATTCAATCAAGTAGCCACGGGCCTGACTTTGTCAAACAGGTAAATGAACATACTTCTGTCTCATTGTGATATATTTATATTATTGTTGAATTACGTTTGTTGAATTTGCTATGCATAGACTTGAATTGATAATCCGAATTTGCCTTACCACATGGAGAAGCCGAACATGTGTTAAGCATGACCGGTTTGGACGCCATGTTGCATACCTGATGGAACCACAGTTGGTTAACCTATATGTATGTTTGCAGACCAGTGGCTGTACCAGTGAATGTTTATAATATTATTAATTCTTTATGTGTATAAGTAGCCACGAGTCATATTTATGTATGTATAGGAAATTAGAGTTGAGATTCCAGTGGACCACGGACGTAGCGGAATGTTCGTCGCTTATGTATAGAGATGTGGAGCTATCACTGAGGGCTACTTTGGCTTTCAGTGAGACGCTCTGCACAGACCTATTATTCAAGATTGTGCCGAATTTCGTCTCTTTTATTACAGACGAGCAGGCGAGATATACCGTGCGCCCAACTCAACAGAAACAACGAGTTGGCTGTTTAGCCTCGACAGCACAGGACTGAGAGAGCTCCCCTGGAAAACAATCTCCAAGACAACACAGCTTGTCAAGGAACCAAACTACACGACGACCCAGCGTGTACCAGAAGCTACCTCAACGAAGGGCTTCAAACCCGCTACACTAAAGCTAAGTGCATAGGAAAAAGTGCACTAAAACTGATAGCAAAAGGACCACAGTAGTCCACTCTTCAGAAACTATAGTAAAACGGACCACAGTAGTCCAATCTTCATGAACTCTAGTAGCCAGTGCCCTATGAAGACATAACAGCTGCCTAGACTATCAGCGATCGAATTATTTGCATTGACTTATGACTTTTTAAGGTAGATTAGTACATCAAAGATCTTGTATAGAGTAGAAGAAATAAATGTGTGATTTTAACTGTTATCAAGTGGCAGGACTACATATGATTCATAGCCGTGTGAAAGCTAGTGTGACAGTAATCTTTTACCATTTTTCTATCTATCTCTTACCCCAGCCTTAACACAGACCGAGCTAAATAAATAAATGTATTAAAGTAATTCACCGGGTGATAAATTAGCAGTCCCCATCGAATAGACGTGAGGGTTACAGCAATCCATTGTGCAGAGCCCAGTAACAACCCAGAAACCCCACGTTATATGTATATTTATGTAAACAGTAATGTTTATGGAGGAAAATATGAGTATCAGAACTGAGGATTGAATTGAATTGTTGAAATGCACATATAAAGAGGTCAAGTTGGTGGGCGGCGGAAGGAGTATTTGTTTATGTAGTGTTTACATTGTATATGGAAATAGATTAGTAAGACAATGTATTTGACCAGATTGGGCCTACCTTACTTACTTCTACCCACTTCTATTATACCCATGACGTCTACTTGAAGTGTCTGTGGCGCTACTGCTTCTTCCTCCTCCATGCTGGTTTGAGATGCTGTCTGAGGGGTGTGTGACACCGCTACTTCTCCACCATTCTGGTTGAGAGTGCTGTCTGAGGGACTGCAGGTTCATCGCCGCCTGTACACTTCGTGTGCCCTGGACGACAGGGAGACAACCGCCTGGCTTCTGCATACCACACCCTGATTCTTCTCAGTCATACTTGCATTCACTCACATAAACACATTTACGTCGTCTACATTCTGTGCAGTATACTTTATTATCTGTGCGTAGTCTTCTTCATCTTCTTTCAAGGTTAGCTAAAGACAAGAGTGTTACAAACAGTGAACTGTGATTTATTAAGCCAGCCAACCTAATCTAATTTATTCATCAAGCTCTTGCTGGCTAGTGTCTTAACTAGTAATTAAATTTATTTCTTGCCTGATTTGTTCATTGTTAACAATTGTTTACTGTTACATATTACATTTGTTACATATTGTTGTGGGCATTTTGGTGTACAGATTCTAGGGTTTTCAGATTATACAAGGGAGGTCATCTTTCATTAACAGTTGAGTTGTGGGTCAGGATAGGGGTTGATGGTGGTTTAGATATCCCATTGTCCAGTGTGTGTGTATTTGTTGTTGAATAAAAGAGTGTGATTGTACATATGGCTTTTGTGTTAGTTTTTTTGTTTTGAGTTTTATCTCTTTCACTGGCTGTTGAGCTGAACGCTCACGGCACACACTAGGGTGACGTAACAGCGATTAAAAAAATGGCGGAAGCTCTGGATGAAGTGTTTAAACCTAATGAATCTAATGAAGACCTCAACATTACACTGCTTTCAATGGTAGGAGACGACATGATCGAAAGAAGACTAGGTATTGGAGAAGAATTACGTCTAGTAACTAAAACCCCAAAAGGCAGCAAAATCAATAAGTTTTACAATTACATCGGGCGCAAGTTACCGGACTTTGTTAGTCCCAGCGACTTTGACCTAGACAAAAATATATTCCTTTGTTTATAAACACTATTGCATCCGGTAAAAGAGTAACAGTACAGTTAACTATGTAAAAAAATCCTGATAAATTTTATGTGTGGTCTATGCTAACAAACTAAACTCCCAGTGACTATAATACGATCATTGTGACTTTCTGATACAGCAATAGCTTCACTTCAACGAATAGACGAATTGGCAAATTCACGAGCTCCTACAGGACTTAACTGATTCTGCATTACAAGTAAATACAGAGTTACAAACCTTACTAACACATGTGGACGAAACTAATGTTGATCAGGCCATGGAAACTTTAAATGACCTGCCCTTATCATTGTTACCTGTCACGTCACTCGAGCGGGTTCCGCGACGTTCAGCTCAAAGCAACGAGTGGTAGGTTAGAAACTCAAACAAAAACTAACACAAAATGCCAGATGACAATCACATAAGCGTGAGTACACGTACATGTTTACATGTTTATAGTATTGTTACATTTTATTACCTTTTGCTGACAGCAAATCCATGTTAGAATTTCTCCTTGGAGATAATAAAGTTTTCTGTATCTGAATCTGAATCTGAATCTGAATATATATATATATATATATATATATATATATATATATATATATATATATATATATATATATATATATATATATATATATATATATATATATATATATATATATATATATATTCAGATTCAGATTCAGATACAGAAAACTATATATATATATATTAGTATATCATCAACCCAGCTGCTTGCACCACACCACCACAAAGTCGTATGTTTGTCTTCTAATACATATACATATATGAAATGTAGACCTTTGTGGGGCTTTTATATATTAGACCTTTGTGGGGCTTTTATATTAGAATGGTTTAGATAGAAATCAGAAAAAATACACAAAAAACACCAAGAAAAATATAAAAGCAAAGACTTTCGGGCTACGCCCTTCTTCAGTGATGAAAAATAAATAAAACATGAGGTCAGTGATGATGACGTAAACACTAAACATGCGTCATAGAAGACGCTCTCTCTCTCTCTCTCTCTCTCTCTCTCTCTAACACACACACTTTCTCTCTCTCTCTTTCTCTCTCTCTAATTAATAATACATAATAATAATAATAATAATAATAATAATAATAATAATAATAATAATAATAATAATAATAATAACAACAACAACGACATGTTCTGGCGGGCGAATTCTCAGTGCTACCATCCGGGCGCCGTTTTGCCTTACCGGCCTGTAAGGGTAATCGCCGCTCCCAGTTTTATTCCTTGCGCAATTCGACTGCTAAATTTGATGCGATCATCTCCGCTCTAACATCTTCCCCACCGCCCTAATGCAAATTTCTTTCGCTGATGATGATGATATTCTTACCTTATTTTCTTACCTTCATGTTTTTATTTGCTTTAACTGTCGGCTGTGAGTGTTCATGATGTGCGTGGTGTGTGTGTGTGTTTGCGTGTGTGTTTGGTTTATGTTTGTATGGTAGGACTTTTATGTATTTATTTATTCTCATAATATTAGCTGCTTCTAAATTCTTGTAATTGCCCTATGTGGATAAATAAAGTTGTATTGAATTGAATTGAATTGAATTGAATTGAATTGAATTGAATTGAATTGACAATAATAACAACAACAACAATAATAATAATAAAAGGCCAGAGAACTCAGACATCGAAAATGCAAGGTAAAGCACGAGATGTTACAAACTAATCACCAACCACCCAAGGAAACAGTGCTGAAAACAGTCAGTCAAATACATTCAGCCCCTCAGGGTAGTTAGTGCGTAGCATGTAACGCCAGAATTTCTCCCTCCGTTTTCTAATGTCAGGATTGTCTATTTTGACTTGTTCAATGACTGTCACTCTCATGGCAGAGAGGGCGTGTCCAGGGGACCTGAAGTGTTTTGCCACTGGTGTGTCCACGTCTTTGCGGATCGCGTGCGTGTGCCCGTAAAATCTTTTGCGGATAGTCTGTCCAGTCTCACCTACATACTGCTTGCCGTGACACTGTTCACAGTCTATGAGGTAGATGACATTGACAGACGTGCACGACAAGCGGTCTCTGATTTGGAACGACTGGCCAGTGACCACGCTGTGGAAGGTAGTGGTGTCCTGCATATGACTTGCACACAGCACGCACTTATTGCATGGGTGACAACCGGCGTCTGTCACTGTAGCTGAGGCTGGTGTGGATGGCAGAGAAGATGGCATGAGCAAGTTTCTGATGCTGAAGCAGTTCCGTTCACCAACAATGGGCGGGTCGGGGTTAGCTTTCCTCATTCGGGCGCTGGTATGCAGTACCGGTAGAAACTGCTTTAGCCACTTGGATATTAGAATGGTTTATGAGGCAGATGTATATTGTTGCTAGTTGTGGGGCATTATATATATAAACCTATTGTGGGTTTTCTGTCTGGTGTTGGTTTGAGGGGCATTATATTTATATGTTTTTTTGAAAACGTAGAGCATTGTGGGGCTTTTTATAATAGAATTGTTTATGAGGCAGATATATAGGCCTACTGTTGCTAGTTGTGGGCCATTATATGTGAATGGGAAAAGGAAGAAAGTAATTTATTGTTGTGCAATTGCAGTGTGAATGAATGTTTCATGCATTTTTTGATCATTGGAAATTAAATATTTCATCTGCTACATTTTTATTCAAATTAATGTATGTCTCTGCTCTCGATACAATGTAAACTATTAAAGAATGAATGAACGAAGCAGGCTTGTATAAATCAATGAATAAGTGAATGAATGCATAATGAAATCATTCTAAACCCCATCATTAATGTTTTTATTATAATTTATTGTATGGATTAAGGTTGAGTTTATTTATTTTCTTTTTACTTTCTACTTAGTGTCTTCTTATGAATACTTATTCTCTTCCTTAAATGTCCCCCACCAACCCTGTTTGTTTTTCATTTATTATTATGTTGACCCAAATCGGCTGAAAATTTGGCAACGAACTAAACATGAAATGAGTAATCCGATTTTTTTTTCAATAACTAAGGTAAAGAAAACTTGAAAAGCAGAAGAAGAAGAAAAAGAAGAAAGGAGAAGAAGGACAGAGAGAGAGGGGGGGAGAGGGGGAGAAAGAGAGAGAGAGAGAGAGAGAGAGAGAGATTTTTTTAAATAAAACTTTTACTGAATGTTTATTTTCACTTTAAACTTTATTACAGCAGATCATTATGAAAAACAAATATGCCAAATATTCCTTTTAGGTAATTGGCATTTACATGGGTTAAATTTTTTTAAAATAAAGGTTAAAATCTGTGACATCTAAGGCATTTTGGGCACAAAATTACTAGCACCTTAGGTATTGAAAAGGGTACTTTCAATGTACATTTTTATGTATTTTGTTTAAGTGCATCTTCCCTATACACCTTTCTCCATTACCACTCAAGTAAAACAAAAGAAACGATTTTCATGCACAAAAAAACTTGCATTCTTGTAAAGTAAAAAAATATATCAAAATATGACATGGTAAAATGCAACAAAAATTCGCATTTTACCAAATCATTTTCCCCTCGTTTGTTGTAAGTTTTAATTTTATATATGTAACGATTGCTACATATCTACAGATTATTGAATAATAAGATGAGATAAAACATTGGTTATAGGGTAAACCGGACAATAAAATGATTGATTGAATGTAGCGATAAATTGTTTTCTAAAATCCACCCTTTACATTGAACACAAGGAAGATAGTTTTCACGTTTAGCATCTTCTACAGAACTTGGGCGCCTGACCACTGTTAGTTCTCCTCGTCCAATCCGCAGCACCTGTAAACACACACACTCAAAATTTAAAAATAAGAAAATTAGTATTGCACTTGGATGCAAACCACCCAAATTTAGGAAGGAAAAATGGAAAGAAAATAGGAGAGAGAGAGAGAGAGAGAGAGAGAGAGAGAGAGAAAGAGAGAAAATCTTTTTATTCTCATGGTGAAGAGTAAGCAGGGGTGCTTCTTTACATCTAGCCCTTGCCCCATTTATAAAGGGATAAATGAACAATTTACAGTACACGAAAAGTTTTCAGGACATAAACATACAGAGGAACTGAAGCATTCACATTAAAAAAAAAACCAAGGTAATACTAATAGTACAAGTTTTTGGAATATAACCACACCGATGAACTGAAGCATACATATGAAAAACAATAGCATGACATCATAATTTATCCAAATACATGTCAGTGTCTACAATTCACACACAGACACATTTTAAAGTAAGTAAAGTAAATGATGTAAAATGTGTCCCGACATACGTTTTCCAAAACCTGGAGGTAGTTTTTCTGAACAAGAAAAAGTCATGTTAGACCAGTTTACTTCTATGGCCTTAATGATCTAGTGGAAACAAACCAGACAAACCACAACTGAATAAACACAAAACCCTTAAAGTGTGTCCAGCAGATTCCACTGTTTACGGTCTTTCAGGAAAATTACCAAAATATTATTTCTCAGGAATATTAACAAAATTACCGTCAAGTGCCATCACCAACTCCATCACCGACTCCACCTCCGACTCTGATTCTGGGTCGAACTCAAAGTCAAGCCTTTCATCGTCTGAGCAATCAGGAGGCTGAATTAAAATAATAATAATAATAATAATAATAATAATAATAATAATAATAATAATAATAATAATAAAATTAAAATAAAGTATAAACATGCCAGGGCTTCTGAAATGCACTAGCCCGCTCGCCAATGGCTAGTTAAAATTGCCACGGGCTAGTTAAAGTTCAAAGTCTACTAGCCCGACGGGCTAGTTGATTTTCTCTCTTCAGTTTGTAAATCCCCGATGAAAATAAAAACATCGGCTTGATTACGAACCCTTTAAACTGCACAGCTCTACACGTGTGCGTTTCGCCAAGAACGATCAGTGAAGAGGGACCGTATGGGTGATGATTCATTTCATATCATTCGACAAAAGCGCATCAGAAAAAGAGGAGAAAAATATCCCTTACTGTGCCTCATTTCCTGAATTACTTGAAAAAATACTCTGTATGATTGGCTCGTAGCGCGTAATATTGATCGATATGAACCAATCAGAGAAGGCTTTACATGATCGCTCAGCTTAGTTTGTTAGCGCTTTCGGTTTAGCTATGGTAGTATGAATCGATTTGTAAAAAGAATTGGTTCAACTTCTGCCGAATCTGATACACCGGCTAAAAAAGCAAAACAATCGCATCAGAAAAAAATCGAAAAGGATAGATTTTACAGCTTATTTGATGCTTCGCCATTTCAGCAGGGCTAGTCAAAATTCTTGCAGGCTAGTAACTTTTCTAAGTAACTAGCCCGGCGGGCTAGTTGAAAAAAAAGTCTTTCAGAAGCCCTGACATGCACATTAAAGTTAGACAATAAAGAGTAGCTCTAATTTTTGTCTGCTGGGCGTTAAAACAGGAGAAAATTTGGCATGTACATGGTGTAGCATGTAGTTTTCCTTCACAAGAGTAAGCCAATGTAAATTTAAATGTCATTGCCGTGAACAATTTTTTTTTCTTTCTTGGAGATACATGCATCGATTTGCTGGTAATTGCTTTCTTAGCAAGGACAATGTATCCCTAATGATAGATTAGTAAAAAATGGTTATCTGAAAGTTTCTGATTCACAGAACACCACAACAAAGTTACAAAATCCTCACAATCTCACATGGCCCATAACATGATGTGAAACAGCACTTTCATAAACAGTATGTTATATTTTTTTATGTTAGACAGTGTTTCAGTAATGTCCCTGGGAAAATAAATGAATCGCTTGCAGATTATTGCTTTCTTGTTCTATTTACTTAGTACAAAACATAACAGTTTTGGTGAAGAAAAGGGGCTAAAACTTAAAGCTATCTTTGTTTAATCACAAATAAAATGCCCCACACCATAGGGTGACACAGCTATTTGATTTAAAGTAAACAGTGTGATGTCTTGCAAGCAAAGTCCTTGAACAGTGGTGAAGTTAAAGGTGCTTAAGCAATTGGAGTGAGCTTTATATATTCAACAAAGAACTGCAACTCGCTATCATGGTTGAGGACATATAAAAAACACTGCATCTCGATACATGTATCTGCAACTATCATGATCCCAGTAGATCAAGACAGGAATGCAGCTTGCAATCTGAGCAAAGCTACAACATTTCACCCAATTTAAGTGGAAATGTTGAAGTCACACAGTTAACCTTTGCTGCCACCCCTGGGTGGAATAACACCTATAAAATCAGTTAAATCATCATAACTTCGACAATTGTTGTTCTAGATTTTTTTTAATTTTATGACTTTGTAAGTTAAGAATTGCCGAATCTCATGCCAAATTTTCTTACATTTTTGTGCATAAATGCAGTTGTAGAAAAAAAAAGAAAGACTAGGGAGGAAAAAAAATAAAACACAAGAAAAAAAGAAATGTCAAAGAAATGAAGATTAAAGAAATAAGAAAAGTGAATGAAAAAAATCAAGAAAGAATACAAAAAATTTGAAGAAAGAGGAAGAGGAGGAGGTGGAAAAGTAGAAGGAGGAGGAGATAGAAGAAGAAGAAGAAGAAGAAGAAGAAGAAGAAGAAGAAGAAGAAGAAGAAGAAGAAGAAGAAGGTGATGATTATGATAATGAGGAGGTGGAGGAGGAGGAAGAGGAGGGGGAAGAGAAAGCTCCTGCTGCTGGCGATGATGATAGAAGAAGAAGAAGAAAAAGATGATGATTATAATGTTGTTGTTGATGATGATGATGATGATGATGATGATGATGATGATGATGATGATGATGATGATGATGATAAGGAGAGGAGGAAAAGGAGGAGGAGGAAGATAAAGCTGCTGGTGCTGCTTCTGCTGCTGACGATGGTGATAGAAGAAGAAGAAGAAGAAGAAGAAGAAGAAGAAGAAGAAGAAGAAGAAGAAGAAGAAGAAGAAGAAAGTAACTTAACAGACAACAGTAGCCTAGACAACATGTTTCTTACCAACGATTCCATAGATGTTTCATCACAGGTCTGTGCTGGATTGCCCTTCAACCACTGCTGAACTTTGCATGTACGATCCACTGTGTAAACAAAGTAAAAAACAAGAAATTTTATATTTAGGCCTATATTATATATATATATACAATGTTACCCTTTTAGTAAGAAGTACAGGGGACTAACATTTTTACTTCTTGCGTGCTATCTCCTCTGTCTCCAAAGCCTACATCATTATCTACTCTCAAGGATGTGGTTCGTTTTGCATTATACTAGGCCCTCTATCCTCTCTCTCTCTCTCTCTCTCTCTCTCTCTCTCTCTCTCTCTCTCTTTCTCTCTCTCTCTCTCTCTCTCTCTTTCTCCTCTCTCTCTCTCTCTCTGATGAGCCAGGGCCGGATCAAGGCCTTCAGAGGGGGGGGGGGGAGGGGGGGTATTCCAAATTTGCGACGGGAGGGAGGGGGAGGGAGGAGAGTACATACATTTTTTTTACCGTAGGGTAGTGACAAACGAGAATAAATTATGCACTGCAACTTCGGCATTTTACCATTGGAAACTATTTCTTCTTTCACTTTTTGATTTAATATAGTTATTAGATTTCTGAAAGAAAAATGATTCAAGTTCAACACCCCCCTCCCCCCTACCTCCCCCCCCAAAAAAAAAAAATAAATAAAATAAAATAAATAAAATGAAATAAAAAATTACATAAATAAATGAAATAATTAGCCTAATCAAATAAAAATAATCCAAAGTAGTAAGTTAAAAAAGCCTTTTGTCACAGCAGTGTAATAAACTAATAAACCAAAGGCAAAGAAAAACTTTTTTTGTTTTTGTGCATTCGAGAATGGACTGGTTTGACGCTGAGCGAAGCCATCAGGGCTGCTGAGGACAGAGAAAGATGGAGTATGCTGGTTAAAGGATCAACTGTGGTGCCCCTACGACCTTCGGGTTACGGGACAGGATAGGATAGGATAGGATAGCCTTGTATACCCTCTAAAATTTCTACCCCTGGTGTCTTTAGCCGTCTTCAGTTGTCTTTAGTAGTCTTTAGCTGTCTTTAGTTGTCTTTTCGCCCTTGTTTTTAGCCGTCTTTAGCCGTCTTTAGTTGTCTTTAGCCGTCTTTAGTTGTCTTTAGTAGTCTTTAGCTGTCTTTAGTTGTCTTTTCGACCTTTATAGGTACCGCAAAAACGTCACTTTCCCAAAACAAATCACGATTTTTGTTGCGTTGAAAACATCGGCGAAGGTGTCTTCTTTGTCATCAAAATGTTATTGTAGTGCTACAATCCAAGAAGAAGAAGAAGAAGATTGTAACATTATGCAATGCATAGTTGAACACGCGTTTACTCATGCACCTAGACCAAACCCCTTAGACTTAGTAAAATAAGTTCAATGAAAAATAGCGACCCACCGGTGCTTCACTGAGCAACCTTCGCCGACATGTTAAAAACACAATTTGATTTGAAAGATAAACAACTACATCGACCAATTTTGTTCAAACTTAGTGTTGTACTAGTATAACAAATTTCCACTCACCGGTTTAAGCACAGGCTCGCTGAATCTTCGTCAGGCCATTCTCGTTGCAATCAAGAACGGTAACTCTCCTTTCACATCGAAGATTAAAATCACCATGGCAAAATCACCATGGCGGACAGATTGAAACAGTTTTGAAGCAAGGGAGGCAATCCAATTATTTTTTGGTCACAATTTTATATATAACGTTGTTGTGAGATTTGCACAGGACAGTAATCAGGAACCCCGCGGCAATATTGTAAACAGGTTAAAATTGCGGGGCATTTTATATGCCCCACAATTTTTCAATGCCCCACAATAAACTCAAAAATAGGGAAAATGCCCCACATCAAAACAATTCATATCTATCTATCTATCTATCTATCTATCTATCTATCTATCTATCTATCTATCTATCTATCTATATATATATATATATATATATATATATATATATATATATATATATATATATATATATATATATATATATATATATATATATATATTGCCCCACGACTAGCAACAATATACATCTCCCTCATAAACAATTCTAATATAAAAAGCCCCACAAAGGTCTACATTTTTTAATATATATATATATATATATATATATATATATATATATATATATATATATATATATATATAATGCCCCACAACAGAATGCCCCACAAACCAATACCAGACAGAAAACACCACAAAAGGTGAAATGTGTATATATATATATATAGATATAGATATATAGATATAGATATAGATATAGATATAGATAGATAGATAGATAGATAGATAGATAGATAGATAGATAGATAGATAGATAGATAGATAGATAGATAGATAGATAGATAGATAGATAGATAGATAGATAGATAGATAGATAGATAGATAGATATTATATTTATGGAGTAAGTGTTTGCAGTCGACTATTACTATAAGATGATCAGAACAGTTAAGCTTAGCTCTTATGATAAAATAATCATAACAATGATGAAGATAATGAGGATTCTTTCAGGTGAAACAACAGAAGCAACACCAACTGGAATACCTAAGAAAGAACCACGTGAGAAGCAACCACCCAAATTCTATAATTGCCCTACGACCATGACACTGACAGCGGTGGATGGTGAAATACCAGTTTTTTGGGAACACCCAACAGTAGTTGACCCAGATACTACTTGGCAAAGTATCAGGTGCGTAAGTGGATTTTCCAGGCTCTAATTGTTCACATGTGCTTGAATGTCAGTTTGATTGGTTCTTAAATTATCTCATTAATGAACCATAGCTGTTAGATCAACCCAATAGCCAACAATGACACATGCATTTTGCACTGCAAGTCTATATTCACCTAAACTTGAAAAGTGCCCAGGCGTTTGCAAATCTGCATGAGAAAAATAGTTTTTAAAATGTTCGTCCGTCTGTGTAATAAAACGGTAGAGTTCTTAATTTTCTCGAAACCTATTGCCTATAACCTATAAATAATATCTGTGTAATGGAGTACCATTAAAAGAGTGATTAAAAAACTTACTTCATATGGTCACAACATGTTTGTAGGTACTCCGAAATAGCATCATTTATGCGATTAAACCCGGTTTATGATTCAGATTATGTACTTGCCACCTACACCTAACCCCACCTATCCACCTTAGAACCTCATCAACCCCAATATCAACTCCACTCTCACGTCTTTCAAAAAGACCGTAACTTCCGAAACTGTTTATAAGCAACTTTATCTCGAACAATGTTCATTGTATAATAATTATGAAACACTTTTTACTGACGGGACTCAGTTGCTGCTGAGTCGGTCTCTGGGAGACACCTCGACCAAACTTTGTAACTGCGTATACCTGAGTTTTGTTCTGTTTATACAGCTGAGCTCAAGGCAATTCATTTAGCTCTGAAACAGGTTTATCAATCCAAAAGATCCTTGTTTTAAATAATGTCTGATTCACTGTCAGCACTTCAGGCTCTTTCCACGAGAAAGCTATCTCACCCTTTTCTGGCAGAGATCCATGATCTCCACACACAACTTGTTTCTGAGGATAAAAAGATCGTTTGTATGTGGGTACCTAGTCACATCCGCGGCAATATTGCAGTGAACAAAGTGGCTAAAGAAGCTCTGCATCTAGATTTCCCTTCAGAGATCTTTATATTTCTTCCATACTCTGACCTGGGTTGTATGACTGGCTCTTATTGTAAATGGCTCTGGCAGACGAATAGTCTACTCAAATCAATAACAAATTATTTCAAATTCTTCCAGATGTGTGTGCTTCTTTGTCTATCTTTGCGTCGACTAGTAAAGAAGAAACTGTTTTGGCTCGCCTTCATATTGGGCATACTTATGTCACCCATAGTTTTCTTTTAAAAGGAGAACCACCACTATGGTGCTCTGCCTGTGACAAATCCTTTTCCATTCGCCATTTTATTTTTTTGAATTTGCTGATCTGGTTGAAGAAAGAGAAAAATATACTTTTTAATGAGATTTTTAAAGTATGCAGTAGTCGACACCTGTTTCAATTTTACATGATGTTGGTTTTATCGCATATAAATCATACCGTCTTGTTTTGATTCTTGGTTGGATTTGATTGGTGAGACTGATTTTATTTACACCTTTTCATACTTAAATGTGAACAGTTTAGTCTGATTTTGCTTAATGTTGTGTGGTCCTGATTAGGTTCTTGGCAGTCCGCTGGACCCTGTAAACACTGAACATTTATCTATCGCCCCGATAATAATACTAATAATACTGTATGCGAAATGAGTTCTTAATAGTAACAAAATAATATTTCTGTAGAAAAAATATTTAGAATAAAATTAGGATATTTAGAAGAAAAAAAAAAAGTTTTCTAAAAGCGAAAGATGGTTATTTAGAAGGAAAAAAATAGAAACGCATGTGTCACCCTGTCTGGTTGGCCACCCGTTCGCTGTCGGTCTGTGCAAATCTTTAAAGTGGCTAAGTACTCGGAACCTGCTTTATACATCACAACCAAACTTGGAAGGATGGTGTATATCCACAAAGATTGTATGAACAATAGGAGGTGGATCTACTTAATTAGACCTATGTGGAGGCTGTCCAATTGCCTCCCTTGGCTGTGACTTGCTATAATGAAATAGCACTATAGTGGGACATGTAAACTGGGGATGATTAAAACGTATCAGATGTAGCATCCCAAGCTTGAAAATGTTGTATGGAATTGTTGTTGATGTCTATAGCTCCCCCCAAAAAAAAACACCCCACCCCCTTTCTCGCACTAGCCCCAAATTTATTTCCAATTAATTTATTTTAAAATTATCTATCTGTCTGTGCTTGGGTGTCTTAGGCTGGTGCTAGTGGATGTAAAGTGCTTGAATCTGTGCTTCTGTGCACTCCTAATGATTTTTTTTGCACATTTATGAGTGTGTGAACTTGTTGACCTTTTTTCTGGGAGTGGGTGTGTCTTCATGTGTCTAATATCCTTATGCAAATAGACAATAAACCAATGAAATGAAATAGAATTTGTGTTTCACAGTTTTTTTCCTCGTACAATTCTGTAATATAAACTATTGGGCAAGTACTAGTGTTTTATTTTCCAGTTTGTGTGTGTGTTGCTCAAATGCAGTGCCCACTATTTTCATACAAGAGCCTCTAATGGAACGTTGTTTTGCAACCGACATTAAAAAAATGTCCAGAAAACAGAAATCCTACTTCTGGTGCACACCACAGCAAAGGTTACATTTGCACATTATGATGCCATTGTGGAAAAACTGCCTATCTCCGTGTACAAAATCTCTTGTATAATAAAGTGTTTTATTCCAACACGAAGCAAAGCAATTGTTTCCAAAATGACATTGATAATGATCTATGTGTGTAATAGACCATCAACAACAACAGCAACACACACAAAATAGTGACTGAAACTGACAGGACAGTTCAATGTTCTAAAAACAGACAGACGTACATGTCTTACATACGTCAACAAAAAAAATGTTCATTGTATAAAAACCATTCAATTTTATTCAGTGAGACTGAATTTTGGAAAAAAAATCAAATAAACATTTCCCAAATTTCGAGTAACAACTGGGAAAATATTGGCATTAACTCAAATTATGCATCAAGTTTTCATATTCTTCGTAACGCCAAAAAAAGTAAGTTTCGGTAATCCGACCGACCCTATTTTTTTCCTGCTGACCCTAGAACCTTTTTTCCCATCTTGTCCAGAAGATTTGTTCTCTCACTAATTTTAAGTTGTTTCGCTGCCAAATGCCTTCCCCTCTAATACTGAGAGCTTAGAAGTTGTAAAACCAACGTTTTCATTACCAAATTCGATTTTTTTGTTTACTTTTATGGGAATGAAAAAAAAAGTTTTAGCATGTTACTGGAAACACACATTTTTGGGGCCTAAGGAGAAATCCATTTCCAAATTTACACAATTTACGAAAGGAATCAGTACATGTACATACAATCCAACACAAGATGAAAAGTCTGAAATCTCCAAATGGGTCTCCAAAGTCTAAAATTGTGTGCAAATTGAAGAAAAAAATGAAAGAAAATCCAGGACAAAAATGTTGGGAATCCAGTCAAAGTTAGAGTAATCCGAAGTCCACATTTTTCATGTCACGACTGAGTAAAAAAAATACAAGCAAGCAAATTTCAGTTCTACTGCAAAAGTGAATGCGTTGACTTGTATATGTAATTATGACTGGCAGAGATGAATACTAACAAAACATGTTCAACTGAATAAGCTGCAGCAGAAAGGGGTTTTCCACAATTTCCTGTAATTTGTTTTTAATTTAAACATAATTGAGTTTCATGAGCTTGTGATTTTTTTCTCTGAAAATGATGCGCTACTTTGCTTCAACGAAAAATGCATGCTCACATTTGCGAACAAGCGTACAACATGTCCTTGTTGGTCACAGATCCCGGCAGGGCATTGCAGTGCTGATTTCCTCACCTCTTTTTGAAGCAGCTTGTTCAGATGAGCTTTCACTTTCTTTCCAACAAGAATGGCTTTAATGTTGCCCATGTAGGCAGTTTCCAATATACAAATCGCTTCACTAAGCTGCTTACTAGGAACTACAAGACCATAGCCATCTTTCAGGGAAGCAAACTGTTTGTTCACAAGGAACACTTAAGACTTGGACCCTGTGAGAGACCCTGTCAAAGATTCGCAACACCCACTGCACAGAGTACCTGACTCTCTAAGCTTTCTGACAACATACCCAGACACATATTCCAAGACATTTCTTTTTGCAATTTGCAAAGCATTGTCTTTAGAAAGCGGCACGGGACAAGGGATTGCAACAAGATCTCGGTAGTCCTGATCCAACTGCATGATATCATCCACTGCTTCTTGGACTGGGTGCCCATGGCTCTCTTCCTGTTTGTGCAGTTCAGCGTCAGATTCGCCATGCTCACTGTCATTGTGTCACAAACGCTGTCACGGGCCCCGAGCGGGTTCCGTGACTTCAGCACATAAAGCGAGTGCAAAGGAATAAAACTCAAACAAAATAAACTAACACAAAATGACAGAATACAATCACACTCTTTTATTCCACAATTAACAGGCAAACACAGGACAAATGGGAACTAACCACCCTCAACCCCTATCAAGACCCCCCGTCCCAATACTAACTAACAATTACCTCCCCTTGTTCAACCCTAAACAGAACTAAACAACAACAGTTTCTTTACAAAATGTGTACAACAAAATCACAATCAATAAATCAATACAAAATGTAAATCTTCAAATAATAGGTGATGGCCTTATAAATCTTTTAATCTTAACTGCTATCTCGGTGAAGCTGTAGCACTGAAGCACTGTTCCAATGTTTTTGTCAAGTAGCTCAGAGAGCTAAACAGTCTCTTTCACAATGAGTGGATGATTTCTAACTAAATGAATATGTTTTTAGGTGTGATGCAGTGTGAGTCTGTGTGTGCATGAATTAGGTGTGAAAACCTCCTGTAATAGTGTTGCCTCGACACATAGGCAAAACTCGCAGCAGTGGCAGAGACCACCACAACTCTTCTCTGCTGTAGAGGCAACGGCACACCCCAGGCTGGCTAGAAATCAATCAGCGTCAACAACGGTAACAAACCGTCAGCAGCAACATAAGTGCAGCACAAGATGCAGCATAAGAAGTAACAGCGTAGAAATAATGCGTAGAAGTAACAGCCCAAACCTTTTAGGCCCCGGCTCGTGATACACCTCCCCCCAACACCACAACACAACACAGCACTGTCACAGTACACAAATGGTTAGTCTTTTGAGAGTCACTTTGTCTTGCTATTGCTGGTTATTTCACTTCCCAAATAACACTTATAACTGAGGATGAGGTCACCTTAGTTCTGTCACAGACACTAAGTCTTGGTGGGTGTTCAATCGAGAACAACACACACCTTAAGAATAAAACCCTACATTCGTTCACAAATGGCAGTTAATATTCTTCCTCTCAACTCTAAACATCCTTATCCCGACGAGGGCATAAGACCTTGGGTGGCTATATAAGCAATAAACACACCCTTCCAACAGTACCCTACACTACAATGACCTCTGTCACAGGGTTGCTGCCTGGTTAGATTCGTCCTCCTCGCAAAAGCATCTCAAACCACTCTGCCCTACCAAAAACGCACCGGCCACAAGCAAATAGTCGAGCTCTCGTCAGTATGCACATTCTTTATTAGACATAGCCCTATTCTGAATTGGGCCTACCCCTGTCTTCTTCGTTACGCACGGACTTTACGAAACTGCACCTTCATACGCAAAAAGCAAATCGGTCACGCTACCCTATGTACACTACATACAAAGAAGTGTAACTTCGTAAAAAGTATAATTCTCCCTGCTATCTGAAAACTTGTGTCGTCACAAACGCACCTAAGCTGTTATGCTAATATCTATATACATTTTGTTACTTTAGAGTGCTGGTCTCATATTGAACACACTGTATGTATTTGTTTGAACGCGCTCTGCCACATTGTAGCTGCTTGCTATGTTTAAAGTCTCATGATTCACATGTTTTGAACTTGGACGGTCTGTGTTCACAATCTGGATTGTACGCTGAATAGAGGAGAGTTGGGGTGCACACGGACTCAACCAAAGCTTTTTAGTTTTGAGGTTAGGTCTGCCAGGCTAGCTATAAATAGCTTCTCCGATGCTACCTTTCCTTTCCTTTCACTGGAAGGGAGGATGCAGGAAAGCTATAAATAGCCCGCAGCCACCAAAATGTGGAGGTACTAAACAGTGCTGCTCACATAGGCATTGAGCTGGTGTGGTGGTAGCAAACTATGAGCCAAGAGTACACCTACGTTGCGGGGTTCCTATCTTTCAGTAACATGATAAGACAGTGTTACTGCAGTTACTGATGTGGATGTTACTGCCGTATCTACGACTGTTGGACTGTGCTCTATGTTGTAGTCGGTGTTTCACTGGTGTGTATGTGTGTGTGTGTGTGTGTGTGTGTGTGTGTGTGTGTATTTTCACTAGTAGAAGTATTAGTCTTTTGTCGTGAATGCACGTCGTCGACAAGCCAACCACGCGCTGAAACGGGTTGTTGCGTGTTGCATTGTGTTTAGTTTGTGGTTCTGTGGCGACCTTTATCATCCCGACTAAAGCAACGTTCTATAATTATGGTTGTTGGAGAGGCCTGTGCTACAGAGCTACGCTCTCTACGACGTTGTTAGCTTGCACTCCGTACGTCATTCGGGCGACAGCGTCGTCACTGCAGCTCCGACATCTACAGCTGTATAATTGTCATCATTTTCATCGGCTGCTACAACAGCTGCCATCTTGCATCATCTTTGTCTTCTATATTCGTGTCGTCGTTGATGTGCCGCAGCCGTCGAGCCTGTCTTCGTCATTGTCGTAGTCGCCCGTGTCTTCGTCGTCGTCGTTGTCACCGTCGTCGTCTGCGACCCGGCATGGGTTTGTAGTAATGCGTGTGTTGTCAACGGTGCACCTCGTCACTCCTATTAACTGGACTACACTTCTGTGTGTTATCAAATCTCGACGCTTCGTAACTTCGTCGTCGCTTGCGGTCGTAATCGCCGCCATTCTCCAAAACTCGATAAGTAACACCTTTTAATAGTTACGAGGCCTCGTTAGTTGGTTTGAAGATTTTTTAATATTACTTTTTCAAACCAATAATTTATCCGGCATTTATTGTATTTGGTCACATTATTATGTCTTGTCAGTACGTGTTTTTGTCAATAGCGACTGTACAAAACTAACTTCTCTGAGATTGATTTAGCATGTTATGTATGTTTGTGTGAGAGCGTGTTGTGTGCAAATACATCACACTTCCATTCATGCTTAAAATCAAGCAAACCACAGTTGTGAAACATTGCCAGAAAGCCCCACCAGAGAGGGAGGAATAGAGTGTTCTACCCCATGCAGTGCACAAGGAGCTGAAATGCCAATAAAGCACTGTCTACGCACGCAATCACGCACGCAATCACACCATTAACCTTTCTTTTAAAATATACCTTTTTAATAAAAAATATATGCTGTTTTAAGAGCGTTTTAAAAGCACTCCAAAAGCACTCTGTTAAATCCTTCACCTGCTGTTAAATTACATAATCCTTGTGCCTGTGCCTGTGGCCGTAGGTGGTTGGAATTCAAATAAAATATACCCTTTTGAAAAAAACAACTACAACCCTTCTTTTTTAAAAACACAACACACTGCATTATGGTTGTAACATTATACATTAATGTAAGTGGGAATGATCTTTTGTTTAAAAAGATAGCCCGGAGTAAATAAGGATAATCAAAGAGTGTACGAACAATAAGAGACGGAACTTCAAGAGAACAGTGTTCCGTACGCAGGAGTTATGCCCCTTAGCCCTCGCTTGCTACAACATGGCAGGAGGAAGGCGGGAAGACTGCGATCGAACAAAACAAGGAGGCGATTTTTGCTCGGCAATTCATTGCAAGAATGCCAGATACAAGCTGAGCTTCAAGGGGAAGTCCTTTTACCTGTATCCGCGGGATAAGGAGAGATGGTTGATGTAAATGCGTTAAAAAACCCAAATTTAACCCAGTCAGACTTCTTGCAGTTCACTAAACTTTCAGTTCAACATCCTGATTTACTTCAAGACTGAGTCGATTGCAGGCCTAAACCCAGTAAACATGTATTTTTCCAGGTGACGAAATTCAGGTAAAGAATTATTTTCTTGATGAAGTTTATAATTAAACACGGTGTAATGAAGGGGTTTTTGTGGTATTATATTAAATTAAATATATATATATATACTACGTCTAGCCTAATGGAATGAGTGTGTGCGTGTGGCTGTCTGATGCTCAGTTTAAAGGTGTGTGTTCTATCTCTGTTTACTATACTCTTTCATCCACCACCACACACATGCTTACAGACAAGGACAAAGAATACACAATTATCTCTCTTTGCCCTCTTTCACTATTTCTCATTCAGTCATATATAACAATACATTAAATCATTCACATATACATTAAATCATACAATTCTTTCAGCATATAAACAAATTCATACAGATAATAATTAAGTGGCATATAGGCTATTTATGAATTCAGCACTAGCAGAGTCACTTGCTACCACAGAAGTCGTCTCTTTCTTCAGACGTCACTCGACTCAAATCTTCACACGAATGTCGACACAGTCAATGATATCACATTGACGACTTGACTTGACGGAGATTGTAATAGTCAATGACAGTACTTACAGATTTAGCACATTCCTAGGCGTGGAATTATCAACTATGCTAGGAGACAGAGGCTACACTGGAGGACACTGCATGTGGTCCTGTAGCTCAGATCTGTAGGCTAACTACGTCACCATTGCTGCACGTCTGCACCAGTGATGGTAGACGAAGGAGAGATGAAGGTGTTGATGGTGTCCACATCCGGTCACATAGACGATGCTATAAGGACAGCTTCATCAGCCACATACCAGGGATTTTCCGCTCCGTACCGGCCCGCTGTATACAACATTTATACAATCGTAAATGTGCGCTCTTATACTTAAAGAATCTGTATGTGTCCATGACACATCATTATAATTCAGAATGCTTGAAGACCATTTCCTTTGTAGACTGTCTTCTCTATGCCACCACACCACTACAGTCACTATTGTCACAATTCTTATGACAATACCTATAACCACTTTATTACTGTACACACATTGCGTAGCCTACACACAATGGATTATGAGCCAAATATTACAATCACAGCTTACCTTCAATTTATAACATGTTACTGCACATTCATCCATCATTAGATCCTATCCTATCCTATCATGTCCCGTAACCCGAAGGTCGTAGGGGCACCACAGATGATCGTTTAACCAGCATACTCCATCTTTCTCTGTCCTCAGCAGCCCTGATGGCTTCGCTCAGTGTCAAACCAGTCCATTCTCGAATGTTGTCCTCCCACCTCTTTTTCGGTCTCCCTCTTCTTCTACCTCCTTGCACTGTGCCTTGCAGAATAGTCTTTGCAAGGCCTGATGATCTGGTGACGTGGCCATACCATCGGAGTTTCCGTTTCTTCACCACTGTTAGCAGGTCATCGTGTTGTCCAATGGCTTGTGTGATGGTCTGTCGGACTTCATCGTTGGTGATGTGTTGGGTATAGGAAATGCCCAGAAGTCTTCTGTAGCACCTCATCTCCATGCTTTGTATTCTTCGTTGGAGATCTGCTGTGAGGGTCCATGCTTCGCAAGCATATAGGAAGATGGAGATGACAAGGGAGCGCAGCAGTCTTACTTTGGAATGTAGACTGATGGTCCTGTCTTTCCAAATGGGCTTCAACCTTGTCAGGGCAGCAGTTGTTTGTGCGATCCTGGAGAGGACTTCCTGTCGGGACCCATTGTCTGATACAATGGCTTCTAAATATTTGAAGCTATGCACTGTGTTGAGGGATTGGCCTTGGACTTTGATGTCCGTATTGATGCCATTGGTGTTGTTGGTCATCATTTTGGTCTTCTCTGCACTTATTTCCATTCCATAGGCTCTGGAGGTGGTGTCAAACCTCTGTACCAGCTGTTCAAGTTCTTGTTCCTCTCCAGCCAATCCATCAATGTCATCTGCAAAACGAAGATTGGAGATTGCTCTACCCCCTATGCTGACTGTGCCTTCATGGTCTGCAAAAGCATCTGACATGATGCGCTCTAGGAAGATGTTGAAGAGGGTTGGAGAGAGTTGGCATCCTTGACGCACACCGATTGTTGTTCTGAACCAGTTCCCGATGGCGCTGTTGTGGAGGACTGCACTGGTAGCCTTGTCATAAAGGCTTTTGATGACTTCAATAATTTTAGGGCTGATGTTGTACACTTTCATTGTTGCCCATAGAGCTGCATGCCAGACTCGGTCAAACGCCTTCTTGAAGTCTATGAACACATGATATAGATGTTGTTGGTGCTGTAGGTATTTCTCACAGATTATTCTGAGGTTGAAAATCTGCTCAGTGGCACTTCGCCCAGCCCTGAATCCTGCTTGTTCTTCAGCTATGATCTGTTCAGCTTGGGGTTTCAACCTGTTGAGTATTATTTTCAGGAGGACCTTGCTGGGATGGCTGATGAGGCTGATGGTCCGGTAATTTTCACACTCCTGAAGGTTACCTTTTTTGGGAAGAGTAATGACAAGCGACTGGGTCCATGGTATAGGCCACTCCCCACTCTGCCAGATCTTGTTACAGATAATGGTGAGGGCATCAATCATCGCTTCTCCTCCTGCTTGTAGCAGTTCCGCGGGTATGTTGTCCACTCCCGCTGACTTCCCTTTCTTTAGCGCTTGCACTGCTGCCTCAACTTCTTCCCGGAGAATTGGGAGGATTTCTTCTTCTTCTCTGTTCTCGGGACATGCTAGAACTGATGGGTCTCTATTTGGTGTATTGTTGTTAAGGTCAGAGCAGTACTCTGTCCATCTGTCCAAGACTTCTTTTTCTTCTGTAAGGCATATGTCAGACTTGCTTTGGATCGTGGAGACTTTGGGCTGTTTGACACTTGTCAGCCGCTTCACTGTCTGGTAGGCCTTCTTGCTGTTGTTCTTGTTCAGACTGTTCTTTATTTCCTGGCATTGATCTTCTATCCAGTTCTCCTTTTCTGTGCGCATGCCTTTTCGGATGTCATTGTTGATTTTTCGGTAGACATCAGCTCCCTGTGAGGTGTTCTTTTTCTTTTTCATCTCTCTTCGTTTATCACACAGATCCAAAAGTTTAGGTGTGATCCACGGCTTCTTCTTTGGTCGGTGCTTGCCAAGGATCTCAGTGGCGGCATCTGTCACAGCTGAGTTGAAGGTGGTGGTTATGGTGTTGACATCTACTTCACCAGCCCCCAAAATGAGCAGTGGTGCAAATTTCCCTCCAATTGTGGCCTGAAATAGTTCTGCCACCTCCGGGTCTTGCAGTTTGTCCAGGTCGAACTTCAGTCTAGTGCACTTTGCTGTATTTACTCTCTTCAAGTGGAGCCGGAAAGACATCATCACGAGATCGTGGTCACTTCCGATGTCTGCTCCTGGAAAAGTGCGTGTCCTGCCAATGTTGATGCTTGATCTGAAGCGTTTCTTGACCATGATGTAGTCTATTTGGTTGTGGTGCTCCCCGCCAGGACTGTGCCATGTCCATCGTCTGGAGTTTTTGTGGAGACCAAGCGTGTTTGCCAGTACCAGATTGTTGTATCTGGCAAACTCCAAGAGTCTCAGACCCCTGTCATTTGTCTCGTTGTTGCAGTGGGGTCCACATGTGTCTCCCCAGTTGTGGTGTGCATCTTGGCCAACCTTGGCATTCCAATCGCCTTTTGCACTGTGACTATGTCCTTCTTCGGCACTTGGTCAAGAACCGCCTGTAGATTTTCATAAAAATCCTCCACTTCGCTGTCGTCATAGTCTGATGTTGGGGCATAGGCCTGGATGATGGTGATGTTGAAAGGGGTTGCTCTCAGGCGGATGGTAATGAGTCTACTGGAGACTGGGCGGCAACCCATGACAGTGGCTAGAATGTTCTTGTGGACCAAGGATCCAACGCCGTGTTCGTGCCTGTCATCTCTACCGCTGAAATAGAGCTTGTGGCCTTTGTCAGTCGTTGTTTCACCTAGGCCTTTCCAGCGCAGTTCGCTGATGCCTAGAACGTTCCATCGATAGTGGTCCAACTCGTTCATTAGATATATACAAATTATACAACTGAAATACATTCTTTTTTCAGCCCCATAGACTATCTGCATATGACTGAATACAACATGGCACCATAGTTATGAACTGTATCATATATAATATTTACATGATCAAATAGGTATTGACACGAGTTATCGTACTTCCTTCAACATGGGTTCTTCTGCACTTCTATCATAATAATTCACAAAGAGCAATACTTTCCCTTTTGGTATGAATAGCTTTACAGCTCATTATAAATACCAATAATAATAATAATAATAATAATAATAATAATAATAATAATAATAATAAGAATAAGAATAAGAATAAGAATAATAAATACCTGTATTCTATATACAGCTATCTTATTCCCCAGAAGAATCCCGCTTTCTCAGAGCACCAACGAACACGTCCGCTCAACTCGGCTGATATGACGTCTCTGAATTAACAACAGTTCACTATGCTAAATTCATTTCTACACGCGAACTTCCGGTCTAATCGCTGGTGACGTCATAATGTCTGTGTACACAAACGTGTACGAAATGCGTTCGTTACACAGGGGCAACTGTAAAATTTAACAGTGGAAAGCCAGCAGGGTACACATTTATGTCTCTTTTCAGTCTCACTGACTGGTTTGGGTGACTGAGCTGGCAGATTTGACCATTTACTCAATGATCTGAAGTGATGAAGGGTTTCAGAATGAAAGAAGGTGAAGAAAAACTGCCACACCGTGGCAGTCTTCAGTGTTGTTTTCGAACCATTTAACTGTTCTACAATGTAGAGAGCTACACCTTTCTTTTTACACCAAACAGTATTTTGTCTGCCCCTAACAGATGCAGAATATGGATGCAATACTGCAGAAGAAAGTACAAAAAGGGCTTGACACCAGCAGACCTCTACAAACGGAAATGCAAGCTTTGCAGCGACCACTTTGATTCCAACCAGTACAATGTGCCAGATGAGAGAAAGATATTGAAGTGGAATGCAGTCTCAACAATATTCAAAGTTCTAGGGTTGGCAGGAAAAATAGGGTCAGTCGGATTACCAGAAACACACCTTTTTTGGCCTTACCAAGAATCTTAAAACTTAGAGGCATAATTAGAGTTAATGCCAATATTTTCCCAGTTGTTACTGGGAACTTGGGTAATGTTTTATATGATTTTCTTCCAAAATTCAGTCTCACTGAATAAAATTGAAGAGTTTTGATACAATGAACAATTGTGTTGTTGAAGAATGTAAGACATGTACGTCTGTCTGTTTGCAGAACACTGAACTGTGCTGTCAGTCTCAGTCACTATTTTGTGTGTGCTGCTGTTGTTGTTGAAGTCTATTACACATATAGATTTTTATCAATGTCATTTTGGAAACAATTGCTTTGCTCCGTGTTGGAATAAACCACTTTATTATACAAGAGATTTTGTACACGGAGATAAGCAGTTTTTCCACAATGGCATCGTAATGTGCAACGGTGTGAAAATGTAACCTTTGCTGTGGTGTGCAGCAGAGTTAGAATTTTTGTTTTCTGGACATTTTTTTTAATGTCGGTCGCAAAACAACGTTCCATTAGAGGCTCTTGTATGAAAATATTGTGCACTGCATTTCAACAACACACACACACACAAACTTGGAAATAAAACAATAGTACGTGTCCTATAGTTTATATTACAGAATCATAGGAAGAAGAAAAAAGTGAAACCCAAATTCCATTTCATTTTACTGGTTTATTTACAAAGAGATATTAGACACATGAACACACACCCACACTCAGAAACAAAAGTCAACAAATGCGCACACTCATACCTGTGCAAAAAAACATCATTGGTGTGCACACAGGCACAGTTTTAAGCACTTTACATTCACTTGCACCAGCGTAAGAAACCCAAGCACAGAAAGATAGAAAATTGTTTAACATCAATTAATTTGAAATAAATTTGGGGCTAGGGCGAGATATGGGGTATTTTTAAAAGTTTGTTATGGAGAGGGGGGGGGTGTGTGTTAAAGACATTAACAACAATTTCATACAACATTTTCAAGCTTAGGTTGCTTCATCTGATAGGTTTTAATCACCCCCAGTTTACATGTCCCACTATTGTGCTATTTCATTATAGCAAGTGATAGCCAAGGGAGGCAATCGGACAGCCTCCACATAGGTCTAATTAAAGAGTTCCACCTCTTATTGTTCAAACACTCTTTGGGATCATGAAAAGATACCAATCAGTTTAACAACATCTGAAAGATCCATCTTTCCTTATTCATTGTCATATAACAGGGCATTCAGAGGCGCCGCTCATCAGAAGTGCAACTTAGAATATGGAATTAAACATTTTTCTCCCTATTTTTATTCACAAACTTAGCAAGTATGACTCATGCAGGCAGTGACGAATGCATATAAAACTTTCACTCTGAATAACTTAAAGTTTAGAAACACTAACTAAGAACTTACCCAAATATAATGTTACTAGTACATTTTTTTGCAGATGTTACACTTATTCAGAAAGGTGTGTATCCTTATGAATACATGGACTCTTGGGAAGTGTTTCAAGAATTGGAATTACCACCTAAAGAAAACTTGTATTCCGCACTCTGTAAAACATCTATTAGTGATTCCGATTACCAACATGCTCAGACCATCTGAAAGGCACTCAGATGTTAAAACCTTGGTAACTACCATGGCATATATTTAAAAGCTGACGTCTGTTTGTTGGCTGATGTGTTTGAAAAAATACAGAGAAACGATTTTACATCATTACTCCCTCGATCCCTCTCATTATATTTATTCGCCAGGAATGAGTTGGGATGCTTTCGTAAAACTTAGTGATTCTAACATTGATCTTATAACTGACCAGGTAATGATGACAATGATTGAGTCAGGCATTCGTGGTGGAATAAGCATGGCAGCATCGTTGCCGCTGCCGCCAGCCATGGGTGGGGTTCCTTAGCCATCGCCGCCCGCCCAGGGTGGTGATTCCTCGTATCTGTTGCTGCCTAATGGTGGTGCTTCAGCACTGCTGCCTCTGCACATGGGTGACTTTCCCTCTCTGCTGCTTACTCCAAGCTGTGCGCCTTCGCTGCCGCCGTTGCTTGACCTGTGTGATATCACACTGCCACCTGCCGAGCTGGGCGTTCGCCTCTACTGCTTGCATTAGGCGGTGCAAACCTGCCGCCACCACCAGGTATACATGACACCCCGTCGTCGCCACTGCCGCTTAATTTGAGCGGTGCTGCACTGTTGCTTGCTGCCGTCCACCACGAGATTTGCTCCTCCATCTCCGCCCCCATTCAACAAGCTGCGCACTTCTTTGGCGCTGTTGCCGCTGTTTCTGCCACCTGCCAAAGATATCACTCTTCTACTACCTCTGCTGCCTGACTTCTGTGGTGCTTCGCTGCTGCCACCCTCCATGGATGACGCCTCTCTACCACTGCTGCTGTCTTCTCCGAGATTGACTCCATGCCCGCCTCTGCTTCAGCCTACAGTTGACAAGACTCATCCATCGCTGTCGCTGTTGTCTGTCCCCAAAGATGCTCATTCGCCTCCCATAAGTGAATCTGACTCTATGCCTTTACATTTTTGTATTTCTTTCTTTCAGTCGCCTGCATCCCAACAACAAAAAAAACTGAACCTCCACCTGTTACGTTGAAACGCGAAGGATAGTATGTCTGAAACGTGCACGTGGATAAACGAATCTGAGTTTACACCTATCAGGAGAATTCAAGCATTGGGGCTGAATCAACTACTGATAGAAAAACACCAACATCGAATGAGTGTAACATTTTGGGGGCCAAGCCGGGATCCACGTCATAGCCAAGGGTTCAACTGCTACAACGAGCGAGTCAACGTTACGAAAGGCAGCCATCGAGAGTAGCCGCCAACAAGTTGCGTCGGGAGGGGCCAACATACTGGGACTACATCCGATAGATTCGGGTTGACTGCAAGGGCGTGTAGTCGCCGAAGAGTTGCTTGGTGAGCGAACAACAGACCGGGACTACGTGGCTGCCGCAAGACTACGTCGAGGGACAGTCTCGGAGCTACATCGCCAGTATTACAGAGAGCGACGAGCGGACGTCGCGTCTACTTCAGCACAGGAGCGTAATCATCAACACCAGCGGGGTGCAGCGTCGCATACGACGAGGACAGCGGGGCCTAGTGACAAGCATCAGCGCTAATGCAGAAAGCGTGCTGTTCTAGAACAGTTTAGAAAGGTACAGCACAGTCAAGAACTTTCCAGAAAAGAACTTTCCAGAAAAGCATCAAGATGGCTGACTTTTGGCAGAAAGGAATTGAAATGAATCTAAAAGGCAAGCAGCTGACGGAGTACGTCAAGTCTCAGGAGAGATTACAAGAAAGAGAAATAGAGGAACAACGTCGCCGAGAAGAAAGAGAAGAGCGGCATCAAGAAAGAGAAGAGCAGCGACGGCATGAAGAAAGAGAATTAGAGGAACAGCGTCGGCGTGACGAGTTGGAAGAGAGACGATTAGAAGCTGATCGTCAGCACCAGCTAGAGTTGGCGCGTATCCAAAACAATCCGCATGCGCCACAAGTCATCAGCGACAACAAGGCTCCAAAATTGCCAGCGTTCGTCGACGGGAAGGACCAGATTGACAGTTATTTGGCGAGATTTGAGAGATTCGCTGAAAGCTCTAACTGGCAACCTCAAGACTGGGCGATTCGACTCAGTGCTCTTCTGACGGGGCAAGCACTCGAGGTTTACACCAGACTGTCGAACAATGACGCCAAAAACTACGACGTCTTAAAAGAGGCCCCATTGCATTGCTACAGTTTTACAGAGAAGGGCTACCGTAAACGCTTTCGTGAATGCCGACCTCTGTCAGACGAGACACCAAAGCAATTTGTGGAGCGCCTGTCGTCATACTTACACAAGTGGGTGGAACTATCAGGCAAAGGGAAGTCTTACGACAGCAAATGTGTGAAAGCGCCAGTTGCGAAGATTCAAGTCAGCACCCCTTTCTACATAGGAGAAGTAGAAGTGGTTTGCCTTAAGAAGCCGCTGTATGATTTGATGATCGGGAATATCGACGGCGCGAGACGACCCGACGACCCCGATCCAGAGTGGAGTCCTGCCTCAACTCAACACGTCGAAGTTGTGGAGGAGGATCCATTGCCATTTCCCGATGGAGACCTTACAGAGCTGGTACGGGACAATGTGGTTACTTCGGCTCAGCCCTGCCGACCAGAGGTCGTCGGTGCTGTCACTACCAGGGCCCAGGCCAAGAGAGACAAGACGTCTACGCCACTGAAGGTCGCCGACAGCTCCAAAGCTGCCATCGTTGACATAGATAAGCTGATCCAGCTCCAGGAAGCTGATAGCACTTTAACCAAGTACAGGAACCGCCAAGACCACGTGACCAAGGGCAGTGGCACGGTCTATTTCGAGGTGAAGGCCAAGATCCTGTACAGAATCTTCCAGCACCCGAGGGTCAACGGAGGTAAACCACTACGTCAAGTTTTGGTACCGTTACCCCTAAGGCGCCAAGTGATGGAAGTTGCACATGACTCAATCATGGGAGGTCACCTGGGCATCAAGAAGACGTCAGACAGAATCTAGGCGGTGTTCTAATGGCCAGGACTTCATGCGGACGTTAGCCGTTTCTGCCGATCATGTGACATTTGCCAGAAGACCATACCTCGAGGAAGGGTCCCGAAAGTGCCTATGCAGAGGATGCCTTTGATCGATCGACCTTTCAAGAGGGTGGCCTTAAACTTAATCGGCGAAATAAAACCTCCCAGTGAAGAAGGTCATCGGTGGGTACTGACTTTAGTGGACTATGTGACTCGGTACCCAGAAGCATTGCCACTGAAGAAGATTGACACTGAAACTGTAGCAGAGGCGCTGGTGGACATGTTCAGTAGACTTAGAGTACCTGATGAAATTCTGACAGACCTCGGCACGCAGTGCGTATCTGACTGCATGAAGGAGGTCAACAGACTGCTGAGCATCCGGCATTTGACTACGACGCCTTACCATCCGATGTGCAACGGGCTTGTCGAAAAGTTCAATGCTACGCTGAAGTCCACCCTGAAAAAACTGTGCAGCGAGCAGCCCAGACAATGGCATCGCTACATCAACGCCTTACTTTTCGCCTACAGAGAAGTGCCGCAGGAGTCCACCGGCTTTTCTCCGTTCGAGCTGCTATACGGAAGAACCATCCGAGGGCCTATGCACATCCTGAAAGAACTGTGGACGAAAGAAGTAGACACCCTCGAGGTAAAGAACAGCTACCAGTATGTGTTTGAGCTACAGGAGAAGCTAGAGCAGACTCTCGAGATAGCCAGAGAAAACCTGAAGAAGTCCCAGGACTGTGGAAAGCACAACTATGATCGTAGGGCTGTGAACAGGAAATTTAAACCTGGCAACAAAGTGCTGGTGCTGCTACCTACTGATCACAATAAGTTGCTGATGCAGTGGAAAGGCCCGTACGAAGTGGAGACCGTGGCGGGGATCAACGACTATAAGGTGAAGGTCGGCCAGCATTCCAAGATATACCACGCCAACCTCCTTAAGCTGTACATGGAGAGGCCGCCAGAGACTGTTAACGTAGCAACAGCTGAGATCGACGACAACTTCAACAGCGAGGAACTGTTGGAACTAGGAGACTTCCACAGCAAAGAAGGCATCGATGATGTTAACCTAGGACCGAGCTTGACGGAAGGTCAAAAGTTGGAGCTCAAGGACCTTATGGGCGAGTTTCCCCATAGCTTCAATGATGTCCCTGGCTCTACGACTTTGGTTGACATGAAGTCCACCTCGCTTCAAATATCCCTGTTCGATCCAAACCCTTCCCGATCGCGAACTTGTTTTTTCCAACCTAGTTCCAGTCACTTTCCCGAAAAAGGCAATTACCGAAGTCGAACGAAGCTCTCCGAGTCGAGCGGAGCTATCCGATGTTTTACGAACGAATGCTGGCAGGACTACGTGAAACCACAGGCTGGGAATTCTCGTCTTTCGTAGGCCTCAATTACATACTATACTACGTACGTATTTAGGAGTTTACAAAGACAAAATAAAAGACTTCAGAGCCTGTGGTGAAACATCCGTGCATAAAAATAGCCCCTGCTAGATCTAATTCTATTTCGATCTGCACAGCTTCAAGCTCAAGTCGAGATTTGCATTTTGAAGCAGTTATTATTATTATTATTATTATTATTATTATTATTATTATTATTATTATTATTATTATTATTATTATTATTATTATTATTATTATTTTATGATGAATAATATACTGACACAATTAGTAATAAGGAGTAAAAGTAATACATAACACATAAAGCACACATACAACGATTTCACATCTATATCAACAATAAAACCATGACAAAACTTCAAAGCGCTATGGGTACGTTGATGTCACTTCAGCACAACAAGGCAAAGCAAGTTTATAATGGTCTCAAAAAACAGTGACATTTTTATTGCAAGCACCAAAGCAATTATTTATTTAACTAATAATTATTATTCTTTTTAACTGATACAGTACATTTGTTATGTGTATTTCAATGATATGTATTTTAATGAGAAACACGTATTAAAAACATGTTGCGTGGCGGGCGGAAATTTCTATAAATCATCTGAAAACTTTGGTTTGTTCCATACTCTGACCTGCGTTGTATGACTGGAGTTTATTGTAAAGGGCTGTGGCAGACTGAATGGTCTAAGCAAATCAATAACAAATTATTTGAAATTCTTCCGGATTTATCTGCTTCTTTGCCTAACTTTGCGTCCACCCGCAAAGAGGAAACTGTTTTGGCTCGCCTTCATATTGGGCATACTTGTGTCACCCTTAATTTCCTTTTAAAAGGAGAGGAACCACCATGGTGCTTTGCATGTGACAAACCGTTTTCCGTTCGTCATTTTATGTCTGAATGTGCTGATCTGGTTGATTTAAGGGAAAGATATCTTGGTTCAGTACCTTTTAATGAGGTTTTTAAAGTATGCAATGGTCAGAACCTGTTTCAATTTTTACAAGATGTTGGTTTGTTTTATCGCATCTAAATCATGTCGTCTTGTCTTTTATTCTTGTTTGAATTTTATTGAAGAAACTGATTTTATTTACATCTTTCAAAATATTTAAATGTTAACAGTTTAATCTCATTTTACTTAATTTTTTGTGGTCCTGATTCGGCTCTTGGCAGTCCGCTGAACCCTATAAGCACTGAGTATCTAAATCTAAATCTAAATCCGTTCTGACCAAAACTTCTGATTGCTTTGAAGACATTTCTAACTGGATGACAGTCAACAAGCTCCAACTCAATGCAAACAAAACTGAAGTCATGCTCACAAGTACCATACACAACCTGTCTTCTTCCTCTGTAGACACTGTCACTCTTGGCCAATCCACTCTTCCTATGTGATTCCTGTCAAAAACCTTGGTGTCGTTCTTGACAACACCCTCTCCATGTCAGAAGTCATATGCAAAACCTGTCAAACATTCAACTTTCATCTCCATAGAATAGGCCTTGTCCGCAAACATCTGACCACTGGTGCTACTGTCAAACTCAGTTCCTCTCTTGTTTTGTCATGCTTAGACTACTGTAACTCTCTTCTGGCTGGACTTCCTTCTTCTTCTATTTATCTGCTCCAACGTGTTCAAAACTCACCTGCACGTTTGGTTCTGAAAAAGAAAAAAAAAACTGATCATATCACTCCACTCCTACGTTCACTCCACTTTCTTCCAGTGTCTCATAGAATTATTTACAAAATCGCTCTTTTCTGTTACAAGTGTGTCCATGGCTTAGTCCCTTCCTACCTCACACAGAATATTCAATTCTATAAGCCTTCTAGAAATCTTTGTTCTTCCTCGGACACCCTTATGCTTCACAAACCCTGCTGCAAACTCTCTTCTGCTGGCCGTCGATCTTTCTCAATGCTTGGCCCTTCAACTTGGAACTCTCTTCCCCTCTCTCTTCACAGCTCTCCAAACATAGCTACTTTCAAATCCAACTTGAAAACTCACCTCTTCCTTGAATGTTTCTGATCTTGCCTCCAATCATCATCGTCGTGATTCCTCTATTTGTTTTGTTTTGCTTTTTGTTTTGATTCAGACCTCCACCACCGCCCACCCCATCACCCATCATTAGCTTTCCCCTCATCTCTCCCTCGTCCCTTATTCGTTAGCAAGTGTCTGATTTTATTTTGTATGAAGCCGGATGTTTAGAATGAATGCGTCAGTACTGTGCTTTGAACTGATATTGTTCATTGGGGAAAAGTGCTATATAAATCTCATTATTATTTTTATTATTATTATTATTATTATTATTATTATTATTATTATTATTATTATTATTATTATTATTATTATTATTATTATTAACATTATTATGATGTTGATGATGATGATGATGATGATGATGATTATTATTATTATTATTATTATTAACATGATTATTATTATTATTATTATTATTATTATTATTATTATTATTATTATTATTATTATTATTATTATTATTTTTATTATTATTATTATTATTGCAAAGCCAACAATAAATACCTGAAGCACTGTGACACCTCACAGAAAACTAATTATATAATGTACTTAGATGCGAACAATGTATACGGTTGGGCAATGAGTGAGCCTTTACCAGTTTCAGCTTTCAAATTACTTGTTAATCCAAACCCTGCAATCTTAACTTGGTTAAGATGTATTTTAAATCACCCTAAAGATTATACTTTAGGGTTTATTGTCGAAGTGGACCTAGAGTACCCCAAGGCCTTACACAAACTACATAATTATTACCCATTAGCACCGGAAAGAATGCATGGTACAGACAAGCAACTTAAAACTATTCCCAACCTCTTTAATGAATCTAATTATGTCTATCACTACATAAACCTGCAGTTCTACGTCAGACATGGCATGAAGTGCACAGCGATTCATAAGCTTTCATACTTTACACAAACGAAGGTCTTAGTGGGGTACATCAATAAAAACACAGAGCTCAGAAAACAAGCACAATCTACGTTTGAAGAAAAAAAAGATTTCTTTAAGCTGCTGAATAACAGCTGTTTTGGTAGAACGATAGAGAACCCTTACAAGCAAAAAGACGTCAGGCTAAGTACAACATCTAATCAAGTAAGTAAATTAACATCTAAGCCTCAATACCTAGGTCACAAAGAGTTTCATGACTCACTGTTTGCCGTTACCATGAAAACCACACAAATTAATCTAGACAAACCAGTGTTTATGGGGATGACTATTCTTGACCTTTCTAAATTACTAATGTTCGAATTTTACTACACTTACTTTAAACCTAAATATCCAGAGTCCAGAGTTGTATACACAAACACAGGTTCACTTATACTAGACATCCCTACTGAAGACATTTATAAAGATTTAGAATCAAAACTACAAAATTATGATACTAGTGACTATCCTGAAACTCATCCTTTGTACAGCAAAACAAACCCAAAGAAATTAGGTTTGACGTGAGATAATAATAATAACAACAGGCAATTTATACAGCGCTTTCCAAAATCACAAAGCGCTTTACACATACAAATGTAAACACAACATGTGTACATTGGTCAATAACACGCAACCACATATACATCTCAACACCAAAAATAACTAACAACACTCACTCATGGCGCCTAAGAAAAGGCCTCTCTAAAAAGATGCGTCTTCAAGCTCGTTTTAAAAGACGCTAGTGAAGGACTGTGACGGACGGACCGAGGTAGCGAGTTCCAGGTCTGAACGGAGAAGAAACTGAAAGCTCTACCACCGTGTCTCACCCTGTGGTATTCTGATACACGGAACATCCCTTTATCTGCAGAGGAGCGGAGAGACCGAGAAGGAACATAGATAGTCAAAAGTTCAGAAAGATAGCTAGGAGCAGTTCCAGAGATGATGTGGTAGCAGAGACATGAGGTTTTATATTTAATTCGTTGTTCAATTGGGAGCCAGTGTAGCTCTTGAAAGAGAGGCGTGCAATACTGTGATTTCCGTGTTTTGAAGATTAGTTTAGCTGCAGAGTTTTGGACTTGCTGAAGAGGTCTAAGGACTTTCTGTGTGCAACCTACAAGGAGTGAATTACAATAATCCAATCTAGACAGAATGCATGCGCTAACTAGTGTTTTTGTTGCTTCTTGTGTGAGATACTGTCGAATAGAGCTTATGCGTCTAAGTTCAATGTATGCAATCTGACAAGTGTTTGCAATGTGTTGCTGCATGGAGAGATCCTGATCAAGAAAAAACCCAAGATCGCGAACAGTGTCAGAAAAAGAAATAGAAGTAGTTTCAACAGTGATAGTTGATGGAAGAGAAGAGGGGTCTGCAGATGACGAAGAAACACGGAGGGCCTCAGTTTTGTTATCATTTAGCTTGAGACGGTTGTTTGACATCCAAGATTTTACCTCAGTAACACAATCTTGAAGGGTCTGAACTAAATGATTGTAGTTAGGAGAGTCAGAGATGAAATGAATGGGATACTAATAGAAGAATACGCAGGGCTTTAGCAGTACAGTATTATACATGAATCAGGAGAACTTCCAAAGCAAAAGGCACCCCAAAAGCTGCAATAAAAAAAAATAGAAATCAGACAGAACCGGCACGAATGATCTTTCTTCTGCACCAAGACCACAGGCGAAGAATAATGCCGAACTGGACTTCTCAATAACTCCAAGTTCCAACATCGTTTGAATTTCTCGTTTTACAACCTGACGTGAAGCAAACGGCAGATCGTAAGCCCTACGACGAACTGGAACATCCGATGTCAAATGTACATCCAAAAACAACCCCCCTACAAAAGAACCCGGTTTTGCTGTCAAAATATCAGCAAAGTCAGAAAAAAAATGAAAAAAGATCCTGACGATCTGACGCAGGCAACAACTCATCAAAAACCACTGACGAAATGTCCTCATCAGTCATAGATGATGCCAAAGGCAACGTTGGCAGCAAAACATAATCATCCTCATCATCCTGGACAACACCCACAGACGCCAAAATCTGTCTTCTTGTTTCTTCACGTATCACCATTGAATTCACAACTGCCGAACCCACTGAACAACAACCAACATGTCAACATCAAAAAACCTGTCTGAAATCACATCACCCCAATCTACAACCTCACCCTCACAAACAACTGTATCAACACAGACATCAACTTCAGCAGCGTTTTGGGGACGACGGTAGTACCGCTTTAGCATGTTAGCGTGAAAAATCTTTGTCTTCCCCTTGACCACAATCTTGTAGTCAGGATGCATGCTTTCTTGTATGGTGTATGGTCCTAACCACTTCATGAGCAATTTATTTGTCTCGGATGGCAACAGAACCAATACCTCATCTTTAACGGCAAAAGTGCGTTTCTTAGCTGACCTATCAAAGTAAGCTTTGTTCTTTGCTGATGATTGTGCAGAGTTTTGCCTAGCCAATTCACAAGTCTACGCAATGATGTTCTTCAACTTGAAAACATGCAAATACAATGGCTGTGCATCTACATCCTTTGAAGACTGGTCCTGGGTCCAAGAATCAGCAAGCAACGAAATTGGACCACGAGGTTGGCGACCAAACATCAACTCAAAGGGACTGAAACCAGTACTCTCTGATGGTAACTCCCGACAAGCAAAAAGTAAAGCAGGCAAGTAACGATGCCACGCCTTTGGATGAGACTGAACAACCTTCCCAAGCATCGCCTTCAACGTCCTGTGAAACCTCTCCACAATTCCATTTGCCTGAGGATGATACGGAGACGTCCGAATCGCCCTAGTGCCACACAGTGCATAGAACTGCTTGATCAACTCAGAGGTAAACTGAGTACCTTGATCGGACAGTATCACCGTGGGAAAACCTAGCCGTGCAAAAATCGACAGCAAAGCCTCTGCAACCTCCACTGAAGAAATGTTTTTAAGTGGCACAGCCTCTGTAAAACGAGTTGCCAAGTCGACAAATGTCAGAATGTATCGATGGCCTTCCTCCGAAGGTGGCGACAAAGGACCGACCAAGTCAATGTGGACCCTTTCAAACGGACTAGATGACTGAGGTACCACACCCAACGGAACTGGCGGAGCCTTCCCCTTCGAAGTTGACTTCTGGCACACATCACAAGTACGAACGTACCTCGAAGTATCCGCTGACACTCCGGGCCAAGAAAACTTTGAAAGAACTCGCGTCAAAGTACGACGAGTACCACAATGAGCAGCAAGCAACTGATCATGTGAAGTAGCCAAAACAGCAGCACGCAACTTCTCCAGAACAACAATCTGCTGTAAAATTTGACCTGGCTTTTCGTACGAACGATACAAAACACCTGCATCCTCAAAGAAAAAATAAGTAGCAGAACCAACGGCTTTCCTTTCTCCAGACTGAGCACACGTAAAACATGAAGCAAGACTGGAATCTGATTTCTGCAAATCAATCAACTCCTGACGAGAAACGCCAAAATCTTGAGAAACATCAACTAAAGGAGTATGAGGAAAATCTTTCTGCGCAGTGCGAGCTCGAGTATTGACAGCCGCCCCACTCAACTCAACTGAAACCTGAGCACCAACAACAGAATCTGTTAAACTAGAAATGTTCCCAATGATCAAATCAGCAACTCGGTCAGAAAGAACAGCACAAACCAACTGACCTGAAAAATATGGAGTGGACACTGCAAGTTTGGCAAGTTGATAAACAGTAATCTCACCTCCAAATGTCTTACAACACTTGTCCTTCGATGTATTCGAGAGATGACACCAATCGCTGACGCACACCACAAATCGTAGCACCTGTGTCACGAAGTACAGAACATGGTGTACCCTTCACTGTACCCAACTCCAAATGTAGATGACCAACAGCAGGACTAGCAACTGAACAGACAACCTCAGGATCAACAAGCAATGCTGCAGAAACAACCTGAGTCTTTGATGTATCTGTTTTGAGTGCAGAAGTAGCAAACGGACAAGTTTTCTTGACATGTCCCCCCAACCCACAAATGTAGCATGGATTTGTCGGATTGTTTCTAAGTGGACATTTGAATGAAGAATGGCCACTGCCTTTGCAAAGCTGACATGTAGCAACATTCACTGACGAGCCACGTCCGAATCCACCACGACTTTGACCTTGATGAGAATCTGCAACAGTGGATGGCGCACTTCGATTAAAGTTCCAGCGGCCAGGGTAACCAACCTGACGTCGATAACCACCGTATCCACCGCGAAAATCCGAACGACCCGAAGACCCATTAGCTTCAGCAACGGTATTGAATTGACCAACCGACGCGAAGGCAGAAGTAGTGGTCTTACGAGCCAAATTCTTACCCGGACGAGCAAGACGGTAACTTTCGGCACAATTTACCATGTCCTCGAGGCTGACCAATCCTCTTTCGCGAATGAAAGTAGCAAGATCTGCAGACACACTCTGTAGAAACTGTTCACCTAGTACCAAATCAACTATGCCATCTAGCGTACGTTTAACGCCAGAAAGTGCAACCCATCGATCAAACAATCGATTAAGTTCAATGCCAAAAGTTTGAAACGGTTCATTTGCATCTGGTTTAGTAGCACGAAATTTCTCTCTGAAACCTTCAGCAGTGCATTGGAATTTCTTCAATAAATTATCTTTCAAAATGTCATAATCACAATGTCCATTGGCAGCTAAACTATGATATAAACTCAAAGCATTTCCCTCAAGCAAAGCAGACAAATAAACAACCCATTGACCCTTTTCCCAGCCAAGTGCAGTAGCATTTGTTTCAAAACGAAACAAGTATGAGTCAATATCATCAGTCTTCTCTCTAAACATGGGAAGTTTAGGAAAAATAGGTCGAGCTTTAAACTGATGCTTCGCATAAGTTTGATCATGATCCTGATCTTGACAAGCAACATGACCCCCCTGACTAGCCTGTATTTCTAGCTGTTTTGATTTTTCCCTCTCAAGTTCAATGTCCATTCTTTTGGATTCCATTTCTTTTTGTGTTTCTAGCTTCTTGAATTCCATTTCTTTTTGTGTTTCTAGTGTGGATTCCATATCCAATTCTGATTCTTTTTGTTTAGCTTCCCGTTCCCTTTGTCTATCAAGTCGCTGAAAACACTCTTGAACATATTTATGCTTGTCAGCCACTTCCAAAGTAGTAGCTTGTTTAAGAAAATTTTCAAAAAAATCATCATAGTCATCCATGTTTAAAAAAAAAATTCAAAATATAAATCAAAATCAGCACTTACCTAAACTACAATATATACACTAAGTCCCAAATACCCAAGAAAGAATGATAAAAATAAAAACTAACAATAGCCCAAGTCAAGCTAAGGCAACAATAAACTCAAAATGAAACAAATCTATGTAACAAATATGTTACGTTGAAACGCGAACGATAGTAGGTCTGAAACGCGCACGATAGATCTAATCGTTTCGATTTGCAAAGTATTCAATAATGGAGTTTATTTACCTTTGATTTGAGTTTGCGTTGTGGTTAGAGGAAGCTTTGTATAACGTTGATAATTTTCGTTAGTCGATATTGTTGGAGAATCCTCTAGATCTCCTTGTTTACTATCGATCGAAGTTTCTTGATGGACGTAGATATTTGCGAACATTCTGGGACGGGAAATAATCGATTGGTGGTAGTGCGTCATTTCTACTGTGTTCGAAATTGTTCAGGAAGAGAGAGAGGTTATAAAATTGTGTGCCGCACTGTTGTTGAGAGATAGTTGTTGATAGTTGTTGAAAGTTGTTAAGTTGAGTTGAGAATTGTATGCAGTTGTTGATGTGTGCTGAATAAAAGTGGAAAACTTCATACGTCGACTTTGTGACTTGTATGCTGCTTGAGCAGGCTGCGTGGATAAACGAATCTGAGTTACACCCTATCAGGAATTCAGCATTGGGGCTGAATCAGATACTGATAGAAAACACCAACATCGAATCGAGTGTAACAAAATAGCAGTAAACCAAATCAATAAACTGATGAAGTATGAACAATCAAATATCAACAACTATAATTTCCTTTTTAAAAATAAATTCTTTTTATAATAAACAATAGTCTAAGACAACTCAATACTAAATCAATAACGGCACTGCTCAATTAATCTATTTCCTCAAATGTCTAAACCCTATGAATTATTTAAAAAAAAATTGTTTTTCAATACCTCAAAGTCAACACTACCTTAATAAATATCATGAACTAGAAACAAGTATGGCGAATGCTAACACCCAATAAGACTAAACAAGGATAATATAAACAAATCAAATATTACTAACTCAAATAATAACGCAAATTCAAATAATAAGTTCAATCAATATTGAAATATATATATATATATATATATATATATATATATATATATATATATATATATATATATATATATATATATATATATATATATATATATATGTGTATATATATATATATATATATATATATATGTTACGTTGAAACGAACGAAAGTGTGTCTAAAGCGCGCACGATAGATCTAATCGTTTCGTTTTGCAAAGTATTCAATAATGGCGTTTATTTACCTTTGATTTGAGTTTGCATTGTTGTTAGGAGAGACTTTGTATAACGTTGATAATTTGCGTTAGTCGATATTATTTGAGAATCTTCTGGATATGCGTGTTTACTCTTGATAGAAACTTCCCGATACATGTCGAAGCAAGAGGTCGTTCTGGAAGATATAAAAATATGTATTGACGTAAGTCAGTGATGACGATCTTTAATTCTGATTGGTTGGTTGTAATGCGTCATTTTCTAGAACGAGCTGTCGTCATCTCGAAGGAGAGGAAAAATTATTTATTCGATGCTCCGTGTGTTGTTTTGAGAGTAAAGTTGTTGATAGTGATCTGGAGAGTTGCTGTGAAAGTTGTTGAGTTGAATTGAGAATTGTATGCAGTTGTTGATGTGTGCTGAATAAAAGCGGAAAACTTCATACGTGGACTTTGTGACTTGTATGCTGTTTGAGCAGGCTGTGTGAATAAACGAATCTGAGTTACACCCTATCAGGAATTCAAGCATCGGGGCTGAATCAGATACTGATAGAAAACACCATCATCAAACTGAGTGTAACATTTTGGGGGTCAAGCCGCGATTCACGCCATAGCCAAGGGTTCAACTGCTACAACAAGCGAGTCAACGTTACGAGAGGCAGTCATCGAGGGTAGCCGCCAACGAGTTGCGTCGAGAGGGGCCAACATACTGGGACTACATCACCGATAGGTTCGGGTTGACTGCAAGGGCGTGTAGTCGCCGAAGAGTTGCTTCGTGAGCGAACAACAGAGCGGGACTACGTGGCTGCCGCAGGACTACGTCAAGGGACAGTCTCGGAGCTACATCGCCAGTGTTACAGAGAGCGGCGAGCGGACGTCGCGTCTACTTCAGCACAGGAGCGTATACATCAACACCAGCGTGGTGCAGCGTCGCATACGACGAGGACAGCGGGGCCTGCGTCAACGAAGGCGACTAGTGACAAGCATCAGCGCTACTGCAGAAAGCGTGCTGTTCTAGAACAGTCTAGAAAGGTACAGCACAGTCAAGAACTTTCCAGAAAAAAAAGAACTCTACAGTCAAGAACTTTCCAGAAAAGAACCTTCCAGAAAAGAACTTTCCAGAAAAGCATCAAGATGGCTGACTTCTGGCAGAAAGGGATGCAACTGAATCTAAAAGGCAAGCAGCTGACGGAGTACGTCAAGTCTCAGATTGAACTGAAGCGTCTGGAAATTGAACAGCAGCGTCAAGAAAGAGAGTTAGAGGAACAGCGTCGGCGTGACGAGATGGACGAGAGACAATTAGAGGCTGAGCGTCAGTACCAGCTAGAGTTGGCGCGTATCCAGAACAATCAGCATGCGCCACAAGTCACCAACGACCATACGGCTCCAAAATTGCCAGCTTTCGTCGACGGGAAGGACCAGATCGACTGTTATCTGGCGAGATTCGAAAGGTTCGCCGAAAGCTCCAACTGGCAACCTCGAGACTGGGCGATTCGACTAAGTGCACTTCTGACGGGGCAAGCTCTCGAAGTTTACACCAGACTGTCGAACGATGACGCCAAAAACTACGACGTCTTGAAAGAGGCCCTGTTGCAGTGCTACAACTTTACAGAGAAGGGCTACCGTAAACGCTTCCGTGAATGCCGGCCTAAGCCAGACGAGACGCCAAAGCAGTTTGTGGAGCGCCTGTCGTCATATCTACACAAGTGGGTGGAGTTATCAGGCGAAACGAAGTCTTACGACAGTCTCCATGACCTGATCGTGAAGGAACAATTTCTCAATGCCTGTCACAAGGACCTAGCGACCCACTTAGAAGAACAAAAGCTGCAGACGCTTAAAGATGTGACTGAGGCTGCTGAAAGATATCTCATCGCTCATGGGAAGACCCTGGGGCCACCCAGCGCGACGAAACATTTTCAGAAGACTGGAAACCATGTGAACCAGATCCAGGGGAGCCAGACGAACCAGAGACAGACGGACTCCACGCCTCCTCCCAGGGAAGGGCATTCAAGGGGCTGTTTCACCTGCAACGCTACAGACCACAGAGCTGCCAGCTGCCCTCAAAGCAGAAATAGCGTACAGCGGAGCAGTACGGACAATGCAGCGGTGGGCAACCGACAGAGACGTTTCTCCAATCAACGGCAAACCAGTAGATCTGACCATCAAGTGTGCGGCGGGAGCGTCATTCTTCCGAGTGAGACCAAGCGCACAGCTACTCCTGCGGACGTGCAAGAGTGCATGACCGATGGCCAACTTCTCCTTGCCAACGGAAAATCCATCCCCGTCGTCGCCAGCGCAGCTGTGACCGTCCAGAACATGCCTGTTTCAAAGGGACGCGTCGGAAATCATGAAGTGACTGTTTTAAGAGACTCTGGCTGCAGTGGGGTCATCGTCAGAGAAGATTTAATCGCTAAAGAACAGTTCACTGGCGATTCAAAATGGACACTTATGGCCGACAGCAAATGTGTGAGAGCGCCAGTTGCGAAGATTCATGTCAACACCCCTTTTTACATAGGTGAAGTCGAAGCGGTTTGCCTGAAGAAGCCGCTATACGATTTGATGATCGGGAATATCGACGGCGCGAGACGACCCGACAACCCCGATCCAAATGGAGTCCTGCCTCAACCCAACGCGTCGAAGTTGTGGAGGAGGATCCATTGCCATTTCCCGATGGAGACCTTACAGAGCTGCTACGGGACAATGTGGTTACTCCAGCTCAGCCCTGCCGACCAGAGATCGTCGGTGCTGTTACTACCAGGGCCCAGGCCAAGAGAGACAAGACGTCTACGCCACTGAAGGTCGCCGACAACTCCAAAGCTGCCATCGTGGACAGAGATAAGCTGATCCAGCTCCAGGAAGCTGATAGCACTTTAAACAAGTATAGGAACCGCCAAGACCACGTGACCAGGGCAGTGGCACGGTCTATTTTGAGGTGAAGGCCAAGATCCTGTACAGAATCTTCCAGCACCCGAGGGTCAACGGAGGTAAACCACTACGTCAAGTACTGGTACCATTACCCTTAAGGCGCCAGGTGATGGAAGTAGCGCATGACTCAATTATGGGAGGTCACCTAGGTATCAAGAAGACGTCAGACAGAATCCAGGCGGTGTTCTACTGGCCAGGACTTCATGCGGACGTCAGCCGTTTCTGCCGATCGTGTGACATTTGCCAGAAAACCATACCTCGAGGAAGGGTCCCGAAAGTGCCTATGCAGAGGATGCCTCTGATCGACCGACCTTTCAAGAGGGTGGCCTTAGACTTAATCGGCGAAATAAGACCTCCGAGTGAAGAAGGTCATCGATGGGTACTGACTTTAGTAGGACTATGCGACTCGGTACCCAGAAGCAGTGCCACTGAAGAAGATTGACACTGAAACTGTAGCAGAGGCACTGGTGGACATGTTCAGTAGACTTGGAGTGCCTGAAGAAATTCTGACAGACCTTGGGACGCAGTTCGTCTCTGACTGCATGAAGGAGGTCAACAGACTGCTGAGCATCCGGCATTTGACTACGACACCCTACCATCCGATGTGCAACGGGCTTGTCGAAAAGTTCAATGCTACGCTGAAGTCCACCCTGAAGAAACTGTGCAGCGAGCAGCCCAGACAATGGCATCGCTACATCAACGCCTTACTTTTCGCCTACAGAGAAGTACCGCAGGAGTCCACCGGCTTTTCTCCGTTCGAGCTGCTGTACGGAAGAACCATCCGAGGGCCGATGCACATCCTAAAAGAACTGTGGACGAAAGAAGTAGACACCCCAGAGGTGAAGAACAGCTACCAGTACGTGTTTGAGCTACGGGAGAAGCTGGAGCAGACTCTCGAGATAGCCAGAGAAAACCTGAAGAAGTCCCAGGACTGTGGAAAGCACTACTATGACCGTAGGGCTGTGAGCAGGAAGTTTAAACCTGGCAACAAAGTGCTAGTGCTGCTACCTACTGATCATAATAAGTTGCTGATGCAGTGGAAAGGCCCGTACGAAGTGGAGACCGTGGTGGGGATCAACGACTACAAGGTGAAGGTCGGCCAGCATTCCAAGATATACCACGCCAACCTCCTTAAGCTGTACGTAGAAAGGCCATCAGAGACTGTGCACGCAGCCACAGCAGCTGTGACCGACGACAGCTTTGACAGCGAAGAACTGTTGGAACTGGGAGACTTCCACAGCAAAGAAGGCATCGATGATGTTAAGCTACGGCCGAGCTTGACGGAAGGTCAAAAGATGGAGCTCAAGGGCCTTATGGGCGAGTTTCCCCACAACTTCAGCGATGTCCCTGGCTCTACGACTTTGGTCGAACATGAAGTCCACACCCAGACCTGGAAGGAGCATCTGCAGACCATGAGGGAGCTGTTCCACCGTCCCGCAGAAGCCAACCTGACCGTGAGACCCAGCGAATGCATTCTGGGAGCTGACAACGTCCACTGCGTCGGACATCCGACGGTAGAAGGAGACAACGGAGGACGCACTGATTCCAGGGAAGCCCACGTGATCATCGTCTTTGACCCTGGGCCAATGATAACCGCAACTGACGAGGGCGTCGTTTCCTTGCGGATGAAAAATCATTGACTGTGTAGATAAATGTGAACGTTGACAATATCCAGACAGATTTGAAGTGGAAGAACATTGACTCTGTGTGAATGAACTGAGCTGAGAACAGTGACAGTGTTCAGACAATCTGAAATAAGTTTTAATTCTGTACATTGTTTGTGCATTACGTTTCAACGTTGTTGAAAGAAATTAGGTAAATTTCTTCTTGAGTGGGGGGTTATGTTACGTTGAAACGCGTACGAAAGTCGGTCGAAAGCGCGCACGATAGATCTAATCGTTTCGTTTTGCAAAGTATTCAATAATGGTGTTTATTTACCTTTGATTTGAGTTTGCATTGTTGTTAGGAGAGGCTTTGTATAACGTTGATAATTTGCGTTAGTCGATATTATTTGAGAATCTTCTGGATATGCGTGTTTACTCTTGATAGAAATTTCCTGATACATGTAGAAGCAAGAGGTCGTTCTGGAAGATATAAAAATATGTATTGACGTAAGTCAGTGATGACGATCTTTTATTCGATTGGTGGCAGTGCGTCATTTCTACCACGTACCAAATCGTTCCAGAAAAGAGAGAGGTTATTTAATCGTGAGCCGAGTCGCTGTTGAGAGACAGTAAAGTTGTTGATAGTGATTTGGAAAGTTGCTGTGAAAGTTGTTGAGTTGAATTGAGAATTGTATGCAGTTGTTGATGTGTGCTGAATAAAAGTGGAAAACTTCATACGTCGACTTTGTGACTTGTATGCTGTTTGGACGGGCTGTGTGAATAAACGAATCTGAGTTACACCCTATCAGGAATTCAAGCATCGGGGCTGAATCAGATACTGATAGAAAACACCAACATCAAACCGAGTGTAACATCCTCATAATTCCAGTTTGGTGCGATAAAAGGCCTAATTTAATAATTAGGCTTCCTGTTAATCCTAGCAGCATAGCCAACTAACCTCTCTCTCTCTCTCTCTCTCTCTCTCTCTCTCTCTCTCTCTCTCTCTCTCTCTCTCTCTCTCTCTCTTTCTCTCTCTCTTTCTCTCTCTCTCTCTCTCTCTCTCTCTCTCTCTCTCTCTCTCTCTCTCTCTCTCTCTCTCTCTCTCTCTCTCTCTCTCCCCCCAATCTCCCCACATTATCCTGTCTCTGCTGCTCGCTCCACCCCCTCCTGTTATTTTCTGCCATTTTATTGTTCTTTTCTATCATTTTGTATAACTTCCTCCACCCTTTCAAATTGTGTGGAAAACCTAGTTACAGTCCCAATTTTTTTTTCATATAGTTTTTCTAAATTGCACAATGCACAATTACAAGGGTAATGTTTGAGATGAGGTTGATTTCCCGTCATTTACTATTGTCATAGATTCTAGCCGAGTCTACGGGATTCCCATCGTTCCCTGTTTCCGGCCGGGACCGGATGTACCGGAAACCACGCCAGCGTCTCGCTTTTCCACGCGCCTGCGCTAGACTCCTCTCGCTCTTCTCGCATTATCTCTTCTGGTACAGACTATTAGAGGTTTTTGTCTGTTTATAATTAGCTGTTCGCTGGTGCCGAGATCGGAGATATTCTGCGTGCTTTGTCTCCCCTCCCCTAGTCTCTCTCACTTTCTGTTTGGCTGTAGTTGCCTGTTTCTTCCCACTGATGCTGACGGCCTAGATCGAAGTCTTGAATAATAAATGAGAGTTGAGAGTGACAAATTTCCTTGCGATGTTGAACGAGTGGCTGCACCTGCCTAGTGTCTGCCTACTCAGCGATGCAACGGAACATCCTCCCCAGTTGTCATGTTGCGAAAAAACAGGAGAGAGGTTACAGAGAAGAGAGATGTAGAGGGGGTTGAGAGAGAGAGAGAGAGAGAGAGAGAGAGAGAGAGAGAGTAAGAGAGAGAGAGAGAGAGAAGGGTAGGGAAAGATCTAGATGTGGAATATGTATAATGTAGAGCCATCTGCACATCGAGTCGGCGTGTCAGAAAACAAATGAGCAATGCTTTCTATTTTAAAAAAAAACCAAAAAAAAACAGTGCTTCCTGCATCCAAGCGATGTTAATAATTCCGTTCAGTAGCTGCGATGTTTTTAAAAAACAGATACGACAATTAATTCCAGCAGAATCTCGCCTGAAAAACATGCTACTAGATCCCGCGAGAGATCATAGGCTGTTCTTGTAATACAGAAATTTGAAACGCCTTTCTTTCCTTCTGTTTATGTTTTCTGCTTCCAATTAATTCCAATTGTGCCATATCATGTTTCTAAATTGAACACTCTTCAATGTAAAACCAGAACAGGAGTTTTGTTTAGCGTTAAACACCGGTAGTTTTAAAAAAATATAATTCAAATCGTTCTAGAGCTTGGGGAAAACAGTTGTTTGAACAAACTGGCGTTTATGGAGGTCAACAATAATAGCACTTATGCTTTTATAGGGATGAAAACAAAAGCTTTGCCGGAGAAACGGAGAATTCCTGTTTAACTGGCCAGCTAGTTTTGAAGTTTTTGTGCTTAGCGCCACTAAAGTTTTGGGGACTGCCTGCTTTATTATAACAATATTCGTGGATATGGTCTAGTGGCGATGTACCCGCTGTTCTTGCTGGTCTTGTGGTCAAGCGGTCACGCTACCCCTAGCATCCCAAACGACGATGGTCAAGACTTTACTTGTCACTCCTGGGCATCAAGTTTGACCATCCGTGTGTCCATCTGTCCAGGGCTCGTGCCCTTTGTCGGTCTGTTAGAACTGACCGCTTCGCAAAAAGCGTAAGGTAAATTGTTGTTTATGGTCTGTTTGGTCGGCGGCTTAATTATTTAGTCAGACTGGGACTCTTGGTCAATGCCGGTAATTGTGGGGTAGGAAAGTCATGTCCAGTGCGAGTGGCGTCTACCTGAATAAAAAGGTGATCATAATATTATTGGTCAGCTACCCTTCTTCTTTTCTATATGCCACCTTTTTTCATCTACCGTCCACACACACACACACTCACACACACCCACACCCACACCCACACGCACCCACACACGACTCTTCATCGCACTCCTTCACACTCAGATTCACGTACTCATCTCTCTCTCTCTCTCTCTCTCTCTCTCTCTCTCTCTCTCTCTCTCTCTCTCTCTTTCTTTCTTTCTTTCTTTCTTTCTCTCTCTCTCTCTCTCTCTCTCTCTCTCTCTCTCTCTCTCTCTCTCTCTCTCTCTCTCTCACCTCGATTTTCTTTTATTTGATTTACGTATTTTGTATTATGACACGTTCCACCATTTCTACGCAGACGAAACACAGCTGAAAAAACAGTGGCACTCCTCAAAACTTTCCATCCATTCTGACCAAAACTTCTGACTGCCTTGAAGACATTTTTAACATAATGACAGTCATCAAGCTCCAGCTCAATGCAAACAAAACTGAACTAATGCTCACAGGTACCAAACACAACCTGTTTTCTTCCTCTGTAGACACTGTCACTCTTGGCCAGACCACTCTTCCTATGTCATCTCCTGTAAAAAATCTTGGTGTCTTCTTAACAACACCCTCTGCAGGTCAGAATTCATCCGCAAAACCTGTCAAACATGCAACTTTCATCTCAGTAGAATAGGCCTTGTCCGCAAACATCTGACCACTGACGCTACTGTCAAACTCATTTCCTCTCTTGTTTTGTCACGCTTAGACTACTGTAACCCTCTCCTGGCTGGACTTCCTTCTTCTTCTGTTTATCTGCTCCAACGTGTTCAGAACTCAGCTGCATGTCTGGTTAAAAGATCTGATCATATCACTCTCCTTCTACAGTCACTCCACTGGCTTCTAGTGTCTCATAGAATTATCTACCAAATCTCTATTTTCTTTTGCAAATGCGTCCATGGTTTAGCCCCTTCCTACCTCACCCAGAACATTCAATTCTATAAGCCTTCTGGAAATCTTCGTTCTTCCTCTGACACCCTCATGCTTCATATACCCCGCTACAAACTCTCCTCTGCTGGCTGTCGATCTTTCTCAGTGCTTGGGCCTTCAGCATGGAACTCTCTTCCTCTCTCTCTTCGCAGCTCTCCAAAGATAGCTACTAAAATCCAACTTGAAAACTCATCTCTTTCTTAAATGTTTCTGATCTTGCCTCCCATCATCATCGTCGTCATTCCTCAATTTTGTTTTGTTTTGATTCAGACCACCGCCACCACCCACCCCATCACACCTTCTTAGCTCTCCCCTCCTACCTCCCTCGTCTCTTATTCGTTAGCAAGTGTCTGATTTTATTTTGTTTGGAGCCGGATGTTTGGAATGAATGCGTGAGTACTGCACTTTGAACTGATATTGTTTCCTTAGGAAAAAGCGCTATATAATTATTATGATTATTATGATTATTATGATTATTATTATTATTATTATTATTATTATTATTATTATTATTATTATTATTATTATTATTATTATTGTAGTAAGATATTAGTCTGTGTTTTGACTGGCCACAGCTAAGAAAACTAAGGTTAAAAAAAATATCCCCTTCTTGTTGTTTCAGATGACGTTTCTATAAAGTTGAGGAAAAGACCAAGAAACGACGACGCCGACGACGACGATAACAGCAACAATGCTGCCCCATCAAAACCCGCCGACGGCATCATCATTAACGATAAAACCGACGACAGCAGCAACGAGAAAGACATCGGCGATGTGAAAATCTTGCCTACACCGTCTTCTTCTTCCAATAAATCGTCGTATGCCGTTTCCTCGGGGTTTCAGTCTTTGGCGCCGTCGCTGAACAGTGTTGGAACAGAAAAGGACACGACAGCAACTTTACTGTCGACTCACCCATTTTGCCCGTATTATCGACTGGAACATTCTTCTAGAGACGTCTCAGTGGCCAGAGATCTCAGTCGCGGGGACATGTCAACCTCTCACCTTCGCTCCGCCCCCTCGGCCAAACTGACCCGCCCTGCCATGCTGGGTTCGGCGCCGGTGGGAGGGTTGGTGCATGCGGGGGGCCAGGCGCTGGGCGTGGCTCTTGCTCCCCATATCGCGGCGTCTGCGGCTCTGCCTGGCTTCTGCGGTCCAAGATTCACGAGTTTGAGCCATATGTACAGTCCCCTGCAGCTGGAATCGTTCAGGCATGCTTTCGGCCCCGTACCTCCTACATGAGAGATACAATTAATTGTTCAACCTGATGTAGTCTACACCAATAATAATAATAATAATAATAATAATAATAATAATAATAATAATAATAATAATAATAATAATAAAATAATAATAATAATAAAAGGCAATGAATTAGACAAAATAAAGGAAGGAATCGGTTGGTTTGCCATTCAGTCATGTGGTCTGACTATTGAATAAATGACTGGCCTGTCTGAAAACTAATCGTTAAACTTACAGACTTAATTTGTAGTGCACAAATAAGCTTATAGAGTCCATATCGTTGAAGACATTTTTGTTGAATGTATTTATTTATTATTTTGTTGACACTTTTTTTATTTACTCAATTAACTATTATAAAACACACACACGCACACGCACTCACACACACACACACACACACGTACACACACTGAGAGAGAGAGAGAGAATGAGGGGGGGAGGAGGGGAAGAGAGAGTGCGTTTGTGTGTATGTGTGTGTGTGTGGGTGTGTGTGTGGGTGGGTGGGTGGGTGTTTTAAATGATTGATCTGATTGCGCCACAGAATTTAAAAACAAATTATTATTAAAACCAAACAAAAAAGATGTGACACTGTTTGAATGTGTAATCATTTCGGTCAAAGTGGAATGTGTATGGTTTTATTGCCTTACCATTGCAACATTCATATCAGTGTACACCTACAATGTACTTGTAAACTTTGTGTAACTAATGGCTAATGTGTGCATGATAATGACACTGAGAGGAAATCCGGCGTCGTTTCTCTTCTCTATGTCATTTCGCAATTTCCTAATAACGTCATTTATTTCTGGTCATGACATTGTTTGTGTGTCTTGTAAATAATTCTTCTGACTTTAATTTAAAAAAAATGCTTTTCTTCAGTTCAGTAAGGTTAAGGTTTAGGCACGTGCTTGGAATGTTTCGTTGAGCAATGTCAGGCGCGGTTAGTACTTAAACTATCCTTGGATGAAAACCATGCACTGAACGATACGAAAGATTAAACTTAAGGTACAACACACACCAGAACACCCAAAGTGGAATAAGTGCCTGGCTCTTGTTTTGACCGAGGGAAGAAAATGCCTATCCTATCCTATCCTATCCTATCCTATCCTATCCTATCCCGTAACTCGGAGGTCGTAGGGGCACCACAGATGATCGTTTAACCAGCGTACTCCATCTTTCCCTGTCCTCAGCAACCCTGAATGTTTCGCTCAGTGTCAAACAAGTCCATTCTCGAATGTTGTCCTCAAACCTCTTTTTCTGTCTCCCTCTTCTTCTACCTCCTTGCACTGTGCCTTGCAGGATGGTCTTTGCAAGACCTGATGATCTGGTGACGTGGCCATACCATCGGAGTTTCCGTTTTTTCACCACTGCGAGCAGGTCATCGTGTTGTCCAATGGCAGCGAGGGAAAATAGATGGTCACCGCCCTCATTAAGCTGGCTCAAAGAAAAGCCTCTCTCCATAAAGACCGAAAGATTACGGGAACACCTTTACTTACCTATAGTTGGGTTGTTCTTTATCAGACTGCTCATTATCTTGTCCTGTTACAAAATTCTGTTTATTATAAATAAATGCGTGTTTTCATGATTAGTTGGTCGGTTGATTTGGCTGCTTTTGGTTTGCTGATTTGTGTATTTCGTTGACTGTCTTGATCGGCTGTCAAGCGCCCTGAGCGGCTCTTTTAGCTGATAAGTGCGCTATATCAGAATGAATGTCAGTTCATCGTCTTTCCGCCTTAAACTAGATCGTTAAAGAGCCCTTCTTCCTATACGCTTGGGAAACATGGATCCTCACAGCAGACCTACAACGAAGAATACAGAGCATGGAGATGAGATGCTACAGAAGACTAACTTCTGGGCATTTCCTATATCCTGCACATCACAAACGACGAAGTCCGACAAACCATCACTCAAGCCATTGGACAACACGATGACATGCTCACAGTGGTGAAGAAATGGAAACTCCGATGGTATGGCCACGTCATCAGAGCATCAGGCCTTGCAAAGATCATCCTGCAAGATACGGTGCAAGGAGGTAGAGGAAGAGGGAGACAGAAAAAGAAGTGGAAGGATACCATTCAAGAATGGACTGGCTTGACACTGAGCGAAGCCATGAGGTTAGCTGGGGACAGAGAAATATGGAGTATGTTGGTTAAACGACTTTCGCGTTACGGGATAGAATAGGACAGGAAAGAGCCCGCCCAAAGATCACCCATTTCAACTTCACAGGCACTTTTCAAATTCACAGTGAGTGTTGCCCTACCAAAGAACAAGACTACGGCAATAATTTAAGTAACTTTTTTTTAATCTTTCGAAAATACGATTTGAGCATAAATCGACACATTCATTTGTTTATGTATTTGTTAATAGCATCAAGATTGATTCTAAAAACAGCACCACTGCGAAGTCATGGAGGTAGGGATGGGGGTGGGGAGGGAGTGTGTATAGTGAGAAGCGATTGCAATATATATGTCACAGGGGAAACTAGAATCCAGAGGGATCGGGAATCGCCTTAGTGGAAATTGGAATCCTAGTTTCCTATAGGAGTAACTAGAATTCTAATATGAACAGGAAAATATCTAGTGGATATTAAAATTCTAGTTTCACCTAAGGGATATTGGAATCGTTTTTTTAGGGGAAGCTAGAATCCTGATTTTTTTTCTTATGAGAAATTGGAATGGTTATTATAAATAGTGTTAGGCCTACTACTGCTAAACATGAGTTTCACACATATGTTGGAGTTTCATTCTTTTATTGGAATATATGTGTGTGTGGGTGGAGAGAGAGAGAAGAACAATTGAAAGTTAAAACTATTTCTATAAAAGTGTTCCCCTAGGCAGGCCAAGGGGATAAGCAACATATGATTATGTTTACTTATTATTTATTTATTCTTATTTTTATGCTTTATTGTCCCTTTTCATCGGAAAATTTCTGGGCCGCCTCCCTTGGGGAAAGCGTAGTCGCAGCCTGTGGCGTACCAAAAACAACCTACCTAACAATAGTTGTGATTTTCAAATTTTGAAATTTTTGAAATGTTGCAACATACTTTGCAAGGCATTGTCATTTCACACTGACACCTGTTGAAATTTCTCCCGTCAGGTTTGAGTAAAAGTTTTAACCAGTCGATTTAGACACAGCTTCTTTCCCGAGGTTGCCCTCTCAGTAACAGTGAGCTCAGTTGTTCATGGGTTTTGCACAATTTCTTGATGCTATAATGCACACTATATGATGTTTATGCCTCAATTTTAAATACCCGTGTACAATTGTGTACGAGTTAGTGTGTGTGGAGGGGCGAGGTGTGTGGACATGCGTGCGTGGATTACTTCTGAAAACAACTTTTCTCTTAGATTATTCAATTTCTCAATGTTCAGTGGAAGCATGTTTGTTGTTGTAGAGTGACTGAATGTTTTACCGCATCACCAAAACAAAATTCTTTGTATTTTGAATTCAATGGGTAATAAAATGTCTTGACTTGACTTGACTTATACTTTTATGACTAGATAGACATTCTATTTGCCATTCTTGCATGCTTTGCTGTCTAAGAGACGCTTGGTGCCACATTCATGTCCTGCAGCAACAGTGCTTTATAATAGGGCCCTTTACACTCGCACATACTCTGGCACCAGGATGATGGAACACTTGAAGCACTATCGTTCATTGCACGGATAGTCGGCAGGCTTTGGTAAGGGATATTTCCTCAAGCGAGACGGGGTTTACATCATTCACACTTTCAATTTGCACGTTTCTCAAGTCTGAAAGTTCTTTACTCACGATCCATAGCTTGAGGATACTGGTAGCTGTGTACAATGTGTACATGTGCCGGAATCCATTCACAGGTTTTGTTATAAGTATTTTACATGGTAACAAGCGAGCGTCACTATTTGTTCGGTCTACCTTGTTCAGGCCCACATGGCAAATCTGAATTCTAGTTTCCCCTAAAAAAACGATTCTAATATCCTTTAGGTGAAATTAAAATTCTAATAGTCACTAGATGTTTTCCAGTTCATATTAGAACTCTAGTTTCTCATAGGGATTAGAATTAGAAACTAGAATTCCAATTTCCCTTAGGACGATTTCAGATCTCCCACCTAGTTTCCCCTGTGACATATATAGAGTCTTGATACTTGGCTCTGCAATTAGATCTAGTAGTTTATAAGTTAGCTTGCTTTGTTAGTGTTTATCAAAACTTCTGTTTTGTCGTTTTCATTAATACTGATCGAATCACACAAGTTACTTTCCGCTTCAGTAGTAATAATCAAAAATTACCATAATGATAATGCTCTCTCTCTCTCTCTCTCTCTCTCTCTCTCTCTCTCTCTCTCTCTCTCTCTCTCTCTCTCTCTCTCTCTCTCTCTCTCTCTCTCTCATAGAGAGGAGGGTACAACGCTACGTGCCACTCCAGTTCGCTTTGTACCGTCCTTCCTCCTACCCCTACCCACCTTTCTCGTCCCTCCTCCCCTCTCCTCCCCCTCCCCCTCATCATTCCTTCCACTTCACTGTTTTTATTTATTTATTTATTTATTTATTTATTTATTTATTACTGACACTTGTCGTTTATAGTTGTCAATAAATCTTTATTCCATACCGTAATTTTGTAATGTTCTGAAATTGTATAGGCTATTAAGGAACTGTTTATTGTGACGTTTCGTTGCAAATAATACACTATTGTTGTTTAGTGTCCTCTTAAAATATGTTTTAATACTGTACATATTATGGTTTTGTGTACACTATTACTAATAAATATTGATATTATTTGAAATGATTTGAAACAATTATTATTATTATTATTATTATTATTATTATTATTATTATTATTATTATTATTATTATTATGCTATTATTATTATTATTATTATTATTATTATTATTATTATTATTATTATTATTATTATTATTATTATTATTATTATTTTAAGCATGTTCCTGTGTGGAGGATTGTGTTTATTTTATCGTTTATTTTGGTGTTGTGTCATCAATGATTGTTTTTTTGTTGTTGTTGTTGCAAGAAAATAAAGACAACTGAAAATTAAGAACTGGCCTACTCCTGACTTTTCGTTTTCTCTGTCCACAGGCACATTAATCACGACGAATAGATCCTCGGATCCTTATAATAATCCACTGTCCGCGGACAATGGATTATTATAAACTTGTATGAAACTCCGCTACCCCTCTGCTATCGGGGATCCACTTATTCTTCGGATTATCCTTCGCATTCGACATCTCGATCTGTGCTGTCTTCATTCACTCTGTTATACATTAGACTAATCATATACTATACCTGTTCTACCTATTAAATCCTTCTCTGTATGTGTGTTTGTGTGTGCGTCTCTCTCTCTCTCTCTCTCTCTCTCTCTCTCTCTCTCTCTCTCTCTCTCTCTCTCTCTCTCTCTCTCTCTCAGGAGTGGTCCCGATTCGGCTCTTGGAAGTCCGCTGGATCCTATAAGCACTGAGACTATCTATCTATCTATCTCTCATTTTCCATAAAATAATTTTTAAAAAATAATTGTCTAGTCGGACTATCTTTGTATGGTTAATCCGACGTTTCAATATATGTAAACAAGTCAAACTATTGAAGAATCCATGCTCTCTCTCTCTCTCTCTCTCTCTCTCTCTCTCTCTCTCTCTCTCTCTCTCTCTCTCTCTCTCTCTCTCTCTCTCTCTCTCTCTCTCGCTCTCTCTCTCTCTCTCTCTTAGAAAGTAGGCCTACACGAATGATATAACACGAATGAATCCGCATTGAGGTTTAACGTCTACGCCCAGACGGGGATAATCATCCCAGGGAACAAGGAGTAGGGACATAAATCAAACAAGGTGTAGGGACATAAATCAACACTGAACCACAAGAGCAATCATACTGCTAAAACGGACAGTGAAAAATAGCCACTTTTTATTTGGCACAAGCTTAACAGTAACTACAGTATTCGCAAAATAAAAATGAAAATAACGGCTGTCGCTTCAGCTGTTCTTGAGATAAAGCCCCAAAGTGTGTTTTAAACCAAAATGTTCCATTTGGAGTGACGGAGTGACCCACTGGCCGACAACATGGCTGCTACTGAAGGATGGTCTATGATCTGAAGTACCTGTATACCAAAGCTCAACAAATTCGCTTTAGTCGTTTCGGAGATATTGAGCAAAACGTGTTTAGCAGCAAAAATTAGTCCAGTGACCTTGACCTTTGCGATAGAGCAAATATGATGGATGGGAGGGCAGCCACTAATCTAGGTAATGTTTATATGAAATTTGGTCAAAATCCGTTCAGTACCTCTTTACAAAGGACCGACAGACCGACCCAAAGGCCGACATTTTGTTCTTTCTGATTCCTTCCGACTATTTCAAAGTATTTCCAGCTAAGACTGGACCTTTTTTTTTAAAACACAAAAAAACAAACAAACAAACTGCATGAATTAATGGCTCGAGCTTTTGTTTTGTTTTGTTTTAATTTATTTTATTTTATTTTATTTTATTTTATTTTTTTACAGTTACGTCATGATCATGTGATTGTCTTGTACCAATTACAAGCCTCGTTTCATTCTTGTTTACTTTCGCTTTTTCTGGAAAGGGTTAAAATGGCGACGGGTGGGGTGGGGGTACAGAATGCTGAAACCAAGCTCTCTGCCATTTGCTGCGTGTGTTTAGAACCTACTTCCAAACTTCTGCCATGCCGTCACATCTTCTGCTTGCGCTGCCTGAACAAGTTCTCTCCTGTAAGATCAATATGTTAATAATGGGAGAATGTCGTACCTAAATTCGTGTCACGAAATTCATCATTCGTGACGTGAGACCTGGAATGATTTAGTATTTTAGATTTACAATTCTAGAACAGCGAACAAATAAATATATATATATTTGTAAATTTCTATCTCTAGCACACAGAGATGTCATTAAACTCAGTGCTATAAGGCACATTTCTCCATATTTCAGTATTTTCTTTTAAAATGAGGCAAATCTTGTCGTAGACCTACGTCGCGTAGTATATCATCTGGTGTGAAGAACGCACAGATTCTTATGACAAGGTTGGTAAGCTTACCTATACCCGCAGACTAGAGAAAGTTTTACCATATCATTGTTTGTTTGTTTTAAATTGCGGGGGTAAACCCAACAAGTAGAGCCTAGATCTATTTTCTTGAGTTCGCAAACACTTGGCACAGAGTCAAAAAGGTCTTAGCCCTTATTCATTAGTATAGGACTAGTGATTTATGACTTTTAGTTTTACTGGGATGCCCACGTTGGTTGTTATCCACAGACATCCGTAGCTGCAGGGCCCTTGGTTTGTCCAACTTGTAACATGCGTCAGCAAGTTCTTTCTGGAGCCAGTGGAGGTCTTCTGGATTTTGAGTCGAGAACAGTTCCTCCTCGATTGATGTCCGATTTTCATGTTGGTAACTCAAATCCTACCTTCACTTTATTCTCATCGTCTTGTATTTTTTATTGGTTTATCTGTTTCACACACACACACACACACACACACACACACACACACACACACACACACACACACACACACCACACACCACACACACTGTCACACACACCCACACATTTTTGTAAAAACGACATTATGATGACTGTTGTGAAAAAAACAGGGATTATTTTGACACACTTTTCATTTTCGTGACATTATTTTGACATTTTCAAGTTTTTGAACCTATCCCTAACCCTAACCCTAACCCCTAACCCTAACCCTAACCCTAACCCTAACCCTTAACCTAACCCTAGGCCTAAAACAGCTCTAACTCTGCAGGGAACTATTTTGACGTCAAAATAGGGCGCCCTTCCAAAAAAGTCAAAAGAAACCATGTGAAGTTCCATGAGTGTGTCACTGTAACGTCGTTTCTACATGCCCACACACACACCCACAGTCGCGCGCGCACACTCGCACAAACACCAACATCTCTCTCTCTCTCTCTCTCTCTCTCTCTCTCTCTCTCTCTCTCTCTTCAGTTCGGTCATACAGTTTTATTACTTCTTCTTACTCATCATCGCCCACACTCCACTTCTTCTTTCTCACCCTCTTCCTCCTCCAGTTTCTTCTACTTTCCCTTATTTGCCTTCTTCCACAGATGTCGGAATATGGTAGCCATTTTCATCAGGAAGAAACGAGATCTTATTCTCTATCCCCGGAACCCAGACAACACTGCTTGGACACAAACAACGAACTTTTCGCCAGGGTCAAGGACCAGCACAAGGTCATGGAGACTGTGATGCAACGATTGTCAGAGGACGAGAAAGAAATTGAACGCCAAAAAGATGCTCTGGAATTTGACATTAATTCTCGATATTCAAGTTGTAAGTACCCGTGCAAAGTATTATATACGTTAACATGAACTGCACGTTTAACTGCATAAGATAATGAGAGATTGGTAAGCAGACTAATTTGTTTCGCTTTATTTCAGCGGGAGAGATGACAGGCAGGATTCTTAGTCCACAAAGACATTCTAAGACATGGATTGCCGAACAGTCTCCAGTAGACTCATTACCATCCGTCTGAGAGCAGCCCTTTTGAACATCACCATCATACAGGCCTATGCCCCAACATCAGACGATGACGACAGCGAAGTCGAGGAATTCTATGAACATCTGCAGGCTGTCCTTGACCAAGTGCCGAGGAAGGACATAGTCATAGTGCAAGGCGACTGGAATGCCAAGGTTGGCGAAGATGCGTACCACAACTGTGGAGACACATGTGGACCCCACTGCAACAACGAGATAAATGACAGAGGTCTCAGACTCCTGGAATTTGCCTGAAACAACAATCTGATACTGGCAAACACGCTTGGTCTCCACAAAACATCCAGACGAAGGACTTGGCACAGTCCTAGCAGGCAGCATCACAACCAGATTGACTACACCATGGTCAAGAAACGCTTCAGATCAAGCGTCAACATTGGCAGGACACGCACTTTTCCAGGACCGGACATCGGAAGTGACCACGATCTCGTGATGATGTCTTTACGGCTCCACTTAAAAAGTGCACAGACTTAATTTCGACCTGGAAAACTGCTAGACCCGGAGGTGGCAGAAATATTCCAAACCACAATTGTAGGGAAAATTGCACCACAGCTCATTTTGGGAGCTGGTGAATTAGATGCCAACACCATGACCACCATAGTCAACTCAGATGTGACAGATGCCGCCATTGGGATCATTGGCAAGCACCGCCCAAAGAGGAAACTGTGGATCACACCTGAACTTTTGGACCTGTGTGAAAAACGAAGAGAGGTGAAAAAGAAAGAGACCACCTCACAGGGAGCTGATGCCTACCGAAAAATCAACAATGACATCCGAAAAGGCATGCGCACAGCAAAGGAGAACTGGATAGAAGATCACTGCCAGGAAATAGCGAACAGTCTGAACAAGAACAACAGCAAGAAGGCCTACCAAACTGTTAAGCGGCTGACAACAGCCCAAGGTTTACACGATCCAAAGCAAGTCTGGCCTTACAGAAGAACAAGAAATCTTGGATAGATGGACAGAGTGCTGCTCTGACCTTTACAACCACACACCAAACGGAGACACGTCAGTTCTAGCATTTCCCGAGAACAGAGAAGAAAAAGAAATCCTCCCAATTCTCCGAGAAGAAGTTGAGGCAGCAGTACAATCGCTGAAGAAGGGGAAATCAGAGGGAATGGATAACATACCCGCAGATTTGCTTCAAGCAGGAGGAGAAGCGATGATTGACGCCCTCACCATTATCTGTAACAAGATCTGGCAGAGTATGGATTGGCCTAAACCATGGACCCAGTCACTTGTCATCACTTGTCCCAAAAAGGGTAACCTTCAGGAATGTGAACCATCAGCTTCATCAGCCATCCCAGCAAAGTCTTCCTAAAAATAATACTCAGCAGGTTGAAACCCCAAGTTGAACGAATCATAGCTGAAGAACAAGCAGGATTCAGGGCAGGGTGAAGTACCACTGAGCAGATTTTCAACCTCAGAATAATCTGCGAGAAATACCCACAGCACCATAAAACATCTAAATCATGTGTTTGTAGACTTCAAGAAAGCGTTTGACCGAGTCTTGCATGCAGCTCTGTGTGCAACCATGAGAATGTACAACATCAGCCCTAAAATTATTGAAGTCATCAAAACCTGTATGACAAGGCTGCCAGTGCAGTCCTCCACAACATCGCCATCGGGAACGGGTTCAGAACAACAATCGGCGTGCGTCAAGGATGCCCACTCTCTCCAACACTTTTGAACATCTTCCTGGAGCACATCATGTCAGATGCCTTTGCAGATCACGAAGGCACATTCAACATCGGGGGTAGAGCAAACTCCAAACTCCATTTTGCGGATGACATTGATGGATTGGCTGGAGAAGAACTGTGATGATATTCTGGGGAAGATACGTTTATCTTACTAGGGGGTAAGACTTATTGATAGATGGGCGATGTGCTACCACTATCGATCGTTCTTTTACCAGAATTCCGAAAGTTGTGTGAGACAGATCACGGCACTTTGGTCACATAAAATTTATATTTGTTCTCGGGAATTTTAGTATCATTTGGCTCAACTTGAGAACCGGTGATGACTAATCAAAAGACTAGATTATTATGTCTCGAGAGAAGAAAACTAATAGCTACACAACAATACAAATAGAATGACACCAGTCGTATGTATGTAATTTCACTTTTTATATATTCAACACAAACTTTAACATTTCTGCATTAACCGGTAAATTAATAATTAATATAGTTCAAGTGCTGGGAAAGTGCTTAGCAGGTTTCCTTCATCCTTTGCTACCTGCGGTTACGATTGTCACTGTTCGTAGTTTACTAAATGTTCGAGTGGGTTTCTAGTTTCTCGAGGGTAGGACTCAGTTCATTTGCGGGTGACTTATCTATTCTGGCGGTGAGTCGGGTCGCCCTTGTAGCTGTGGGGTGCGGACGTGGCCAGGCAGACTCTTGATTGTTCTCCTTTGGTGCCACGGGAGCGACGGTCAGGCGTTCGTCTCCACAAACCTTATGATGATCCCATGGCCGACCTGTAAAAGTCGGAGCTCTGGCTACAGTATTCTCGTTAGCTATAAGTGTGCGGTCTCCTCTGCAAAGTGTCTATAGCATCAGACACCTGCAGGGTTCCCATATGCACAATTCGATTCGAATCTTAAGGCTAAGATACATCAATCCACATGCATACTGTCTCAGAAACAATAATCTGTTTCTGTAACTATATATATATCAAGAACATATTATCAATACATGGCAATCAATATACAATAAACATACACATATCAAAACTACTAGTGTTATCTTACTTGTAGACTCTGGGACTCGTTAAATCGTCTTTTATGTCTCTAGCACTCTCTTGATGAGATGGAGATAGACGGACACTGCAGTTTGTTCCTTTGGTCGACCCTCACAGCTGAGCAGTTCGTTTGCGACTGACTAGCTAAGATTGGGGCACCAACGATATGCAAGAGGTCCTAGTAGTCTTCTGACCAATCGTTTATAGCTCTCATTTTCTTTAATCTCGCATATACGGGATTAATCGTTTTGTTATGCATATTTTCTCCCCCTTGTTCTAGTCACTGGACGCGCATAATTATATTTGAAGTGGAATGTCAGAAGTAGAGTGGGGAAAGGATGCAATAACGATTACGCGGAACGTAGGCTATTTAGTGTCTCTGTGACTCTGGTCACCATTGACGTTATGGTCGGTTTGGTCTTAAGTATGCTATTTAAAATTCTTGGTCGCTCCGGCTGTTAGATGGTATCTTGATCGGTTGGCGGTGTGACTGTCTCAAGGAAGTTAATTTTCCATGTGTGGGCTGCTTTTTAGATAACTGTTGTATTAACGTCCAGTTTCATTCGATGGTATCTATTTTGCGCTAAGCTAATTTCCTACATTTTTGTCGTCAATATTTCTGCTGTTACAAGAACAAAAACTTGAACAGCTGGTACAGAGGCTTGACATCACCTACAGAACCTTTAGAATGGAAATAAGTGGAGAGAAGACCAAAATGATGACCAACAAAACCAATGGTATCAATACGGACATCAAAGTCCAAGGTCAATCCTTCAACACGGTGCATAGCTTCAAATATTTAGGAGCCATTGCACAAACAACTGCTGCTTTGAAAAGGTGGAAGCTCATTTAAAAAGACAGGACCATCAATCTACACTGGAAGGTAAGACTGCTGAGCACCCTTATCATCTCCATCTTCCTATATGCTTGCGAAACATGAACCCTCACAGCAGGCCTACAACGAAGAATACACAGCATGGAGATTAGGTGTTAAAGAAGACTTCTGGGCATTTCCTATACCCAGAACATCACCAACAACGAAGTCCGACAGACCATCACACAATTATTCCAAGCCACTGGACAACCACGTTGATATACTCACATTGGTGAAGAAACTGAAACTGTGATGGTATTGCCACGTCACCAGAGCATCAGGCCTTGCAAAGACCATCCTGCAAGGCACGGTGCAAAGGGGCAGAAGAAGAGAAAGACAGAAAAAGAGGTGGGAAGAAAACATTCGAGAATGGACTGGGTTGACACTGAGCGAAGCCATGATGGTTGCTGAGGACAGAAATAGATGGAGTATGCTGGTTAAACGATCATCTGTGGTGCCCAACGACTTTCGAGTTACGCCAATACGGGATAGGATAGGATAGGAATAAGGATAGTTTTTCTATTTATAGTGGACCAAGATATGTTTTTCACCCTTGCATTCGTGAAGTAATTAATGGGAGGCACTGTGGTCTAATGGTAGTGCTTCGGCTTGCGGATCTGAAGGTCCCGGGTTCGAGCCCTGGCCGGGCCATTGTGTTGTGTCCCTGGGAAAGACACTTTACTCCTGTTTTCCTACACCTTCGGATGAGAGTATAAACCGAGGTCTAGTCTGTGTCGCATGCATTCCATCATAACGGACTTTAAAGATCCTGACGCTCATGTCCTAGACGGGTGAGTGCCGGTGACAAGAACACACCCAGCATGCACCTAGGTCCTTCTCCCCCATCCCTGGCTGCCCAGGATTGTGCTCAGTTGTCCGGGCGTCAGACCATGCGCCCAAAGGCTGCGGGTGGGCGTCTCGGGCGGCTTGAGTTAGATCCTGTATCGGCCAGCGCCTTGAGCAGCTCTTGAGCTGGAAAAGCGCTATATAAGAACGATTAAATAAATAAATAAATAAATAAATAAATTCGTCTTATAGTAATCTAGAAATATTTGAAACAGTAGCAGCAATAGCGGCAAGGCCCATAATAAAACTAAACAACTGCTGTTGAACAGCACCAACAGAAGCAACGTTACACAATTACCTTTAACTAAAATAGCAATTATTTTATGCTGAAAATATGCACATACATTTCAACCATATTTTGTGCACGTCTTTTGTTGCTAAAGGTTTAAAGGTGCTGGCAGAATGCCGCGAGGAGAGCTTGGTCAGCCTGCGAGAGGCATGTAGACATCTGACAGATAAGCTGCAGGCAGAACGAGACACAGCTCGGATATGGCTCACTTCCCTCCAGCAAATTTTAGAACGTGAGTCTGCCATGCAACCTGCAACCGTGTCGCCATCGTCCTTACTCAGTGACGCAGCATTACGACACTTCCGGCAGATGTCGCACGGAACAGAGAACGCAAGTCTCTTCCGCCACACCAAGTCCGATTACTCAACTTCTGGTGTGGATGAAACCTTGCGGCAGTACATGGGCAATGTCATGGCCGTCTCAGGCAGTATTCCGCCCCCAACACAGCAAGCAACTGTGAGCAAAGGACCCAGCTCGGAGTTTCTGGAGCTGCTGACCAATGCCAGTTATGCTGAGCTAGTGAAACTCCGCCACGAAGTCACCACATTGCAGGTACATGAGATAAATGGTATCTGTCGGTATTTAACTGTAATGGTATCTATTTACTATTAAATTAGTATAATTATGACTTTCAGTATCTGCAAGGGTGAGCATTACATTTACACTTTAGATGTAGGCCTAAATCTATACATTAAAAAGTTGGTGATTGGATTAGGAATAGGTAACTTACAACTTTAATTACTACAACTACAACTACAACTACTACTACTACTACTACTACTACTACTACTACTACTACTACTACTATTTCTACTACTACTACCACTACTACACCCCCTCCCCCTCCCCCGTGGAGGTGCCGGGGGTTTCTGAAAAAATAGTATCCCCACTTTCTGGAAATGTGGTGCTTTAAATTCCCACTGTCGTTGTCTTTCGCATTTGTTCTTTCTCATTCCTGCTCTGTTCTAGCAATCTACTATACTGTCTTCTTCTTCGCTAGACCAGTCACCTACCCTTTTTCTTGAAACGTCTTCCGGGACAAAACTCCTCATTTGTGTGTGAGGTCTGTTGTATCAGTTTGGGAATATTGGACGCTCTGCCAAATGGTCACTAGGGCTTCCTATGATGTTATTATAGCAATGTAGGCATTTTATATGCATGTGTTTTGTTGATTTAATAATAATGTTTGTATTCTATTTTGTTTTTGTAAATTCGATATATTAGAGTATAGACTTCAGTTACAGTGACGGGGTGGAGTGCCTTCAGTGTTACATTGTTTCAGCAGATCTTTTTTGCGGATCAGAGTGGGTCCTCTTTCAGCAAGTTGTGGTCTTAATGTTGTGTCCTGATTCGGCTCTTTGCAGTCCCTTGGCCTTTAATCAATGAATAATCAACTAACTAACCACTACTACTACTACTACTACTACTACTACTACTACTACTACTACTACTACTACTACTACTACTACTATTTTGAGGTGGGGGGAGAAAAGAAGAAGAAGAAGAAGGGAAAAATTTAATAATTCGTCGTTGTTGAATTCCATTTTTTTTTTCTGCTGCCATTTTTCTTAGCAATCTACTCTTTGTCTTTTTCTTTACGAAACAAAGGAACAGTATTGCTGAATTTTTATTTTTATGTTGTTTCAAAAGTTGAATTCATTTTTGTTGCTGCAATTAAGATAATATATAGCAAAATATCAAAGTTTTGCCAGTGATATTATTAAAATATTATATATGTTTTTTGTATATATTGTTATTTAGCAATATATAGCGCCCAGTACAAGTGACCGGCTTGCCTTAGTTTCTGGGGTTGTTCAGCACAGTTCACATATATGTTTGTTATTTCTCAATCTGCAGTCCTTGGCCTCAATATCACTACTACCCTACTACTCCTAATACTACACACTATTATGCTACTACTGACTATTGAAGAGAAGAAGAAGAAGAAGAAGAAGAAGAAGAAGAAGAGAAGAAGAAGAAGAATTAAGAGTGGAAGAGGAGTTATCGCTTTTTCAGTGGCAATTCCTGTCCCTGGCGTGTGCAAGCGTTTATGTGTGCAAGCGTCACTATGCACTCAGATAGATGCTCACAATTGCTTTGTACTTTGTTCAAATTAAGTTCGAAAATCCCAGAGCCTTGAAGAGTCAGTCAGTATGATCAGCTCATGGAAAGGGTGAACCAGGTGATAGAAGACACGTCTGTTGACGTGGAAGCTTTGAAGAAAGACCTTGACGGCTTGGTCACTGACATGGCAGCGGTGAAAGAAAGCATCCTTGACAATGGGGCTGATATTGCCACGGCGCAGAACGAGTTGGACACAATAAAGGAGGCATCGGAGAATCTGCTTCGGCGGCAGGACCTGGCACCGCTGGAGGCTAAACTGAAGAGGACTGACAATCAGATTTGTGAGTTATTGTTGTTATGGTGTTTGCATGCAACTTTACAATGGACAGTCCCATCGTCAGTGATTCCCGCCACGCACGTGCGTCACGGGAATAACCGGTGTATTCGACAAACAAACTCGCGCAGATAAATATAGATAATAGTTACCGGGACGCCGTATTTCTAAATTAACTTTTATCTGCTTGGTCTTCATCTTGAGTATTACGTTTCCGGAGCCCGTAGGCCTAATGGGTTTGTTGCATTGGTGGTTAAGGTATAACGCAATAAAGCATGGCTTAAAATTGTGTTTGTCTGCATAGTTCAAAGTTAAGCACAAGTATGGGTATAATACTGTGTAAATCTTGCCAGTAGGTCATGTCAAGTCAAATCAACAATTCTTTATTCCAAATGAGCAAAAGACGTGGATGACCTCAGTACGTTTAAGTACATGTAACATAATTACCGAATAATTCTCTCTTCTTTTAATAACTTCATTCTTTCTTTCTTTACTTTCCAGGCAAGCTGAGAAACCCAGTCTACTTCAACGCCAGGCTGTCGGGTGACATGACTTTCGCGAGCTGTAAGATGGTGCTGGACAAGGTACTGAGCAACGCGTGCGGTGGTTACGACGTTGGCACCGGCGTGTTCACCGCACCCATCACTGGCACCTACCTTTTCCTGGCTACAGCCCGTGTGGACAGTGCCTTCGACTGCATGAAAGAGACCAGCAACACGGTCAGTCCAAAGACCTAAACGGTAGAACGAAAAGGGGGAGGGGGAGGGGGGGGGGGGGTAATGGCAAGAAAGTGTCGAGAAAGCGACACGCACACAAATAATAATAAGAAGAAGACGATGAAGAAGAAAAAAAGTCTAACCGGTAGAACGATAGAGCAAGGGAAAGAAGGGCCGGGAAAGTGACGAGTACACGAGGTGAAAAAGAAGAAGATGATGATGATGACGATGATGATGCTGATGATGATGATGATGATGATGATGTCGATGTTGATGATGATGATGACATCCTCATCATCATCATCATCAAGACCGATTCACTCAGTCACGAAAAGAAGACATGGCAAGGTTCGTTACAGAAAATTAAGTATATTAAAAAATTAACAAATAAAAATCCCTTTCCAGGTGCTATTCGAGATCGTGGTGGCGGACCAGAGTGTTGCTAGCGCTTGGGCCATGGGGAAGACGTCGTGCACTGCCCACTGTGTGGTTAAAATGACCAGTGGTCAGACAGCGTGGATGCAGTCACTCTATTCCAACGTCAAAGGCGATGACTTCACCAACTTTTGCGGCGTTCTGCTGCAACCTGAACTCTAGAATATTATGGTTTCTTTCAGGTTTTCGAGTATTTTATTTCATCTCTATTTTCTCTCTTTGTATCGTGTGCGTTATTTTAATTTTGTGTAGTTTAGTGTAGTGCAGTTTAGTTTGAATAATATGTTTATTTTATTTGCTTATTGTGCCTTCTGTCGCTTTCTTTCTTTCTTTTTTTCTTTATTTCTGTCTTGTCTTCCTTTCTTTCTTTTAATAGTATTTTTTATTTAATTTGACATTTTTGGTTCTTATCATTTTATTTAATTTTGATTCATGTTCATTCCTAAATCTTTAAGGGTATTTATTTATTTTTATTTATTTTTAAAATTATGTTTAACTTTGATTTCGTTCCAAACATCAGTTTTGTTTTTTTAAATAATGATTCATGTTCATTCTTGAAATTTTTTGTGGTATTTATTTTTTTTTAATTATATTTAACTTTGGTTTCGTTCCAAATGTATTTGTTTTTCAAATGACGATTTATTCATGATTTTATTTGGTGTCATACTTACTATGGACAACCAGTAATATCTAGATCTATATTCATATTATACTTATCAATGCATTTTATACCTGATTTGTTTTTTAATGGAATTGTTTATTTATGTTCTTATTTGCTCTGTTTGATTTATGTATGTCAGTACAAGAGATTTATGTAATGTTTAACAAATCAACATAATAATATAATGTCAATAAACAAAAGTATGAAAAACATTGAAAAGAAAATACTTGTGTTGTCCTATTTTGAAACCAATATTTCATTTCACTTTCCCCGATGGTCCTGGGTAAAAAAAATTATCCACCTCCATTAAAATCATCACAACTGTCACAGTTTTGCTTATAATCCATTGAAATGTAACGACTTTATTCATGGATAATTTCTGCACATATTGACCAAATTTGAAATGTTTATGTTTATAACTAAAATAATCAACTCAAAGCAAAGTTTTCATTTCATAGTAATAGTTATCATTAAATTCATAAGACTATAATTATTCTCTCTCTCTCTCTGTCTCTCTCTCTCTCTGTCTCTCTCTCTCTCTCTCTCTCTCTCTCTCTCTCTCTCTCTCTCTCTCTCTCTCTCTCTCTCTCTCTCATATAACTTAAATTTTTTCTTTTCAATATAAAAGGTCCCATTTCGGGTCGTCCAGGATTGCGTTCAGTCGTCTGTGCGTCCGACAGTGCACTTTAGGCTTTAAGTGGACGCCTCGGGCGACTTGAGTTAGATCCTGCTGTCGCCAGCATCTTGAGCAGTTCTTGATCTGGAAAAGCGTTAAGTAAGAACGATTAAATAAATAAATATAATTACAAAGAAGACCTTTATGGATGTCAGCAATTAAAAAGAAAAAATCCAGATCCAGACTCGCCTATAGTATTTCTGTATTCAATATATTTAATTACGTCAACTGTTAAGAGGCCGCGAACGAGCCCTCTTCTCACAGACCAACGTTGGAACTGTCTCAAGAGCCACTCTGAAATCTCATCTGTAGGATGGAGCAGAGAGTATTGGCATTCACGAGCGCTGAGAGGCCATCTTGAACTGAACTGAGTTCAATATATTGCTCTTCCAAGAGACAAGAGAGAGAGAGAGAGAAAAGGCCTCATCTAGTTCAATTCAATGTATGGTCTGTTCACAAATTAAGTGATTTTAGACTTGGAATAAATAAATAAAATAACATAATAACAACAATAACAATATTAATTTAAAATTGATTCATCTCTTAAAAGTTGAAACGTTAAACACCAACATCATAATATTAAAATAGCATCGCGTTTAATGATTATAACATGTTTCCTTTCGGAGTACACGATATATAAATCAATTAATCAATTCATTATTAGCTAATATGTTCTTGATATCATTATTCTGTCTGTTAATAGTATCATTTTACATAATAGCATCAATATTATTTTATGTAAATGATTTGGTCAAATATAGTGTAATATTAAACGTTCTATATAAGACTGAAATTCAACCTGGGCAAACTGCAAGATCTGGAAATATTCCAAGCCACAATTGGAGGTAAATTTGCACCACTGCTCATTTTGGGAACTGGTGAAGTAGATGTCAGCTCCGTGACCACCGCCTTCAACTCAGCTGTAACAGATGTCGCCACTGAGATCCTTGGCAAGCATTGACCAAAGAAGAAACCGTGGAACACACCTGAACTTTTGGACCTGTGTGACATAAGAAGAAAGATGAAAAAGAAACAGAACAACTCAAAGGGAGCTGATGCCTTCCGAAAATTCCACAATGACATCCGAAAAGGCATGTGCATAGCAAAGGAGAACTGGATATAAGATCAATGCCGGGAAATAGAGAACAGTCTGAACAAGAACAACAGCAAGAAGGCCTACCAGACTGTGAAGCGGCTGACATGTGTTAAACAGCGCAAGATCTCCACGATCCAAAGCAAGCCTGCCATATATGCCTTACAGAAGAACAAGAAGTCTTGGATAGATGGACAGAGTACTGCTCTGAACTTTACAACCACACACCAAACGGAGACGCATCAGTTTTAGCATGTCCCTAGAACAGAGAAGTAGAAATCCTCCAATTCTCCGAGAAGAAGTTGATGCACAGCGCAAACGCTGAAGAAAGAGAAGTTAGCGGGAGTGGACAACATACCCGCAGAATTGCTTCAAGCAGGAGTAGAAGCGATGAATGACGCCATCATCATTATCTGTAACAAGATCTGGCAGAGTAGGGAGTGGCTTACATCGTGGACCAAGTCACTTGTCATCACTCTTTCCAAAAAATTGTAACCTTCAGGAGTGTGAAAATTACCGCACAATCAGCCTCATCAGCTATCCCAGCAAAGTCCTCCTGAAAATAATACTCAACCGGTTGAAACCCCAAGCTGAACGAATCATAGCTGAAGAACAAACAGGATTCAGGGCAGGACGAAGTACCACTGAGCAGATTTTCAACCTCAGAATAATCTGCGAGAAATACCTACAGTACCAACAACACCTAAATCATGTGTTTGTAGACTTCAAGAAAGCGTTTGACCGAATCTTGATTTATTGTTGCTTTAGGTCCAGCGGACTCTTCCGAGCCAAATCAGGACCGGTAATAACCGAATCTGGCATGCAGCTCTTTGGGTAATCATGAGCGTATACAACATCAACCCTAACATCATTGAAGTCATCAAAAGCCTGTATGACAAGGCTACAAGTGCCGTCTTCTACAACAGCGCCATCGGTAACTGGTTCAGAACAACAATCGGCGTGCGTCAAGGATGCCTATTTTCCCTAACACTCTTCAACATCTTCTTGGAACGCATCATGTCAGATCCCTTGCAGATCACGAAGGCACAGTCAGCATAAAGGGTAGAACAATCCCCGACCTCGGTTTTGCTGATGACATTGATGGAATGGCTGGAGAAGAACAAGAACTTGATCAGCTGGTGATGGTCATCAACAACAACAAAGTCCGACAAACCATCACACAAGCCATTGGACAACACAATGACATGCTCACAGTGGTGAAGAAACAAATTTACCTATACCCAGCACATCGCCAACGACGAAGTCCGACCGACAATCACACAAGCCATTAGACAACACGATGACATGCTCACAGTGGTCCTATCCTATCCTATCCTGTCCCATAACCCGAAGGTCGTAGGGGCACCACAGATGATCGTTTAACCAGCATACTCCATCTTTCTCTGTCCTCAGCAGCCCTCATGGCTTCGCTCAGTGTCAAACCAGTCCATTCTCGAATGTTGTCCTCCCACCTCTTTTTCGGTCTCCCCCTTCTTCTACCTCCTTGCACTGTGCCTTGCAGAATGGTCTTTGCAAGGCCTGATGATCTGGTGACATCATCACAGTGGTGAAGAAACAAAAACTCCGATTGTATGGCCACGTCATCAGAGCATCAGGCATTGCAAATACCATCTTGCAAGGCACGGTGCAATGAGGAAGAAAAAGAGGGAGACAAAAGAGGTGGGTGGACAACATTCGAGAATGGACTGGATTGACACTGATCGAAGCCATGAGGGTTGCTGAGGACAGAGAAAGATGGAGCACGCTGGTTTAACGATCATCTGTGGTGCCCCAACGACTTTCGAATTAAGGGATAGGAGAGAGAGAGAGAGAGAGAGAGAGAGAGAGAGAGAGAGAGAGAGAGAGAGAGAGAATATAGCGAGCTATAATTCTCTCGCGCGCGTGCCCGATCGCACACACACAAACACACACACACATACACACACATACTTGCACAGACACCGTTATTTGGACTTTCCTCAAACGCCACATACGTTGTGTGGACAATGGGTCGTGCTACGACACCCTTTTTAAGTACTTTTAAGTGTTCTAACCCAAACCCTAACCCTAACCCTAACCCTAACGGATCATTAAATGGACGTCCAAACAAGGAGGTCTGTCCAAAGAACGTATGTAGATGTGCAATAGTTTGTCCAAATAACGCTGTGTAAACATGCTCACACACACTTACACACACACAAACACACGCATACTTGCGCAGACACCGTTATTTGGACTTTCCTCTATCGCCACATACATTCTGTGGACAATGGGTCGTGCTACGACCCCCTTTTTAAGTACTTTAAAGTGTTCTAACCCTAACCCTAACTCTTACTCTAACCCTAACCCTCACGGATCATTAAATGGACGTCCCAACAAGGAGGTCTGTCCAAAGAACGTATGTAAACTTGCACTAGTTTGTCCCAATAACGCCGTGTAAACATCCTCACACACACACACACACACACACACACCCACACACACACACACACACACACACACACACACAAACACACACGCACACACACACAAACCCACCCAAACACATGCACACACAAACGGGCGCGCGCGTACATGTGTGCCCTACAACATAAATACATTATGTATGCACACTGAAACACGTTAGAATGCCCGTGTCAAAGCTTCAAAATAGAATGGGCACTAACGGATGTATCATTTCCAAGGGAGCATTTATTTGATACTACCTGTACCCTCCTTGATACTTCCCCGTTGATCGTTTCGCAGGTATGGATGAAAGGAATCGACTTCTTCTTCTTCTTCTTCTTCTTTATTAGATTTGTGTCCCCGGACACATGGAGCGTATAGGGGAGGAATCGACCATCAACATACCCCCTTATATATACCCGTATCCCCGTTATGCCTACCCATGCCCCTTTAAACCTACGCGTAGCCCCCTTTTACCTACACGTACCACCCCATCCCGAACCTTGGTAGTAGTAATAATAATAATAATAATAATAATAATAATAATAATAATAATAATAATAATATTGAATATAGAATAATACATATAGAAATAATAAAAAACACCAAGGTTTAAAAAAAATTTGATATAAGATATAATAATAATAATAATAATAATAATAATAATAATAATAATAATAATAATAATAATAATAATAAATAAGTTAAAAGTAAAAAGCCTAAATTAAAAAGAAAAATATCCATATTGTAGTGTTAAAAAAAAAAAAGGCCGCGGGAGGTTTGAACTTGGGTCGTCTGCCACGATAGGCGAATGTCTTACCAATGCTTCGTATAAAAATCATCAATTTTTTGGTCTATATGGGAAAACATGCTGAAACCTCGTTTCGATTTTTAATTAATCAAATTTAATTAGTTAAACACAAAATTTTGTAAGATTGGTGACCAGAGTGCAAAAGTGTTTTGAATGGAAATAAAACAAAATTTGCGGTATTACGAAACAGCACGTTCTTGACACGGGTTGAATGGAAACCGCGCGCGGAATGAGGCTATTGCAGTTTGTGGACATTTTGTTTATTTATTTATCTCAGAAACGGTTAAACGTTCGGTAAGGAAATGTCGGCTATAACGATTTCGTGGGTTTTGAGCACACAGCAGGCCGATTCACAGCGCCCAGCACCTGCCCAGATCAGCGTCCATACCGGACAAACTTTACAGTAGAGGCGAAGAAGGACTTCCGGCTAAGCAATAAATATAGATCAGTCACCGGCCATTGACGCAGAGGGGCCGGGTAGCTCAGTTGGTAAGAGCGTCTTGCTAGTAACCGTAAGGTCGCTGGTTCGAATCCCGGATTGGTCAACGTGTGATCATATTATTTTCCCCTTTACCAACAACTGGCCCGCTGGTGTCAGTATAAATCGGTCCAGTAGTCACCTATATGCGAAAGTGTCGTGTGACTATAATCTACAAACAACAACAACAACATTGACGCATGCTAAATCTACTGATCGTCCTCCGACGCAGTCAAGTGATTTTTTTCCCCCTCGAGCAGTTAACATTATCTGTATAAGCGGGTGCTCCGGCCATACAACATGTTGTTTAATAAACAAAGAAAAACGCTGTCAAAGTTACGCAGATCTGGATCTAATAGATACACAATTTAAATCTGTTTCACACACACTGAACGGCAAAAATACCCTTTCTCGTCTCTTGGAAAGCGGAAAAACGCCAGATTTTTTTTTTTTTTTTTTCATTTACTTTTTCTGCGACAGTATGGCAGCCTACACAGTAGTCTTACCACTGGGTTTACTACAAAAAATTACCTAGCTCTTCTTTGCTACGTCCTATTTGTCTTCACCATTTTTAGCCTGTGGAAACAAAGTGATTTAACTCGAATCTCGTACTTTAAAAAATTTATTAAAAAAAAGAAAAATTAAACGAATAAACCATTATTATATTATCTTCAGTAAAAGGTATTTGATTTCAAA
>JBAHVR010000255.1:82500-125000 GCA_036898135.1 Oncomelania hupensis | reverse complement strand
GGCAGCAGTAGCAACCGCTACCGCATCAGCAGCAGTAGCAACCAATGCCACCTCAGCAGCAGCAGCAGCAACAGCGGCAGCAGCCATAGCAGCAGCAGGGGAGGATTATCGGGAAGGCGGAGAGGACGGTAGATAGAGAAGAAAAACCCAGGATAGATAGAGAGAAGGACAAGGATAAGGAGAAGGAGGACAGCATAAAGACAGAGACAGATATTAGAGACAAAGAAAGACACAGTGACTTCTAACCTCCATGAGACTATTGGGGAAATCTCTCTCTGTCGACGGTGACCAGATCGATATTGGTGTTTATTGTGACTGGTGTTATTTGGATTATCTGAATGGGACTTATTTGTGGTTTTGTGAAAGTGTGTTTTCACGGATTATCGCCTCAAAGTACGTGAGTACAAAAACTACTTAAACGTTTTTCATGTTATTGATTGAGTTATATGTACTTATGTAAACTTTGTTGATTCTTGTTTATTTTTCTAGTAATAGAAGGGGGTGTGACAGCAAAAGAAGTTTTGAGAGTTAGGAAGTGTGAGACGGGCGAACACGCAAATCATTCACGCACGCATACACTCAGTTTCTTCATATAACCCCTTTCGTTACAAATATATAGGCTTACTGATGGATCTGTTCTTCACACAGATGAAGCCGGAGCTGCGTTTGTAATACCGGATTTAAATATATCAAAATCATATTATTTAGGGAAAGGATATTCGATTTTCACTGCTGAATTAATTGCAATATTAATGGCTCTAAATACAATTTCTAATCTTTCTGTGAGTATATTCAGCGTTGTTTTATGCGTAGATTCTATGTCAGTTTTACAAGCATTGAATTCAGATAATAATGGTGAAAGACAAGAAATTATTTTGGAAATTAAAAATAGTATTCACAGTTTAATAACTAATGGCACTCAGGTGAATTTTGTCTGGATTCCCTCACATAGTGGTTTCCTTTATAATGATTGGGCTGATCGGGCTGCAAAACTTGGTGCTTCAAATATTAATTCTCAAACAATAAAAATACCGTTGTCTTCTAAAGAAATTCAAAACTCTATAGAAAATAAATTTGTAAAAGAGATTAAACTTAATTGCAACTATAATAAACCTTGTGGAATTGCTAGATCAATTTCAAGCATGGCACATAGAATAATATTAAACTCCAATAAAACTGTGACGACACGAGTTTCAGCAGTACAGGGACAGCTATATTTTGTACGAAGTTGCACTTCTCTGTTATGTAGTGTACATAGAATAGCTTGACCGTTTTCTTTATTGCGTACGAAAGAGTGCAGTAGTCGTAAAGTCCGTGCGTAACGTAGAAGACAGTGGTAGGCCAAATACAGAAACAGGGGTATGCATAATAGAGATATGGATATTGAGGAGACCTCGACTGTTTTGCTTGTGGCCTGGGTGCATTTGGTAGGGCAGAGTGATTTGGGTGCTGTTGCGAGAGGTTGACTCTAACCAGGCAGTGACTCTGTGACAGTGTGTCATATTAGAACTAGGTTTCTGTGTTGGAAGGGTGTGTAATTGTCGATACAAGCCACCCAAGGTCTTACGCCCTCGTCGGGGTAAGAATGCTTAGAGTTGGAGAGAGGAGGAATATAACTGCCATTTATAAGTAAATGTAGGGTTTTTTCCTAAGGTGTGTGTGGTTCTCTATTGAACACCTACCGAGCCTCAAATTCTGTTGCAGAATTGAGGTGTCCTCGTCCTCATTATCAGTGTTATTATTGAGTGAGAATAACCAGCAATAGCCAGACACGAAGTAACTCTCAAAGACTAACCAGTGTGTTGTAACAGTGTTGTGTTGTACTGTGTTGGGGAAAGGTGTATCACAAGCCGAGGCCTATACGGTTAGTAAACACTGTAATGCAATTTCTTAGTGGCAGCACTCCGAGACTGCGTACGCGAATGAATGGTGACGAATGAGGGGAAAAGGGACGTATTTTGATGCATAATGATTTTATTGATTTTGTATGATTTTCTTATGATTTTCTTATTATGTATATGATTGAGAAATGTCGTTGCTGCCGTTGTTGTAAAAGTGGGTCAACGGCGATGATGGGGAATGCATGCTAGAGAGGGAGAGTGTGAGAGAGAGGGTGAGGGTGTATGTATGGAGAGAGAGATAATTGCGGGGGGGAGGGGGGGGGTCGCTGGTCGGTCCGTATATTTCTTGAGAAGGTTGATGTGGTGATATCGGGCTCTCCCGTTTACCTCTACTTGGTAGACTGTCTTGGATTTTTTGGCAGTCACCGGGTACGGTCCTCTCCAAGCGATGTCCAGTTTGTTGGTGCCACTTGGGAGTAATAGTATCACTTGATTGCCAACTTGCAGTTCTCGGTCCTTCAAGTGGCGGTTGTAGTACTTCGCCTGACGACTCTTGCCTTCTTCAGTGCTTCACCAGCTTTCTTCCACGTGTCTTTGAGTGTTTCCTGCAGATCTGCGACATACTTAGTTGCACCTCTAGGTGTGTCGTCCACTTTGGCTTGCGTAAAACTTCTGCGTAGTGCTTCTAACGGTCCTGCTAGTTGTCTACTGAAAAGCAATGTTGACGTGGTGTGACCTGTGGCGGCATGGGGTGTTTCTCGGTATACGAACAGTGCCGCAGAGTACCATTCAGTATTTCTACCTGACCGTTGCTGGCTGGGTGGTATGGTGGCGTGCGATTGTGATGTACCTGTAGCAACTTAAACACCTCTTGCATCAGGTGAACTGAGATCCGTTGTCAGTCCTAATGCTGTCAGGGAATCCCACTCTGGTAAAGATGGCGATGAGTGCATCTGCAATCTTCCTGGTGTTGATCGCTGGCAACGGGACTGCTTCGCACCACATCGAACAGGTGTCGACGAGTGTGAGGAGAAATCTGTTCCGCTTCTTGGTCATGGGCAATGGTCCTACGATGTCTTCTGAGATTTGCTGAAATGGCATGCCGACTACTACTGATGGTCCTAAGGTAACTGGTATGGTGTGATGGCGCGGGGAAATATCGTTGACATTGGTGACAAGATCTCACGTACCGCTTAACATCCTCCGTGATTTCTGGCCAATAGTAGTGTACGCTGATCCTCTGTACTGTGGCTCCAATTCCCATGTGTCCGCTGAGTGGCATGTTGTGGCCAAACCCTAGTACTTGGGTCGAAGGGTGGCTGCCAGTACTAGCTGAATGCGATCTCCATCTTCTTGTTGATAGTCATGTTATATCAAACTGAATTAAATAAAATCAGTCATTTCATGCATCACAATGGTCTTGACTTGTCAAAAGAAAAAACAAACCTGGTATTATTTAATCATGGTCAGGAGCCTAGACAATTTCCAAACTTAGAAATTGATAATGAAGAACTCAAGTATGTAAAAGAGGTTAAATTTTTAGGCGTTTATCTTACTTATAAACTGCATTGGAAACGACATATAGAATACTTAATACAGAAGGCTGTCAAAAGCTTTACTTTATTGAAAATTATTAACAAACAAGCTTGGGGACAAGACGTAAAAACACTGATTCATATTGCCCGTGCTTTAGTGAGATCCAAATTAACATGAGGACAGGAAGCGTATTTTACAGCCCCTAAATGTTATCTTAAAAAGTTACAAAGCTTAGACAGTAAAGCAATAAAATTAGCACTTGGGGTCCCAATTCATACAAAAACCACAGAGGTCTATAAACTTGCAGGACCTATTCCTCTTGATGAATGGCGAAAGTTATCATGTGCCAAATAAATAGTAAGAGCAACTGCAATCAACAACAGTACTGATGAAGAACTGTTCATACGATCTGATTTAGATTTTCCTAAACAAGCCCAAAACAGTGCACTCCTTTACAACAATAGGAACCTTTACAGAAGATTTGATTCAAATTGTTTTAACGCATATTGAGTGTTTACATAAAACTATTATTTCACCAGTACCTATGTGGGAATTAGAAAAAGCTAAATATGATATCTGTTACTGTAATGAAAATAAAAACCACAACCCTCTGCTTACTGTATTTGAGGTTCGACATCATATACGTGAGAAGTATTCTGGTCAACTGAAAATATATAGGCTTACTGATGGATCTGTTCTTCACACAGATGAAGCCGGAGCTGCGTTTGTAATACCGGATTTAAATATATCAAAATCATATTATTTAGGGAAAGGATATTCGATTTTCACTGCTGAATTAATTGCAATATTAATGGCTCTAAATACAATTTCTAATCTTTCTGTGAGTATATTCAGCGTTGTTTTATGCGTAGATTCTATGTCAGTTTTACAAGCATTGAATTCAGATAATAATGGTGAAAGACAAGAAATTATTTTGGAAATTAAAAATAGTATTCACAGTTTAATAACTAATGGCACTCAGGTGAATTTTGTCTGGATTCCCTCACATAGTGGTTTCCTTTATAATGATTGGGCTGATCGGGCTGCAAAACTTGGTGCTTCAAATATTAATTCTCAAACAATAAAAATACCGTTGTCTTCTAAAGAAATTCAAAACTCTATAGAAAATAAATTTGTAAAAGAGATTAAACTTAATTGCAACTATAATAAACCTTGTGGAATTGCTAGATCAATTTCAAGCATGGCACATAGAATAATATTAAACTCCATTAAAACTGTGACGACACGAGTTTCAGCAGTACAGGGACAGCTATATTTTGTACGAAGTTGCACTTCTCTGTTATGTAGTGTACATAGAATAGCTTGACCGTTTTCTTTATTGCGTACGAAAGAGTGCAGTAGTCGTAAAGTCCGTGCGTAACGTAGAAGACAGGGGTAGGCCAAATACAGAAACAGGGGTATGCATAATAGAGATATGGATACTGAGGAGACCTTGACTGTTTTGCTTGTGGCCTGGGTGCATTTGGTAGGGCAGAGTGATTTGGGTGCTGTTGCGAGAGGTTGACTCTAACCAGGCAGTGACTCTGTGACAGTGTGTCATATTAGAACTAGGTTTCTGTGTTGGAAGGGTGTGTAATTGTTGATACAAGCCACCCAAGGTCTTACGCCCTCGTCGGGGTAAGAATGCTTAGAGTTGGAGAGAGGAGGAATATAACTGCCATTTATAAGTAAATGTAGGGTTTTTTCCTAAGGTGTGTGTGGTTCTCTATTGAACACCTACCGAGCCTCAAATTCTGTTGCAGAATTGAGGTGTCCTCGTCCTCATTATCAGTGTTATTATTGAGTGAGAATAACCAGCAATAGCCAGACACGAAGTAACTCTCAAAGACTAACCAGTGTGTTGTAACAGTGTTGTGTTGTACTGTGTTGGGGAAAGGTGTATCACAAGCCGAGGCCTATACGGTGAATAAACCCTGTAATGCAATTTCTTAGTGGCAGCACTCCGAGACTGCGTACGCGAATGAATGGTGACGAATGAGGGGAAAAGGGACGTATTTTGATGCATAATGATTTTATTGATTTTGTATGATTTTCTTATTATGTATATGATTGAGAAATGTCGTTGCTGCCGTTGTTGTAAAAGTGGGTCAACGGCGATGATGGGGAATGCATGCTAGAGAGGGAGAGTGTGAGAGAGAGGGTGAGGGTGTATGTATGGAGAGAGAGATAATTGCGGGGGGGAGGGGGGGGTCGCTGGTCGGTCCGTATATTTCTTGAGAAGGTTGATGTGGTGATATCGGGCTCTCCCGTTTACCTCTACTTGGTAGACTGTCTTGGATTTTTTGGCAGTCACCGGGTACGGTCCTCTCCAAGCGATGTCCAGTTTGTTGGTGCCACTTGGGAGTAATAGTATCACTTGATTGCCAACTTGCAGTTCTCGGTCCTTCAAGTGGCGGTTGTAGTACTTCGCCTGACGACTCTTGCCTTCTTCAGTGCTTCACCAGCTTTCTTCCACGTGTCTTTGAGTGTTTCCTGCAGATCTGCGACATACTTAGTTGCACCTCTAGGTGTGTCGTCCACTTTGGCTGGCGTAAAACTTCTGCGTAGTGCTTCTAACGGTCCTGCTAGTTGTCTACTGAAAAGCAATGTTGACGTGGTGTGACCTGTGGCGGCATGGGGTGTTTCTCGGTATGCGAACAGTGCCGCAGAGTACCATTCAGTATTTCTACCTGACCGTTGCTGGCTGGGTGGTATGATGGCGTGCGAATGTGATGTACCTGTAGCAACTTAAACACCTCTTGCATCAGGTGAACTGAGATCCGTTGTCAGTCCTAATGCTGTCAGGGAATCCCACTCTGGTAAAGATGGCGATGAGTGCATCTGCAATCTTCCTGGTGTTGATCGCTGGCAACGGGACTGCTTCGCACCACATCAAACAGGTGTCGACGAGTGTGAGGAGAAATCTGTTCCGCTTCTTGGTCATGGGCAATGGTCCTACGATGTCTTCTGAGATTTGCTGAAATGGCATGCCGACTACATCGATGGTCCTAAGGTAACTGGTACGGTGTGATGGCGCGGGGAAATATCGTTGACATTGGTGACAAGATCTCACGTACCGCTTAACATCCTCCGTGATTTCTGGCCAATAGTAGTGTACGCTGATCCTCTGTACTGTGGCTCCAATTCCCATGTGTCCGCTGAGTGGCATGTTGTGGCCAAACCCTAGTACTTGGGTCGAAGGGTGGCTGCCAGTACTAGCTGAATGTGATCTCCATCTCCTTGTCGATAGTCATGTTATATCAAACTGAATTAAATAAAATCAGTCATTTCATGCATCACAATGGTCTTGACTTGTCAAAAGAAAAAACAAACCTGGTATTATTTAATCATGGTCAGGAGCCTAGACAATTTCCAAACTTAGAAATTGATAATGAAGAACTCAAGTATGTAAAAGAGGTTAAATTTTTAGGCGTTTATCTTACTTATAAACTGCATTGGAAACGACATATAGAATACTTAATACAGAAGGCTGTCAAAAGCTTTACTTTATTGAAAATTATTAACAAACAAGCTTGGGGACAAGACGTAAAAACACTGATTCATATTGCCCGTGCTTTAGTGAGATCCAAATTAACATGAGGACAGGAAGCGTATTTTACAGCCCCTAAATGTTATCCTAAAAAGTTACAAAGCTTAGACAGTAAAGCAATAAAATTAGCACTTGGGGTCCCAATTCATACAAAAACCACAGAGGTCTATAAACTTGCAGGACCTATTCCTCTTGATGAATGGCGAAAGTTATCATGTGCCAAATAAATAGTAAGAGCAACTGCAATCAACAACAGTACTGATGAAGAACTGTTCATACGATCTGATTTAGATTTTCCTAAACAAGCCCAAAACAGTGCACTCCTTTACAACAATAGGAACCTTTACAGAAGATTTGATTCAAATTGTTTTAACGCATATTGAGTGTTTACATAAAACTATTATTTCACCAGTACCTATGTGGGAATTAGAAAAAGCTAAATATGATATCTGTTACTGTAATGAAAATAAAAACCACAACCCTCTGCTTACTGTATTTGAGGTTCGACATCATATACGTGAGAAGTATTCTGGTCAACTGAAAATATATAGGCTTACTGATGGATCTGTTCTTCACACAGATGAAGCCGGAGCTGCGTTTGTAATACCGGATTTAAATATATCAAAATCATATTATTTAGGGAAAGGATATTCGATTTTCACTGCTGAATTAATTGCAATATTAATGGCTCTAAATACAATTTCTAATCTTTCTGTGAGTATATTCAGCGTTGTTTTATGCGTAGATTCTATGTCAGTTTTACAAGCATTGAATTCAGATAATAATGGTGAAAGACAAGAAATTATTTTGGAAATTAAAAATAGTATTCACAGTTTAATAACTAATGGCACTCAGGTGAATTTTGTCTGGATTCCCTCACATAGTGGTTTCCTTTATAATGATTGGGCTGATCGGGCTGCAAAACTTGGTGCTTCAAATATTAATTCTCAAACAATAAAAATACCGTTGTCTTCTAAAGAAATTCAAAACTCTATAGAAAATAAATTTGTAAAAGAGATTAAACTTAATTGCAACTATAATAAACCTTGTGGAATTGCTAGATCAATTTCAAGCATGGCACATAGAATAATATTAAACTCCATTAAAACTGTGACGACACGAGTTTCAGCAGTACAGGGACAGCTATATTTTGTACGAAGTTGCACTTCTCTGTTATGTAGTGTACATAGAATAGCTTGACCGTTTTCTTTATTGCGTACGAAAGAGTGCAGTAGTCGTAAAGTCCGTGCGTAACGTAGAAGACAGGGGTAGGCCAAATACAGAAACAGGGGTATGCATAATAGAGATATGGATACTGAGGAGACCTTGACTGTTTTGCTTGTGGCCTGGGTGCATTTGGTAGGGCAGAGTGATTTGGGTGCTGTTGCGAGAGGTTGACTCTAACCAGGCAGTGACTCTGTGACAGTGTGTCATATTAGAACTAGGTTTCTGTGTTGGAAGGGTGTGTAATTGTTGATACAAGCCACCCAAGGTCTTACGCCCTCGTCGGGGTAAGAATGCTTAGAGTTGGAGAGAGGAGGAATATAACTGCCATTTATAAGTAAATGTAGGGTTTTTTCCTAAGGTGTGTGTGGTTCTCTATTGAACACCTACCGAGCCTCAAATTCTGTTGCAGAATTGAGGTGTCCTCGTCCTCATTATCAGTGTTATTATTGAGTGAGAATAACCAGCAATAGCCAGACATGAAGTAACTCTCAAAGACTAACCAGTGTGTTGTAACAGTGTTGTGTTGTACTGTGTTGGGGAAAGGTGTATCACAAGCCGAGGCCTATACGGTGAATAAACCCTGTAATGCAATTTCTTAGTGGCAGCACTCCGAGACTGCGTACGCGAATGAATGGTGACGAATGAGGGGAAAAGGGACGTATTTTGATGCATAATGATTTTATTGATTTTGTATGATTTTCTTATGATTTTCTTATTATGTATATGATTGAGAAATGTCGTTGCTGCCGTTGTTGTAAAAGTGGGTCAACGGCGATGATGGGGAATGCATGCTAGAGAGGGAGAGTGTGAGAGAGAGGGTGAGGGTGTATGTATGGAGAGAGAGATAATTGCGGGGGGGAGGGGGGGGTCGCTGGTCGGTCCGTATATTTCTTGAGAAGGTTGATGTGGTGATATCGGGCTCTCCCGTTTACCTCTACTTGGTAGACTGTCTTGGATTTTTTGGCAGTCACCGGGTACGGTCCTCTCCAAGCGATGTCCAGTTTGTTGGTGCCACTTGGGAGTAATAGTATCACTTGATTGCCAACTTGCAGTTCTCGGTCCTTCAAGTGGCGGTTGTAGTACTTCGCCTGACGACTCTTGCCTTCTTCAGTGCTTCACCAGCTTTCTTCCACGTGTCTTTGAGTGTTTCCTGCAGATCTGCGACATACTTAGTTGCACCTCTAGGTGTGTCGTCCACTTTGGCTGGCGTAAAACTTCTGCGTAGTGCTTCTAACGGTCCTGCTAGTTGTCTACTGAAAAGCAATGTTGACGTGGTGTGACCTGTGGCGGCATGGGGTGTTTCTCGGTATGCGAACAGTGCCGCAGAGTACCATTCAGTATTTCTACCTGACCGTTGCTGGCTGGGTGGTATGATGGCGTGCGAATGTGATGTACCTGTAGCAACTTAAACACCTCTTGCATCAGGTGAACTGAGATCCGTTGTCAGTCCTAATGCTGTCAGGGAATCCCACTCTGGTAAAGATGGCGATGAGTGCATCTGCAATCTTCCTGGTGTTGATCGCTGGCAACGGGACTGCTTCGCACCACATCGAACAGGTGTCGACGAGTGTGAGGAGAAATCTGTTCCGCTTCTTGGTCATGGGCAATGGTCCTACGATGTCTTCTGAGATTTGCTGAAATGGCATGCCGACTACTACTGATGGTCCTAAGGTAACTGGTACGGTGTGATGGCGCGGGGAAATATCGTTGACATTGGTGACAAGATCTCACGTACCGCTTAACATCCTCCGTGATTTCTGGCCAATAGTAGTGTACGCTGATCCTCTGTACTGTGGCTCCAATTCCCATGTGTCCGCTGAGTGGCATGTTGTGGCCAAACCCTAGTACTTGGGTCGAAGGGTGGCTGCCAGTACTAGCTGAATGTGATCTCCATCTCCTTGTCGATAGTCATGTTATATCAAACTGAATTAAATAAAATCAGTCATTTCATGCATCACAATGGTCTTGACTTGTCAAAAGAAAAAACAAACCTGGTATTATTTAATCATGGTCAGGAGCCTAGACAATTTCCAAACTTAGAAATTGATAATGAAGAACTCAAGTATGTAAAAGAGGTTAAATTTTTAGGCGTTTATCTTACTTATAAACTGCATTGGAAACGACATATAGAATACTTAATACAGAAGGCTGTCAAAAGCTTTACTTTATTGAAAATTATTAACAAACAAGCTTGGGGACAAGACGTAAAAACACTGATTCATATTGCCCGTGCTTTAGTGAGATCCAAATTAACATGAGGACAGGAAGCGTATTTTACAGCCCCTAAATGTTATCCTAAAAAGTTACAAAGCTTAGACAGTAAAGCAATAAAATTAGCACTTGGGGTCCCAATTCATACAAAAACCACAGAGGTCTATAAACTTGCAGGACCTATTCCTCTTGATGAATGGCGAAAGTTATCATGTGCCAAATAAATAGTAAGAGCAACTGCAATCAACAACAGTACTGATGAAGAACTGTTCATACGATCTGATTTAGATTTTCCTAAACAAGCCCAAAACAGTGCACTCCTTTACAACAATAGGAACCTTTACAGAAGATTTGATTCAAATTGTTTTAACGCATATTGAGTGTTTACATAAAACTATTATTTCACCAGTACCTATGTGGGAATTAGAAAAAGCTAAATATGATATCTGTTACTGTAATGAAAATAAAAACCACAACCCTCTGCTTACTGTATTTGAGGTTCGACATCATATACGTGAGAAGTATTCTGGTCAACTGAAAATATATAGGCTTACTGATGGATCTGTTCTTCACACAGATGAAGCCGGAGCTGCGTTTGTAATACCGGATTTAAATATATCAAAATCATATTATTTAGGGAAAGGATATTCGATTTTCACTGCTGAATTAATTGCAATATTAATGGCTCTAAATACAATTTCTAATCTTTCTGTGAGTATATTCAGCGTTGTTTTATGCGTAAATTCTATGTCAGTTTTACAAGCATTGAATTCAGATAATAATGGTGAAAGACAAGAAATTATTTTGGAAATTAAAAATAGTATTCACAGTTTAATAACTAATGGCACTCAGGTGAATTTTGTCTGGATTCCCTCACATAGTGGTTTCCTTTATAATGATTGGGCTGATCGGGCTGCAAAACTTGGTGCTTCAAATATTAATTCTCAAACAATAAAAATACCGTTGTCTTCTAAAGAAATTCAAAACTCTATAGAAAATAAATTTGTAAAAGAGATTAAACTTAATTGCAACTATAATAAACCTTGTGGAATTGCTAGATCAATTTCAAGCATGGCACATAGAATAATATTAAACTCCATTAAAACTGTGACGACACGAGTTTCAGCAGTACAGGGACAGCTATATTTTGTACGAAGTTGCACTTCTCTGTTATGTAGTGTACATAGAATAGCTTGACCGTTTTCTTTATTGCGTACGAAAGAGTGCAGTAGTCGTAAAGTCCGTGCGTAACGTAGAAGACAGGGGTAGGCCAAATACAGAAACAGGGGTATGCATAATAGAGATATGGATACTGAGGAGACCTTGACTGTTTTGCTTGTGGCCTGGGTGCATTTGGTAGGGCAGAGTGATTTGGGTGCTGTTGCGAGAGGTTGACTCTAACCAGGCAGTGACTCTGTGACAGTGTGTCATATTAGAACTAGGTTTCTGTGTTGGAAGGGTGTGTAATTGTTGATACAAGCCACCCAAGGTCTTACGCCCTCGTCGGGGTAAGAATGCTTAGAGTTGGAGAGAGGAGGAATATAACTGCCATTTATAAGTAAATGTAGGGTTTTTTCCTAAGGTGTGTGTGGTTCTCTATTGAACACCTACCGAGCCTCAAATTCTGTTGCAGAATTGAGGTGTCCTCGTCCTCATTATCAGTGTTATTATTGAGTGAGAATAACCAGCAATAGCCAGACACGAAGTAACTCTCAAAGACTAACCAGTGTGTTGTAACAGTGTTGTGTTGTACTGTGTTGGGGAAAGGTGTATCACAAGCCGAGGCCTATACCGTGAATAAACCCTGTAATGCAATTTCTTAGTGGCAGCACTCCGAGACTGCGTACGCGAATGAATGGTGACGAATGAGGGGAAAAGGGACGTATTTTGATGCATAATGATTTTATTGATTTTGTATGATTTTCTTATGATTTTCTTATTATGTATATGATTGAGAAATGTCGTTGATGCCGTTGTTGTAAAAGTGGGTCAACGGCGATGATGGGGAATGCATGCTAGAGAGGGAGAGTGTGAGAGAGAGGGTGAGGGTGTATGTATGGAGAGAGAGATAATTGCGGGGGGGAGGGGGGGGGTCGCTGGTCGGTCCGTATATTTCTTGAGAAGGTTGATGTGGTGATATCGGGCTCTCCCGTTTACCTCTACTTGGTAGACTGTCTTGGTTTTTTTGGCAGTCACCGGGTACGGTCCTCTCCAAGCGATGTCCAGTTTGTTGGTGCCACTTTAGTGTAATAGTATCACTTGATTGCCAACTTGCAGTTCTCGGTCCTTCAAGTGGCGGTTGTAGTACTTCGCCTGACGACTCTTGCCTTCTTCAGTGCTTCACCAGCTTTCTTCCACGTGTCTTTGAGTGTTTCCTGCAGATCTGCGACATACTTAGTTGCACCTCTAGGTGTGTCGTCCACTTTGGCTTGCGTAAAACTTCTGCGTAGTGCTTCTAACGGTCCTGCTAGTTGTCTACTGAAAAGCAATGTTGACGTGGTGTGACCTGTGGCGGCATGGGGTGTTTCTCGGTATGCGAACAGTGCCGCAGAGTACCATTCAGTATTTCTACCTGACCGTTGCTGGCTGGGTGGTATGGTGGCGTGCGAATGTGATGTACCTGTAGCAACTTAAACACCTCTTGCATCAGGTGAACTGAGATCCGTTGTCAGTCCTAATGCTGTCAGGGAATCCCACTCTGGTAAAGATGGCGATGAGTGCATCTGCAATCTTCCTGGTGTTGATCGCTGGCAACGGGACTGCTTCGCACCACATCGAACAGGTGTCGACGAGTGTGAGGAGAAATCTGTTCCGCTTCTTGGTCATGGGCAATGGTCCTACGATGTCTTCTGAGATTTGCTGAAATGGCATGCCGACTACTACTGATGGTCCTAAGGTAACTGGTACGGTGTGATGGCGCGGGGAAATATCGTTGACATTGGTGACAAGATCTCACGTACCGCTTAACATCCTCCGTGATTTCTGGCCAATAGTAGTGTACGCTGATCCTCTGTACTGTGGCTCCAATTCCCATGTGTCCGCTGAGTGGCATGTTGTGGCCAAACCCTAGTACTTGGGTCGAAGGGTGGCTGCCAGTACTAGCTGAATGTGATCTCCATCTCCTTGTCGATAGTCATGTTATATCAAACTGAATTAAATAAAATCAGTCATTTCATGCATCACAATGGTCTTGACTTGTCAAAAGAAAAAACAAACCTGGTATTATTTAATCATGGTCAGGAGCCTAGACAATTTCCAAACTTAGAAATTGATAATGAAGAACTCAAGTATGTAAAAGAGGTTAAATTTTTAGGCGTTTATCTTACTTATAAACTGCATTGGAAACGACATATAGAATACTTAATACAGAAGGCTGTCAAAAGCTTTACTTTATTGAAAATTATTAACAAACAAGCTTGGGGACAAGACGTAAAAACACTGATTCATATTGCCCGTGCTTTAGTGAGATCCAAATTAACATGAGGACAGGAAGCGTATTTTACAGCCCCTAAATGTTATCCTAAAAAGTTACAAAGCTTAGACAGTAAAGCAATAAAATTAGCACTTGGGGTCCCAATTCATACAAAAACCACAGAGGTCTATAAACTTGCAGGACCTATTCCTCTTGATGAATGGCGAAAGTTATCATGTGCCAAATAAATAGTAAGAGCAACTGCAATCAACAACAGTACTGATGAAGAACTGTTCATACGATCTGATTTAGATTTTCCTAAACAAGCCCAAAACAGTGCACTCCTTTACAACAATAGGAACCTTTACAGAAGATTTGATTCAAATTGTTTTAACGCATATTGAGTGTTTACATAAAACTATTATTTCACCAGTACCTATGTGGGAATTAGAAAAAGCTAAATATGATATCTGTTACTGTAATGAAAATAAAAACCACAACCCTCTGCTTACTGTATTTGAGGTTCGACATCATATACGTGAGAAGTATTCTGGTCAACTGAAAATATATAGGCTTACTGATGGATCTGTTCTTCACACAGATGAAGCCGGAGCTGCGTTTGTAATACCGGATTTAAATATATCAAAATCATATTATTTAGGGAAAGGATATTCGATTTTCACTGCTGAATTAATTGCAATATTAATGGCTCTAAATACAATTTCTAATCTTTCTGTGAGTATATTCAGCGTTGTTTTATGCGTAGATTCTATGTCAGTTTTACAAGCATTGAATTCAGATAATAATGGTGAAAGACAAGAAATTATTTTGGAAATTAAAAATAGTATTCACAGTTTAATAACTAATGGCACTCAGGTGAATTTTGTCTGGATTCCCTCACATAGTGGTTTCCTTTATAATGATTGGGCTGATCGGGCTGCAAAACTTGGTGCTTCAAATATTAATTCTCAAACAATAAAAATACCGTTGTCTTCTAAAGAAATTCAAAACTCTATAGAAAATAAATTTGTAAAAGAGATTAAACTTAATTGCAACTATAATAAACCTTGTGGAATTGCTAGATCAATTTCAAGCATGGCACATAGAATAATATTAAACTCCATTAAAACTGTGACGACACGAGTTTCAGCAGTACAGGGACAGCTATATTTTGTACGAAGTTGCACTTCTCTGTTATGTAGTGTACATAGAATAGCTTGACCGTTTTCTTTATTGCGTACGAAAGAGTGCAGTAGTCGTAAAGTCCGTGCGTAACGTAGAAGACAGGGGTAGGCCAAATACAGAAACAGGGGTATGCATAATAGAGATATGGATACTGAGGAGACCTTGACTGTTTTGCTTGTGGCCTGGGTGCATTTGGTAGGGCAGAGTGATTTGGGTGCTGTTGCGAGAGGTTGACTCTAACCAGGCAGTGACTCTGTGACAGTGTGTCATATTAGAACTAGGTTTCTGTGTTGGAAGGGTGTGTAATTGTTGATACAAGCCACCCAAGGTCTTACGCCCTCGTCGGGGTAAGAATGCTTAGAGTTGGAGAGAGGAGGAATATAACTGCCATTTATAAGTAAATGTAGGGTTTTTTCCTAAGGTGTGTGTGGTTCTCTATTGAACACCTACCGAGCCTCAAATTCTGTTGCAGAATTGAGGTGTCCTCGTCCTCATTATCAGTGTTATTATTGAGTGAGAATAACCAGCAATAGCCAGACACGAAGTAACTCTCAAAGACTAACCAGTGTGTTGTAACAGTGTTGTGTTGTACTGTGTTGGGGAAAGGTGTATCACAAGCCGAGGCCTATACGGTGAATAAACCCTGTAATGCAATTTCTTAGTGGCAGCACTCCGAGACTGCGTACGCGAATGAATGGTGACGAATGAGGGGAAAAGGGACGTATTTTGATGCATAATGATTTTATTGATTTTGTATGATTTTCTTATGATTTTCTTATTATGTATATGATTGAGAAATGTCGTTGATGCCGTTGTTGTAAAAGTGGGTCAACGGCGATGATGGGGAATGCATGCTAGAGAGGGAGAGTGTGAGAGAGAGGGTGAGGGTGTATGTATGGAGAGAGAGATAATTGCGGGGGGGAGGGGGGGGGGTCGCTGGTCGGTCCGTATATTTCTTGAGAAGGTTGATGTGGTGATATCGGGCTCTCCCGTTTACCTCTACTTGGTAGACTGTCTTGGTTTTTTTGGCAGTCACCGGGTACGGTCCTCTCCAAGCGATGTCCAGTTTGTTGGTGCCACTTGGGAGTAATAGTATCACTTGATTGCCAACTTGCAGTTCTCGGTCCTTCAAGTGGCGGTTGTAGTACTTCGCCTGACGACTCTTGCCTTCTTCAGTGCTTCACCAGCTTTCTTCCACGTGTCTTTGAGTGTTTCCTGCAGATCTGCGACATACTTAGTTGCACCTCTAGGTGTGTCGTCCACTTTGGCTTGCGTAAAACTTCTGCGTAGTGCTTCTAACGGTCCTGCTAGTTGTCTACTGAAAAGCAATGTTGACGTGGTGTGACCTGTGGCGGCATGGGGTGTTTCTCGGTATGCGAACAGTGCCGCAGAGTACCATTCAGTATTTCTACCTGACCGTTGCTGGCTGGGTGGTATGGTGGCGTGCGAATGTGATGTACCTGTAGCAACTTAAACACCTCTTGCATCAGGTGAACTGAGATCCGTTGTCAGTCCTAATGCTGTCAGGGAATCCCACTCTGGTAAAGATGGCGATGAGTGCATCTGCAATCTTCCTGGTGTTGATCGCTGGCAACGGGACTGCTTCGCACCACATCGAACAGGTGTCGACGAGTGTGAGGAGAAATCTGTTCCGCTTCTTGGTCATGGGCAATGGTCCTACGATGTCTTCTGAGATTTGCTGAAATGGCATGCCGACTACTACTGATGGTCCTAAGGTAACTGGTACGGTGTGATGGCGCGGGGAAATATCGTTGACATTGGTGACAAGATCTCACGTACCGCTTAACATCCTCCGTGATTTCTGGCCAATAGTAGTGTACGCTGATCCTCTGTACTGTGGCTCCAATTCCCATGTGTCCGCTGAGTGGCATGTTGTGGCCAAACCCTAGTACTTGGGTCGAAGGGTGGCTGCCAGTACTAGCTGAATGTGATCTCCATCTCCTTGTCGATAGTCATGTTATATCAAACTGAATTAAATAAAATCAGTCATTTCATGCATCACAATGGTCTTGACTTGTCAAAAGAAAAAACAAACCTGGTATTATTTAATCATGGTCAGGAGCCTAGACAATTTCCAAACTTAGAAATTGATAATGAAGAACTCAAGTATGTAAAAGAGGTTAAATTTTTAGGCGTTTATCTTACTTATAAACTGCATTGGAAACGACATATAGAATACTTAATACAGAAGGCTGTCAAAAGCTTTACTTTATTGAAAATTATTAACAAACAAGCTTGGGGACAAGACGTAAAAACACTGATTCATATTGCCCGTGCTTTAGTGAGATCCAAATTAACATGAGGACAGGAAGCGTATTTTACAGCCCCTAAATGTTATCCTAAAAAGTTACAAAGCTTAGACAGTAAAGCAATAAAATTAGCACTTGGGGTCCCAAGTCATACAAAAACCACAGAGGTCTATAAACTTGCAGGACCTATTCCTCTTGATGAATGGCGAAAGTTATCATGTGCCAAATAAATAGTAAGAGCAACTGCAATCAACAACAGTACTGATGAAGAACTGTTCATACGATCTGATTTAGATTTTCCTAAACAAGCCCAAAACAGTGCACTCCTTTACAACAATAGGAACCTTTACAGAAGATTTGATTCAAATTGTTTTAACGCATATTGAGTGTTTACATAAAACTATTATTTCACCAGTACCTATGTGGGAATTAGAAAAAGCTAAATATGATATCTGTTACTGTAATGAAAATAAAAACCACAACCCTCTGCTTACTGTATTTGAGGTTCGACATCATATACGTGAGAAGTATTCTGGTCAACTGAAAATATATAGGCTTACTTACTGATGGATCTGTTCTTCACACAGATGAAGCCGGAGCTGCGTTTGTAATACCGGATTTAAATATATCAAAATCATATTATTTAGGGAAAGGATATTCGATTTTCACTGCTGAATTAATTGCAATATTAATGGCTCTAAATACAATTTCTAATCTTTCTGTGAGTATATTCAGCGTTGTTTTATGCGTAGATTCTATGTCAGTTTTACAAGCATTGAATTCAGATAATAATGGTGAAAGACAAGAAATTATTTTGGAAATTAAAAATAGTATTCACAGTTTAATAACTAATGGCACTCAGGTGAATTTTGTCTGGATTCCCTCACATAGTGGTTTCCTTTATAATGATTGGGCTGATCGGGCTGCAAAACTTGGTGCTTCAAATATTAATTCTCAAACAATAAAAATACCGTTGTCTTCTAAAGAAATTCAAAACTCTATAGAAAATAAATTTGTAAAAGAGATTAAACTTAATTGCAACTATAATAAACCTTGTGGAATTGCTAGATCAATTTCAAGCATGGCACATAGAATAATATTAAACTCCATTAAAACTGTGACGACACGAGTTTCAGCAGTACAGGGACAGCTATATTTTGTACGAAGTTGCACTTCTCTGTTATGTAGTGTACATAGAATAGCTTGACCGTTTTCTTTATTGCGTACGAAAGAGTGCAGTAGTAGTAAAGTCCGTGCGTAACGTAGAAGACAGGGGTAGGCCAAATACAGAAACAGGGGTATGCATAATAGAGATATGGATACTGAGGAGACCTTGACTGTTTTGCTTGTGGCCTGGGTGCATTTGGTAGGGCAGAGTGATTTGGGTGCTGTTGCGAGAGGTTGACTCTAACCAGGCAGTGACTCTGTGACAGTGTGTCATATTAGAACTAGGTTTCTGTGTTGGAAGGGTGTGTAATTGTTGATACAAGCCACCCAAGGTCTTACGCCCTCGTCGGGGTAAGAATGCTTAGAGTTGGAGAGAGGAGGAATATAACTGCCATTTATAAGTAAATGTAGGGTTTTTTCCTAAGGTGTGTGTGGTTCTCTATTGAACACCTACCGAGCCTCAAATTCTGTTGCAGAATTGAGGTGTCCTCGTCCTCATTATCAGTGTTATTATTGAGTGAGAATAACCAGCAATAGCCAGACACGAAGTAACTCTCAAAGACTAACCAGTGTGTTGTAACAGTGTTGTGTTGTACTGTGTTGGGGAAAGGTGTATCACAAGCCGAGGCCTATACGGTGAATAAAGCCTGTAATGCAATTTCTTAGTGGCAGCACTCCGAGACTGCGTACGCGAATGAATGGTGACGAATGAGGGGAAAAGGGACGTATTTTGATGCATAATGATTTTATTGATTTTGTATGATTTTCTTATGATTTTCTTATTATGTATATGATTGAGAAATGTCGTTGCTGCCGTTGTTGTAAAAGTGGGTCAACGGCGATGATGGGGAATGCATGCTAGAGAGGGAGAGTGTGAGAGAGAGGGTGAGGGTGTATGTATGGAGAGAGAGATAATTGCGGGGGGGAGGGGGGGGGTCGCTGGTCGGTCCGTATATTTCTTGAGAAGGTTGATGTGGTGATATCGGGCTCTCCCGTTTACCTCTACTTGGTAGACTGTCTTGGTTTTTTTGGCAGTCACCGGGTACGGTCCTCTCCAAGCGATGTCCAGTTTGTTGGTGCCACTTGGGAGTAATAGTATCACTTGATTGCCAACTTGCAGTTCTCGGTCCTTCAAGTGGCGGTTGTAGTACTTCGCCTGACGACTCTTGCCTTCTTCAGTGCTTCACCAGCTTTCTTCCACGTGTCTTTGAGTGTTTCCTGCAGATCTGCGACATACTTAGTTGCACCTCTAGGTGTGTCGTCCACTTTGGCTTGCGTAAAACTTCTGCGTAGTGCTTCTAACGGTCCTGCTAGTTGTCTACTGAAAAGCAATGTTGACGTGGTGTGACCTGTGGCGGCATGGGGTGTTTCTCGGTATGCGAACAGTGCCGCAGAGTACCATTCAGTATTTCTACCTGACCGTTGCTGGCTGGGTGGTATGGTGGCGTGCGAATGTGATGTACCTGTAGCAACTTAAACACCTCTTGCATCAGGTGAACTGAGATCCGTTGTCAGTCCTAATGCTGTCAGGGAATCCCACTCTGGTAAAGATGGCGATGAGTGCATCTGCAATCTTCCTGGTGTTGATCGCTGGCAACGGGACTGCTTCGCACCACATCGAACAGGTGTCGACGAGTGTGAGGAGAAATCTGTTCCGCTTCTTGGTCATGGGCAATGGTCCTACGATGTCTTCTGAGATTTGCTGAAATGGCATGCCGACTACTACTGATGGTCCTAAGGTAACTGGTACGGTGTGATGGCGCGGGGAAATATCGTTGACATTGGTGACAAGATCTCACGTACCGCTTAACATCCTCCGTGATTTCTGGCCAATAGTAGTGTACGCTGATCCTCTGTACTGTGGCTCCAATTCCCATGTGTCCGCTGAGTGGCATGTTGTGGCCAAACCCTAGTACTTGGGTCGAAGGGTGGCTGCCAGTACTAGCTGAATGTGATCTCCATCTCCTTGTCGATAGTCATGTTATATCAAACTGAATTAAATAAAATCAGTCATTTCATGCATCACAATGGTCTTGACTTGTCAAAAGAAAAAACAAACCTGGTATTATTTAATCATGGTCAGGAGCCTAGACAATTTCCAAACTTAGAAATTGATAATGAAGAACTCAAGTATGTAAAAGAGGTTAAATTTTTAGGCGTTTATCTTACTTATAAACTGCATTGGAAACGACATATAGAATACTTAATACAGAAGGCTGTCAAAAGCTTTACTTTATTGAAAATTATTAACAAACAAGCTTGGGGACAAGACGTAAAAACACTGATTCATATTGCCCGTGCTTTAGTGAGATCCAAATTAACATGAGGACAGGAAGCGTATTTTACAGCCCCTAAATGTTATCCTAAAAAGTTACAAAGCTTAGACAGTAAAGCAATAAAATTAGCACTTGGGGTCCCAAGTCATACAAAAACCACAGAGGTCTATAAACTTGCAGGACCTATTCCTCTTGATGAATGGCGAAAGTTATCATGTGCCAAATAAATAGTAAGAGCAACTGCAATCAACAACAGTACTGATGAAGAACTGTTCATACGATCTGATTTAGATTTTCCTAAACAAGCCCAAAACAGTGCACTCCTTTACAACAATAGGAACCTTTACAGAAGATTTGATTCAAATTGTTTTAACGCATATTGAGTGTTTACATAAAACTATTATTTCACCAGTACCTATGTGGGAATTAGAAAAAGCTAAATATGATATCTGTTACTGTAATGAAAATAAAAACCACAACCCTCTGCTTACTGTATTTGAGGTTCGACATCATATACGTGAGAAGTATTCTGGTCAACTGAAAATATATAGGCTTACTGATGGATCTGTTCTTCACACAGATGAAGCCGGAGCTGCGTTTGTAATACCGGATTTAAATATATCAAAATCATATTATTTAGGGAAAGGATATTCGATTTTCACTGCTGAATTAATTGCAATATTAATGGCTCTAAATACAATTTCTAATCTTTCTGTGAGTATATTCAGCGTTGTTTTATGCGTAGATTCTATGTCAGTTTTACAAGCATTGAATTCAGATAATAATGGTAAAAGACAAGAAATTATTTTGGAAATTAAAAATAGTATTCACAGTTTAATAACTAATGGCACTCAGGTGAATTTTGTCTGGATTCCCTCACATAGTGGTTTCCTTTATAATGATTGGGCTGATCGGGCTGCAAAACTTGGTGCTTCAAATATTAATTCTCAAACAATAAAAATACCGTTGTCTTCTAAAGAAATTCAAAACTCTATAGAAAATAAATTTGTAAAAGAGATTAAACTTAATTGCAACTATAATAAACCTTGTGGAATTGCTAGATCAATTTCAAGCATGGCACATAGAATAATATTAAACTCCATTAAAACTGTGACGACACGAGTTTCAGCAGTACAGGGACAGCTATATTTTGTACGAAGTTGCACTTCTCTGTTATGTAGTGTACATAGAATAGCTTGACCGTTTTCTTTATTGCGTACGAAAGAGTGCAGTAGTCGTAAAGTCCGTGCGTAACGTAGAAGACAGGGGTAGGCCAAATACAGAAACAGGGGTATGCATAATAGAGATATGGATACTGAGGAGACCTTGACTGTTTTGCTTGTGGCCTGGGTGCATTTGGTAGGGCAGAGTGATTTGGGTGCTGTTGCGAGAGGTTGACTCTAACCAGGCAGTGACTCTGTGACAGTGTGTCATATTAGAACTAGGTTTCTGTGTTGGAAGGGTGTGTAATTGTTGATACAAGCCACCCAAGGTCTTACGCCCTCGTCGGGGTAAGAATGCTTAGAGTTGGAGAGAGGAGGAATATAACTGCCATTTATAAGTAAATGTAGGGTTTTTTCCTAAGGTGTGTGTGGTTCTCTATTGAACACCTACCGAGGCCTCAAATTCTGTTGCAGAATTGAGGTGTCCTCGTCCTCATTATCAGTGTTATTATTGAGTGAGAATAACCAGCAATAGCCAGACACGAAGTAACTCTCAAAGACTAACCAGTGTGTTGTAACAGTGTTGTGTTGTACTGTGTTGGGGAAAGGTGAATCACAAGCCGAGGCCTATACGGTGAATAAACCCTGTAATGCAATTTCTTAGTGGCAGCACTCCGAGACTGCGTACGCGAATGAATGGTGACGAATGAGGGGAAAAGGGACGTATTTTGATGCATAATGATTTTATTGATTTTGTATGATTTTCTTATGATTTTCTTATTATGTATATGATTGAGAAATGTCGTTGCTGCCGTTGTTGTAAAAGTGGGTCAACGGCGATGATGGGGAATGCATGCTAGAGAGGGAGAGTGTGAGAGAGAGGGTGAGGGTGTATGTATGGAGAGAGAGATAATTGCGGGGGGGAGGGGGGGGTCGCTGGTCGGTCCGTATATTTCTTGAGAAGGTTGATGTGGTGATATCGGGCTCTCCCGTTTACCTCTACTTGGTAGACTGTCTTGGATTTTTTGGCAGTCACCGGGTACGGTCCTCTCCAAGCGATGTCCAGTTTGTTGGTGCCACTTGGGAGTAATAGTATCACTTGATTGCCAACTTGCAGTTCTCGGTCCTTCAAGTGGCGGTTGTAGTACTTCGCCTGACGACTCTTGCCTTCTTCAGTGCTTCACCAGCTTTCTTCCACGTGTCTTTGAGTGTTTCCTGCAGATCTGCGACATACTTAGTTGCACCTCTAGGTGTGTCGTCCACTTTGGCTTGCGTAAAACTTCTGCGTAGTGCTTCTAACGGTCCTGCTAGTTGTCTACTGAAAAGCAATGTTGACGTGGTGTGACCTGTGGCGGCATGGGGTGTTTCTCGGTATGCGAACAGTGCCGCAGAGTACCATTCAGTATTTCTACCTGACCGTTGCTGGCTGGGTGGTATGGTGGCGTGCGAATGTGATGTACCTGTAGCAACTTAAACACCTCTTGCATCAGGTGAACTGAGATCCGTTGTCAGTCCTAATGCTGTCAGGGAATCCCACTCTGGTAAAGATGGCGATGAGTGCATCTGCAATCTTCCTGGTGTTGATCGCTGGCAACGGGACTGCTTCGCACCACATCGAACAGGTGTCGACGAGTGTGAGGAGAAATCTGTTCCGCTTCTTGGTCATGGGCAATGGTCCTACGATGTCTTCTGAGATTTGCTGAAATGGCATGCCGACTACTACTGATGGTCCTAAGGTAACTGGTACGGTGTGATGGCGCGGGGAAATATCGTTGACATTGGTGACAAGATCTCACGTACCGCTTAACATCCTCCGTGATTTCTGGCCAATAGTAGTGTACGCTGATCCTCTGTACTGTGGCTCCAATTCCCATGTGTCCGCTGAGTGGCATGTTGTGGCCAAACCCTAGTACTTGGGTCGAAGGGTGGCTGCCAGTACTAGCTGAATGTGATCTCCATCTCCTTGTCGATAGTCATGTTATATCAAACTGAATTAAATAAAATCAGTCATTTCATGCATCACAATGGTCTTGACTTGTCAAAAGAAAAAACAAACCTGGTATTATTTAATCATGGTCAGGAGCCTAGACAATTTCCAAACTTAGAAATTGATAATGAAGAACTCAAGTATGTAAAAGAGGTTAAATTTTTAGGCGTTTATCTTACTTATAAACTGCATTGGAAACGACATATAGAATACTTAATACAGAAGGCTGTCAAAAGCTTTACTTTATTGAAAATTATTAACAAACAAGCTTGGGGACAAGACGTAAAAACACTGATTCATATTGCCCGTGCTTTAGTGAGATCCAAATTAACATACGGACAGGAAGCGTATTTTACAGCCCCTAAATGTTATCTTAAAAAGTTACAAAGCTTAGACAGTAAAGCAATAAAATTAGCACTTGGGGTCCCAATTCATACAAAAACCACAGAGGTCTATAAACTTGCAGGACCTATTCCTCTTGATGAATGGCGAAAGTTATCATGTGCCAAATAAATAGTAAGAGCAACTGCAATCAACAACAGTACTGATGAAGAACTGTTCATACGATCTGATTTAGATTTTCCTAAACAAGCCCAAAACAGTGCACTCCTTTACAACAATAGGAACCTTTACAGAAGATTTGATTCAAATTGTTTTAACGCATATTGAGTGTTTACATAAAACTATTATTTCACCAGTACCTATGTGGGAATTAGAAAAAGCTAAATATGATATCTGTTACTGTAATGAAAATAAAAACCACAACCCTCTGCTTACTGTATTTGAGGTTCGACATCATATACGTGAGAAGTATTCTGGTCAACTGAAAATATATAGGCTTACTGATGGATCTGTTCTTCACACAGATGAAGCCGGAGCTGCGTTTGTAATACCGGATTTAAATATATCAAAATCATATTATTTAGGGAAAGGATATTCGATTTTCACTGCTGAATTAATTGCAATATTAATGGCTCTAAATACAATTTCTAATCTTTCTGTGAGTATATTCAGCGTTGTTTTATGCGTAGATTCTATGTCAGTTTTACAAGCATTGAATTCAGATAATAATGGTGAAAGACAAGAAATTATTTTGGAAATTAAAAATAGTATTCACAGTTTAATAACTAATGGCACTCAGGTGAATTTTGTCTGGATTCCCTCACATAGTGGTTTCCTTTATAATGATTGGGCTGATCGGGCTGCAAAACTTGGTGCTTCAAATATTAATTCTCAAACAATAAAAATACCGTTGTCTTCTAAAGAAATTCAAAACTCTATAGAAAATAAATTTGTAAAAGAGATTAAACTTAATTGCAACTATAATAAACCTTGTGGAATTGCTAGATCAATTTCAAGCATGGCACATAGAATAATATTAAACTCCATTAAAACTGTGACGACACGAGTTTCAGCAGTACAGGGACAGCTATATTTTGTACGAAGTTGCACTTCTCTGTTATGTAGTGTACATAGAATAGCTTGACCGTTTTCTTTATTGCGTACGAAAGAGTGCAGTAGTCGTAAAGTCCGTGCGTAACGTAGAAGACAGGGGTAGGCCAAATACAGAAACAGGGGTATGCATAATAGAGATATGGATACTGAGGAGACCTTGACTGTTTTGCTTGTGGCCTGGGTGCATTTGGTAGGGCAGAGTGATTTGGGTGCTGTTGCGAGAGGTTGACTCTAACCAGGCAGTGACTCTGTGACAGTGTGTCATATTAGAACTAGGTTTCTGTGTTGGAAGGGTGTGTAATTGTTGATACAAGCCACCCAAGGTCTTACGCCCTCGTCGGGGTAAGAATGCTTAGAGTTGGAGAGAGGAGGAATATAACTGCCATTTTTAAGTAAATGTAGGGTTTTTTCCTAAGGTGTGTGTGGTTCTCTATTGAACACCTACCGAGCCTCAAATTCTGTTGCAGAATTGAGGTGTCCTCGTCCTCATTATCAGTGTTATTATTGAGTGAGAATAACCAGCAATAGCCAGACACGAAGTAACTCTCAAAGACTAACCAGTGTGTTGTAACAGTGTTGTGTTGTACTGTGTTGGGGAAAGGTGTATCACAAGCCGAGGCCTATACGGTGAATAAACCCTGTAATGCAATTTCTTAGTGGCAGCACTCCGAGACTGCGTACGCGAATGAATGGTGACGAATGAGGGGAAAAGGGACGTATTTTGATGCATAATGATTTTATTGATTTTGTATGATTTTCTTATGATTTTCTTATTATGTATATGATTGAGAAATGTCGTTGCTGCCGTTGTTGTAAAAGTGGGTCAACGGCGATGATGGGGAATGCATGCTAGAGAGGGAGAGTGTGAGAGAGAGGGTGAGGGTGTATGTATGGAGAGAGAGATAATTGCGGGGGGGAGGGGGGGGGTCGCTGGTCGGTCCGTATATTTCTTGAGAAGGTTGATGTGGTGATATCGGGCTCTCCCGTTTACCTCTACTTGGTAGACTGTCTTGGTTTTTTTGGCAGTCACCGGGTACGGTCCTCTCCAAGCGATGTCCAGTTTGTTGGTGCCACTTGGGAGTAATAGTATCACTTGATTGCCAACTTGCAGTTCTCGGTCCTTCGAGTGGCGGTTGTAGTACTTCGCCTGACGACTCTTGCCTTCTTCAGTGCTTCACCAGCTTTCTTCCACGTGTCTTTGAGTGTTTCCTGCAGATCTGCGACATACTTAGTTGCACCTCTAGGTGTGTCGTCCACTTTGGCTTGCGTAAAACTTCTGCATAGTGCTTCTAACGGTCCTGCTAGTTGTCTACTGAAAAGCAATGTTGACGTGGTGTGACCTGTGGCGGCATGGGGTGTTTCTCGGTATGCGAACAGTGCCGCAGAGTACCATTCAGTATTTCTACCTGACCGTTGCTGGCTGGGTGGTATGGTGGCGTGCGAATGTGATGTACCTGTAGCAACTTAAACACCTCTTGCATCAGGTGAACTGAGATCCGTTGTCAGTCCTAATGCTGCCAGGGAATCCCACTCTGGTAAAGATGGCGATGAGTGCATCTGCAATCTTCCTGGTGTTGATCGCTGGCAACGGGACTGCTTCGCACCACATCGAACAGGTGTCGACGAGTGTGAGGAGAAATCTGTTCCGCTTCTTGGTCATGGGCAATGGTCCTACGATGTCTTCTGAGATTTGCTGAAATGGCATGCCGACTACTACTGATGGTCCTAAGGTAACTGGTACGGTGTGATGGCGCGGTTAAATATCGTTGACATTGGTGACAAGATCTCACGTACCGCTTAACATCCTCCGTGATTTCTGGCCAATAGTAGTGTACGCTGATCCTCTGTACTGTGGCTCCAATTCCCATGTGTCCGCTGAGTGGCATGTTTTGGCCAAACCCTAGTACTTGGGTCGAAGGGTGGCTGCCAGTACTAGCTGAATGTGATCTCCATCTCCTTGTCGATAGTCATGTTATATCAAACTGAATTAAATAAAATCAGTCATTTCATGCATCACAATGGTCTTGACTTGTCAAAAGAAAAAACAAACCTGGTATTATTTAATCATGGTCAGGAGCCTAGACAATTTCCAAACTTAGAAATTGATAATGAAGAACTCAAGTATGTAAAAGAGGTTAAATTTTTAGGCGTTTATCTTACTTATAAACTGCATTGGAAACGACATATAGAATACTTAATACAGAAGGCTGTCAAAAGCTTTACTTTATTGAAAATTATTAACAAACAAGCTTGGGGACAAGACGTAAAAACACTGATTCATATTGCCCGTGCTTTAGTGAGATCCAAATTAACATACGGACAGGAAGCGTATTTTACAGCCCCTAAATGTTATCTTAAAAAGTTACAAAGCTTAGACAGTAAAGCAATAAAATTAGCACTTGGGGTCCCAATTCATACAAAAACCACAGAGGTCTATAAACTTGCAGGACCTATTCCTCTTGATGAATGGCGAAAGTTATCATGTGCCAAATAAATAGTAAGAGCAACTGCAATCAACAACAGTACTGATGAAGAACTGTTCATACGATCTGATTTAGATTTTCCTAAACAAGCCCAAAACAGTGCACTCCTTTACAACAATAGGAACCTTTACAGAAGATTTGATTCAAATTGTTTTAACGCATATTGAGTGTTTACATAAAACTATTATTTCACCAGTACCTATGTGGGAATTAGAAAAAGCTAAATATGATATCTGTTACTGTAATGAAAATAAAAACCACAACCCTCTGCTTACTGTATTTGAGGTTCGACATCATATACGTGAGAAGTATTCTGGTCAACTGAAAATATATAGGCTTACTGATGGATCTGTTCTTCACACAGATGAAGCCGGAGCTGCGTTTGTAATACCGGATTTAAATATATCAAAATCATATTATTTAGGGAAAGGATATTCGATTTTCACTGCTGAATTAATTGCAATATTAATGGCTCTAAATACAATTTCTAATCTTTCTGTGAGTATATTCAGCGTTGTTTTATGCGTAGATCTATGTCAGTTTTACAAGCATTGAATTCAGATAATAATGGTGAAAGACAAGAAATTATTTTGGAAATTAAAAATAGTATTCACAGTTTAATAACTAATGGCACTCAGGTGAATTTTGTCTGGATTCCCTCACATAGTGGTTTCCTTTATAATGATTGGGCTGATCGGGCTGCAAAACTTGGTGCTTCAAATATTAATTCTCAAACAATAAAAATACCGTTGTCTTCTAAAGAAATTCAAAACTCTATAGAAAATAAATTTGTAAAAGAGATTAAACTTAATTGCAACTATAATAAACCTTGTGGAATTGCTAGATCAATTTCAAGCATGGCACATAGAATAATATTAAACTCCATTAAAACTGACGACACGAGTTTCAGCAGTACAGGGACAGCTATATTTTGTACGAAGTTGCACTTCTCTGTTATGTAGTGTACATAGAATAGCTTGACCGTTTTCTTTATTGCGTACGAAAGAGTGCAGTAGTCGTAAAGTCCGTGCGTAACGTAGAAGACAGGGGTAGGCCAAATACAGATACAGGGGTATGCATAATAGAGATATGGATACTGAGGAGACCTCGACTGTTTTGCTTGTGGCCTGGGTGCATTTGGTAGGGCAGAGTGATTTGGGTGCTGTTGCGAGAGGTTGACTCTAACCAGGCAGTGACTCTGTGACAGTGTGTCATATTAGAACTAGGTTTCTGTGTTGGAAGGGTGTGTAATTGTTGATACAAGCCACCCAAGGTCTTACGCCCTCGTCGGGGTAAGAATGCTTAGAGTTGGAGAGAGGAGGAATATAACTGCCATTTATAAGTAAATGTAGGGTTTTTTCCTAAGGTGTGTGTGGTTCTCTATTGAACACCTACCGAGCCTCAAATTCTGTTGCAGAATTGAGGTGTCTTCGTCCTCATTATCAGTGTTATTATTGAGTGAGAATAACCAGCAATAGCCAGACACGAAGTAACTCTCAAAGACTAACCAGTGTGTTGTAACAGTGTTGTGTTGTACTGTGTTGGGGAAAGGTGTATCACAAGCCGAGGCCTATACGGTGAGTAAACCCTGTAATGCAATTTCTTAGTGGCAGCACTCCGAGACTGCGTACACGAATGAATGGTGACGAATGAGGGGAAAAGGGACGTATTTTGATGCATAATGATTTTATTGATGTTGTATGATTTTCTTATGATTTTCTTATTATGTATATGATTGAGAAATGTCGTTGCTGCCGTTGTTGTAAAAGTGGGTCAACGGCGATGATGGGGAATGCATGCTAGAGAGGGAGAGTGTGAGAGAGAGGGTGAGGGTGTATGTATGGAGAGAGAGATAATTGTACTATGCTGGAGAGGCATGAAGGAAATAATGATTATGAAGAAAGCATGTTTATATTATAGTACAAGATAGATGGTTGTAGGGAGATAATCGTGCTGTAGTTATAACCGTTGGGGAAGATGATGAGGATGGATGGAGATGGAATGAATTAGGACTGTGTGATTGAAGTGTGGTCACAATGATGATGTATATTTATATAAATGACTGTGTTTATAGAAGATATGAATTATTAAGCGTCAAGGGTTGCATTATATTATTGAAATGTATGCATAGCATCTTGTATTGTTATCATTGTTAGGCATAAACAGGTCAAGATGGCGGACAGAGGACGGCGTGTTATATTGTATAGTGTTTATGTTTTGTAGGCAGGCTGTTAAGACTGTGTATCTGCTTACAGGTTTGGGCTGTTGTACCTGTTGTATCAACTACATCATCGGTTATCATCTATATTATGCTGATTAATTCCTTACCAGTATAGCTGTGTTCCTCTACATCGACACCTTTCGCAGTTGTGATTCTGTGTTGTGACTTTGCCTCTACAGTGGGGAAGCGTGAAAGTAAACTCCGCCACTGCTGCCTGTTTTGCCTCTGTATCGGGGCATTACCTTTATTACAGGAACTCTACGCACCACACTCACGCACACACAGACTTACACAGAGCCACACATAAAAACATATTTCATTTAGTTGTAGAAAATCATCCTTTATATTGTGAAGTGACTGTTTAGCTCCTTCTGAGCTTTGGGCACAAGACATTCGAACAGTGCTTAAGTTCTGCAGTTTGACTTGGACAATAGTTCGGAGATTTAAAGATTCACAGTTCCATCATTTCTTAGTTGAAATTTTATAGTATTTTGAATTCATTATTGATTGTGATTTTGTTGTACATTTTGTAAAAAAAACTGTTGCCGTTTAGTTCTGTTTTGGGGTATGAACAAGGGGAGGTAATTGTTAGTTAATATTGGGACGGGGGTCTTGATAGGGGTGGAGGGTGGTTAGCTCCCAATTTGTCCTGTGTATGTATGTTTAGATTGTTGAATAAAAGAGTGTTTCTGTTATTCTGGCATTTGTGTTAGTTTATTTTGTTTGAGTTTTATTCCTTCACTCGTGTTATGCGCTGAAGTCGCGGAACCCGCTCGGGTGACGTGACAAAAACCAACTATTGTAAAAATGTGAAATGTATATGTGGTGAATCTCTCTGAAACATGTATTATTTCAATGCAGTAATATGCGTCCATTTTTGCCAAAATCATGTTTGACTAGCATGTTAGGGGTCTCTAGACAGATTTATAGTTTATGTCACGTGAAGAGTTTTTGTGAAGAGACCCTCCTACGTCTCGTTCCAAGAACAAGTTAAGTTTAGATAAAAGGTAGTTTGAAAGAATAAAGAAAACTCGAAACAACGGTGTAAAATTTCCCTTTTTGTTATTATTTACACTACTGGACCACGATTTACAAAATCTGCCGAAAATGTTTCAATTAATCTGTACAAAAACCCGAAATATTCTTAAAATATTCTTTAAGTTAAAGTCTTGTTTGGTATCCCCAAATCCTTTGGAGTTTAATCAGATTTATAGTTCACATCATCTGGTGGCGTATCGGAACTACCGTAGGCTTCAGCAGTGTTACTTAGCTGAGCTAGGAAGTGCGGTGGTAGCCCCTGTCGGTGATGATGCTGGTGCTGCTGGTGGTGGTGGACTGCAACGGTGTTGGCGGCGGCAGTGGACTGGTAGGTGGTTGTATGGCTGAAGGATGGTGGCGTGGTTGTGTGGTCGGCTGGTTGGTTGGTGGTATGGTCCTCTCTTCCCCTGGCTATGGATCCGGGAAAAACTCCCCAGGCACGGGATCCGAGAGAAGAGAAAATCTCAAAAGATTATGTTGTTTTATAAAAGAGTATCCAATGAACGAATGTGACACAGATAGTCCAGGCCTACTATAATTCCAAAACTCTAGACCTGCTTATTCTGTTTTATTCTATCCTGACGCAACTGTCACTTGTCACTGACATGACCCTGCAATATGTCCACAGGCTCACAAAACACTTTGCTTTGACAATGAAAACTGCACACGCTGTTAATATATTTCTGCCACAGAAATAATATAATTGTCACTTTCAACAGCGCTCCGTTATTTATGCCTAAATAACGAAATATTATAACACCAGTTTTCACAAACAATAAATAATCGCTAACCTAGCGAAAAACCACAAACGTATTACAACGTGCTTCTACTCTAGAAGACGGCAAAGAAGTGATGATTCTTATTGCGCTTGCAAAACCTATCGCTCACCTTTCTTCAAAACTTGCATTCTGCACGAATTACACGGATAAAACTTAATATCCACAATCAGCCTTGCTAGGCCATACTCTACAGTTACTATCCTAGCAGAATTATACATTAGTGCAACTCAAAGCAAACACGTGTTTATTATCAGTGTAATTTATTCCCCAGACTTTTTACATTATATATTACATTGTCATTTTACATGTGACAATACCCTCCAACACAAGATGAAACATGGGAGTTTCATTCAAAACTGTTCTGTATCCTTCCCCTTGCTTCCTAGTTGAAGGTTCGACTCAGGTAGTCGGCTCCCACATTGTCCTTGCCTGCAATGGCTTGAACAGTGAACTCGTAAGGCTGTAACAGCATAGCCCAGGGTCTAACGAAGTGGCTAGAACTGTAGCATGAGGAAGTGGGTACTGTTTGGTTCTGATGGGTTCGTGCTGCGTAAGGTTGAATGAGACCTCCTCCAGCTCAGTTTTGAGAGGTAAATCTGTCAAGATACGCTGGCTTTCGCGAGCGAGCTGCGTTAGCTCTTCCTTCTTGTCTGGTTCCAAGCCAGGGTTTATGTTGACATCTACATGGCTCTCTTTTGCTGTCAAGATGCACGTAGGTACCTGCTCTGACTCAAGCTCAACCTCTGTCTCATCGATGACGACCGCGACGTTGTCAACCCTCTGCTTCTCCGACGAATCATTTTCTTCCTCCTCCTCGGTGCTGACTTCTTCCTCTCGTTCGATGTATCGTCGCAAGAGATTCGCGTGGTACATCCGGACTTTCCCCTTGACTTGAATCTTGTAGTCAGGTGAACCTCGCCAGTCCCCGACGCGTTCAATGACCTTGTACGGACCTTGCCACTGCAGCTGCAGTTTGTTATGCTGCTGCGGAAGTAGAAGAAGCACCTTGTCTCCAGACTTGAATGTACGTGGTGTGGTCTTCTTGTCGAACTCTTTCGCATATCTTTCCGAAGACTTCTTGAGATTTTGCTGGGCAAGTTCGCAGGTTTCTTTGATCCTGTTTCTAAGTTCCACAATGTACGTTGCGGTGGTTTGGATTTCTTCAGGTGCCTGCTCATCTGTCCAACTCTGACGAAGAATGGCCATAGGACCCCGAACTCGACGTCCGTAGAGCAGTTCGAATGGTGCAAAACCTGTGCTCTCTTGAGGTGACTCTCTGTACGCGAACAGTACCGCTGGCAGATAGCGATCCCACACACTTGGTTTTTCCTGGCACAACTTGTGCAACATGGACTTGAGTGTGCCGTTGAATCTTTCCACCAAACCATTGCACTGGGCATGATACGGTGTGGTACACATTTGACGGATGCCCAAGAGACGACTGACCTCTCGCATAATCTCGCTTGTGAATTGGGTTCCGCGATCTGTTAGAATTTCCGCTGGAATGCCCAGTCTTGACCACAGTTCTAACAATGCCTCGGCTACACGGGTAGCTTCGATGGATTTCAATGGCATCGCCTCTGGATAGCGAGTAGCGTAGTCCACCATAGTCAAAATGTACCTGTTGCCATTGTCAGAAGCGGGCTTGATAGGACCGATGATGTCAACTGCGACGCGTCGGAATGGTTCGTCGATTAGCGGCATTGGTACCAAAGGAACCTTCTTGACCCTGCCTTTCGGCGACATCTTCTGACACTGATCACAAGATGAGCAGAAACGGCGCACATCTCCAACTATGCCCGGCCAATAGAATTGGCGCCATATGCGATCTAGTGTCCTCGTGGTTGCCAGATGACCTCCGAACGCCGAATCATGGGCCACTGACATCACCCCTCTCCGTAGACTCTTGGGAAGAACAACTTGCTGATACTGGTCTTGTTGCGTCCGGAATTTCCTGTAGAGAATTCCTTTCGTCCATAGGTAAGACGCGAACCCTTGTTTACCAGCTTTCTTCTCTTGTCCTGACTCGGCGGCGGTTCTCAGACTAGCAAGAGACTGATCCTGCATCTGTAGAGCAATCAAATCCTTCGGCTTGATATTTCCCGATCCGGTATCTACTGCTGGAAGCGGCGGAAGTGGACGCTGCTGGCGCTCTGCTTGTTGCCTGGTCAGTACCGCTACTTGCTTGGGCACGCGGTAGACTGGAATGCTCACCAAAGTTCTATCAGCCAACAAAACTTTGTTGCCAATGATAAGATCTGCGGGCGGATTCTGCATAACGACAGCTTCAATCTCAGCCTCGATCCAAGGAGTATTCACCGTAATGCGAGCTATCGGTAAATCCTTGCACAGACTAGTTTCAGCTAGAGTGATTGGCACTTTACGACCGGTGTAAGCACATGGTGGCACGAACGATGCTCTAACCACCATCACATCGGCTCCTGTATCGCGTAGCCCTTCAGCTTGGTGTCCGTCGATGCTAACCTTGCATTTTGGGTTGAAATGCTTCTGCGAACATGGAACACACAGTTCAGGTATTCCATCCTCCTCTGTGTTCGCTTGCGCTCCTGAACCAATAACATGCGTACCTTGCTGGGCTGCTGCTCGCTTGGGACAGTCCTTCTTGAAGTGTCCTGTGCGGTGACAGTAGTGACAGGTTACACGAGCTGTAGTTGCCTGCCCAGCTGATCGTGCTTGAATCGAACCTCTTTCCTCTTCCTTCGGTGGCTTGGCATTCTCCCTAGGTTGGGTGTTAGCCCTGGAAGATCCGTTCCTCGGCGATTGTTTACGGTGCTGCTGCGGGTGTGCCTCCTTGTGTACTTGAGCGAAGTGTGCAGCGCTTGCCAGAGTGTCGGGTTCGTGTTCCAAAACAAACGACGCCGTGTCAGCGGGAAGACTTTCCATAAACTGTTCCAAAAGCATCAGCTCCATTAGATCCGCATACTTCTGTCGCTTGCCGGACATCTCCACCCAGCGATCGGCAAAAAGACGTAAACGGGCAATAAACTGTGTGTACGTTTCGCCTTCTCTCACCTTTGCTCTACGCAATCGCTGACGGTAGACATTAGCTGTAAGCTGAAATCTTTCCAACAGTGCTTTCTTCAACTTCGGGTAGTTGAGTGCGGTTTCCTCGTCTACTGAGTTGTAGAGTTGCAAAGCTTTACCCTTAAGTGTTGTACTCAATTTCACTGACCACGTGGTTTCAGGCCATTCGTGTGCGCGGGCAAGACGCTCGAACCGTCGCAAGTAGTCGTCGAGATCATCTTTAGACTCATCAAACTCTGGAATAGAAGCGTTTTCGACAACTATGCGACTCGTCGATGCCACTGGTTGATGACTGGCATTCTGCAGTTTCGCCATCTTCTCTGCATGAGATAGTCTCATAGATTCCAGTTTATACTCCAAGTCTCTCTCTTGTTTGGTAGTTTGTTCTTTCAGTGACCACTCCCGTTGGGTAAGACGCTCTTCACGCTCCCTTTGCTCCCTGGCTAGCCTCTCTTCTGTAGCAGCTTTTGCCTGGTCAGCCAAAGTGTGACGCACAAAATCAGCTAACTCCTGTCCAGCCAGATTGAGACGTTGACCAAGAGAAATCACTGCTTCGGTTTGATCAGGTAAACCCGAACCTGAAATCTCGCCAACAGACTTAGACTTCGCATCTATGTTACCATGCTGTCGCGCGTTCTGGACCGCGGGAGAACTTAACGCTACATTCTGTGTTTTGCGCAACCGTGCGGAAATTGGAGAGTCAGTAGTGGCTTCGGCCATGTCTACGATCGAACAAAACACTACCCTCAGATGTCAAAACAACCTAGAACATATGCTAAACAATTTATAATGTCAGCAACCTTGACCGTCACAGCAACTCCTGAAAACAAGTATCCAAGTACTCAAATGAATGACTATAAAATTCTTACTCTAAAACCAAAAACAAACGATCAACATATATACATGCACTACCTTCAAACAATCTAACTTAAGAACAACAAACTTTGTGAAGCCACAAGGTAATTCCTAACCTATACCCAGGATAATGAACTATCTTGTGATCTCAGCGGATGCTGATCTCAGCGGGTGCTGATCCCGGACGAGCCCCCATAATTGTCACGTGAAGAGTTTTTGTGAAGAGACCCTCCTACGTCTCGTTCCAAGAACAAGTTAAGTTTAGATAAAAGGTAGTTTGAAAGAATAAAGAAAACTCGAAACAACGGTGTAAAATTTCCCTTTTTGTTATTATTTACACTACTGGACCACGATTTACAAAATCTGCCGAAAATGTTTCAATTAATCTGTACAAAAACCCGAAATATTCTTAAAATATTCTTTAAGTTAAAGTCTTGTTTGGTATCCCCAAATCCTTTGGAGTTTAATCAGATTTATAGTTCACATCATCTGGTGGGGTATCGGAACTACCGTAGGCTTCAGCAGTGTTACTTAGCTGAGCTAGGAAGTGCGGTGGTAGCCCCTGTCGGTGATGATGCTGGTGCTGCTGGTGGTGGTGGACTGCAACGGTGTTGGCGGCGGCAGTGGACTGGTAGGTGGTTGTATGGCTGAAGGATGGTGGCGTGGTTGTGTGGTCGGCTGGTTGGTTGGTGGTATGGTCCTCTCTTCCCCTGGCTATGGATCCGGGAAAAACTCCCCAGGCACGGGATCCGAGAGAAGAGAAAATCTCAAAAGATTATGTTGTTTTATAAAAGAGTATCCAATGAACGAATGTGACACAGATAGTCCAGGCCTACTATAATTCCAAAACTCTAGACCTGCTTATTCTGTTTTATTCTATCCTGACGCAACTGTCACTTGTCACTGACATGACCCTGCAATATGTCCACAGGCTCACAATACACTTTGCTTTGACAATGAAAACTGCACACGCTGTTAATATATTTCTGCCACAGAAATAATATAATTGTCACTTTCAACAGCGCTCCGTTATTTATGCCTAAATAACGAAATATTATAACACCAGTTTTCACAAACATAAATAATCGCTAACCTAGCGAAAAACCACAAACGTATTACAACGTGCTTCTCCTCTAGAAGACGGCAAAGAAGTGATGATTCTTATTGCGCTTGCAAAACCTATCGCTCACCTTTCTTCAAAACTTGCATTCTGCACGAATTACACGGATAAAACTTAATATCCACAATCAGCCTTGCTAGGCCATACTCTACAGTTACTATCCTAGCAGAATTATACATTAGTGCAACTCAAAGCAAACACGTGTTTATTATCAGTGTAATTTATTCCCCAGACTTTTTACATTATATATTACATTGTCATTTTACATGTGACAGTTTAGCATATAGATTATATTTAAATTCCTGGAAAACAAAATTTAGCAAAAACATAACTTGCATTTGTAATGAAAATTTAACAATTCAACATTTGCTAGTACAATGCAATGACCTAAAAAGATACTTACCAAACAAATACATTGCTTTGAGCAACACCCAAGATTTAGACTTAAAATTATTCGTAGAAATATCTAAAGCGTTATTATATTCTCCAGTAGGTCATTTATTACAAGAAACCTAAAAAAAAACAAAAAAACAACAACAACAACAACAACACATTTATAACGACATAAGCATGCGCTTGTATCCTCAAAAGGCTCCGGTGCATGGCATCTTTTAAATTATTTCGTTACATTCTTTATATTAGGAAGACTTTTTTTTTTTTGGGGGGGGGGTTCTTGTTTTGAAAGTCAAATATGCAAAATAGATCTTTTCTATTTTTTTATGTTGTGTGTGTGTGTGGGTGTGTGTGTAGGTGTGTAGGTGTGTGTGTGTGTTAATTTTTATAAAAAAACATTATTAATGTTATTATTTAAAAATAATAATCATCATATGTTTTGTTAAATGCATTTTGTTTATAATTCAATATGTTGTCTAATATCACAAATGTGAATAGACTTTAAATTAAATAAATAAATAAATAAATAAATAGACTATTGTAGATCAGTGTTTATGCTCAGTTTCGGAGGACTTAGCTTTTATCGGCGACGTGCAGTGTTGTTGTCTCTTCTTCTTGGTAGTTGACTATGGAGCTAGTGGAGCCCAATGCTCTTGCTGCTCAAGGTTGCAGGCCACGTGTCAGGGTTGAATCTCTGTGGGATTTCTTCCCTGCCATGGACACAGATGCCTTCTTGTCTGCAAAATATTAAACGAGTTTCTGCAACGTCTTGTTTACAAAGGCTGTACAGAGCATCTCACTGTTGGCAGAAACAGCCATCAGTGAGATCACATCCACTTAAACAAATAAGGGACGACCAATTCTTCTAAGTCTGTGGTCCACTGGAATCTCCAACATAATTCCTACAATATTATTATTATTATTATTATTATTATTATTATTATTATTATTATTATTATTATTATTATTATTATTATTTATATATACATACATATACCTACATCACGCATTTATATATACGTACATATACCTACATCATGGTTAAACTAAACACCTAGAGACGTAATTAACAATCACACCTTCTCCTGTACAGCCACTGGTCTGCAATAATTCACATTGGAGAAACAATAGTTGGACAATGGAGGTTACCTCGTGGTGCCGAAACGGTCGCGTGCGTGTCGGCCACGTGGTCAGCAAAGTTTTACTAACAATCACAATTCTAAAACATGGCAAAACTTCATAAACATAATAAAGCAATAATAGCAATAACTCGCGATGAAACAAACGATTGATCATTTACCTTCTTGACAATGTCAGGCCCTGGCTATATTGCGATAACTGATTTTCACTTGTCACCTGCTTTGGTCTTTCGGAGTGAGAGATGTTACAACGTGCATCCATCTACAGTGCTGTTTAGACAAAGACTAACTATCCTCCCGCTGGGGTCTGCTATTGTGCGAGACTACCAGAATAGTAACGCCACGTAGTGGGGGTTGCTGGTGATTGGTCAGCTGGATGACGTCACAGCTTATCTTAGTGAAACTGTAGCCTACACATGTGTAGAACAACCTAACTTTGGTCGTCTGCTAGTCAGCGACTTAACTTACATAGGTTGCAGCAAGCTGAACTATTTGAGGCATGAAACCTTAGTGCATGGTCTTAGGTGACTACTGGACCGATTTAATACTGACACCAGCGGGCCAGTTGTTGGTAAAGGGGAAAATAATATGATCACACGATTGGTCAACGTGTGATCATATTATTTTCCCCTTTACCAACAACTGGCCCGCTGGTTTCAGTATAAATCGGTCCAGTAGTCACCTATATGCGAAGTGTCGTGTGACTATAATCTACAAACAACAACAGCATGGTCTTACAAGCCTCTCGTTACAGGCTTCCTCAATAGTCTACTCGTCCAGAAAAAACGAAGAATATGACAGAAAGAACTCATAGCCCAATGATGAGACAGTAACAAATATCGAGACAGTAGCTGCATAGACCCATCAAGGAGCGAACTACTTGAAGTGAAATGTGGACATTTAAGTTAGTGTAGAGATTAGAAGATTTTGTATAGAGTAGAGGAAATAAATGTGTGATATTTACTGTTAACAAGTGGCTAGACTACCCATGTTTCATAGCCATGTGAGAGCTAGTGTGTCAGTGAATTTTTTATCATTTTCTCCCTATCTCTATAACCCTATCCGCGCACAGACCGAGCTAAACTTATAAATGTATTAAGATTAGCCATAAGGTGATTACACTAGCCGATCTCCGCCGACGATAGACGTGTGGGTAATATTCCATTGTGCAGAGCCCAGCAACAATAGACCCACCGTCACAGTGGGGGTAGATATAGAGGACGGGTATGTTTTGGTGTGAATCAACAGCACACCCCACGACTGATTGTCTACAGAAAACTGCTATTAGGTCAGCAAACACTAAGCTTGGTTCAGTTGGATTATCAACAACAAACACATTGCCTGAACAAATACAAACATGGCAAGGAACTGTAAACGGTACTTGAGCTACTTTCATGCTAGATTCAGGTTGTACCACAGTAGGAGTTAAACGATCGCTTGTCCAACCAGATCAGTTTCTTGAGAAAACTATTTCTTGCAGAATGTTCATTGGTGAAACTGTTCATTTGCCTGTAGCAAGAGTGAATTTGGATTCTCCATAATTCACAGGTACTGTTGATGCATGTGTTGTTGATCATCTTGTTTGTGATGTGATTATAGAAAAAATACCAGGAGCTACTTTTCAGTGCGTAGAGGTTGCTGATGCGGTACAGACAAGGGCACAGAAGGTAAAGGATAATAGACCTTTCAGGTCTTTGTTGACAACCAAGGTTCCTCAGTTGGATGTTACGCCTGAGAGGTTGGCTCAGTTACAGAAAGATGACATCTCACTCACTCCTTCTTTCAATAAGGTAGGCGTTTCACGCACTTCTACTAGCGAGGATGCATTTGCTGTCAGGGATGGTATGCTGTACAGATCTGACCTTCAGAAGGATGGTGGTGCAATGTGGCAGTTAGTTGTTCCTACTCTGTTGCGGGATTCAGTGCTGATTGGGGCACATGATAACTTATTTGGTAGGAGGGGAGGGGGGGGCACATGGCAAATAACAGTACCTTCAAGAGAATTTTCCAATTTTTCTATTGGCCAGGGTATAGGGCTCACATAAAGGAATATTGCACATCTTGTGCCGTGTGCCAGCGCACATTCCCTTAGAGCATTTTCTCAGGAACCATTACAACCAGTCCCAGAGATCGATACGCCATTCTCTAGAGTTGCCATAGACATCATAGGTCCAATTGCTCATGTGTCTCAAGAGGTCATAGGTACGTACTCACCTGTGTAGAGGTAGCTACTCATTACCCAGAGGCAGTACCTTTGAAAACCATCACAACAGAAGCAGTAGCAGATGCTTTCGTACACATTTTCTCTCGAATGGGTGTCCCAGATGAGATTCTTTCAGATCAGGGTTCACAATTTACTTCTGATACCATGCGGGAAGTGATGAGGTTACTATCAGTATCTCCGTTACAGTGTACCTCATATTATCCCCAAACAAACGGCTTAGTAGAAACTATTCAATGGTACACTGAAGTCCATGCTGAAAACACTCATATCGAACAAACCAAAAGATTGGGATAAATAGGCTTACCTAAATGGTGCACTTTTTGCATATCGTAAAGTCCCTCAAGAAGCAACAGGATTTTATCCATTTTAGTTGTTGTTTGATAGAATACTAAAAGGCCCCATAAAAATACTATAACGAATCATGGACAGATGATAGAGTGCACAGTATGTTGTAGATCTCAAGGAGTCACTAGAAGAAATGGTAAAATTGGCGCAGGATTCAGTCCAGAAAGCGGATAAAAGACAAAGTTCTTACTACAGACAGGCTGGGGTTCGTGTGTTTTTTTCTCCAGGTACAAAGGTTTTTATCTTGTTGCCGTCTGAGGGTAACAAGCTGTTGCTCCGTTGGCGTGGTCCCTTTGACGTCATCAAGAAGACAATTACAACTACCTGTTAGAAATTAAAAATGGGGTTCAGAAAGTGTTTCACATCAACATGTTACGTGAGTTTAAGGACAGAACACCAAACATTCCCCGTACCATTGTGAACACAACCAAAACACACGCGGTAGCGGGGGTGGGTTTGTCTGAGTGCTGCTCGGGTTGATTGGCTTCTACAGGAAGTATATCCCTAACTTTGCCTCACTAGTTTCACCCCTGGCTAACCTAACGAAGAAAGCCAGTCAAAACAAGGTTCGTTGATCTCAAGAATGCCAAAGGTCTTTTGACAAGCTGAAAGACATTTTGTCAAAGTCCCCTGTTGTAGTCTTTCCTGACTTTGATAAACCCTTTACTGTGAGATCTGATGCTTCTTCCACAGGTATTGGGGCGGTGCTCTTGCAGCCAGGCGACTCGCAAGATCTTCATCCTGTAATGTACGCATCAAGGAAATTGCTTGAACGTGAGACACGCTACTCTACAATTGAGCGTGAATGTTTAGCAATTGTATGGGCAATTGATAAATTTAACAGGTATCTGTTTGGACGCCACTTCATTGTGGAGACAGATAGTCGATCTCTCACTTTTCTCAGGAAGCCATGGCATACTAACGGCCGTCTCTTGAGATGGGCATTATTCCTGCAGGATTTTTCATTTACAGAGGTACCTATTCCTGAGTCGGTGAACCACGAGGCTGATGTACCGCTTGACGCTGTGAAGTTATTTTCTACAGAGACATTGTACAAAGTTACTTGTGATTTTGTGAATTCTACAGAACATTACATACTTCTACAATGTAATTGTGTGGCTAGGTAGAAACGCCTTTATTCTGACATACACTTGAACCTCTACTTACTGTCTTTGGACGGACCCGTTATTTTGACGTCAAAACAATGTTCCGTTAAAGTTAGGGCTGTGTTAGGCTTGGGGTGGGTTAAGGGTTAGGGTTTAGGTTAGGGTTAGAGTTATGGTTAGGGTTAGCTTTAAAAAATGGACAAATTTGTAAAAAAAAAAAAAAGTCAAAGTAACGTATGTAGAGTTTTATAAAAGTCATCACAACGGCGTTTCTACACGGTTGTGTGTGTGTGTACTGTGTGTATATGTGTGTGTTATTTGTGTGTGTGTGTGTAGTGTGTGTGTGCGTGCGTGTGTGTTGTGTGTGTATGTGTTGTGTGTAGGTGTGTGTAGGTGTGTGTATGTGTTGTGTGTAGTGTGTGTATGTGTTGTGTGTAGGTGTGTGTGTGTGTTGTGTGTGTATGTGTTGTGT
>JBAHVR010000255.1:0-77500 GCA_036898135.1 Oncomelania hupensis | reverse complement strand
TATTCCATCACACCATTATACCATGCACACATCGTCATCATCATCGATGTTGACCTAAGATTCCATCACACCATTATACCATGAACTCGTCGTCATCATCATCATCGATGTTGATCTAAAACTCCATCACACCATTATACCATGCACACGTCATCATCATCATCGTTGTTGACCTAAGATTCCATCACACCATTGTACCATTCACACGTCGTCCGCATCATCGTTGTTGACCTAAGATTCCATCACACCATTATACCATGCACCATGCACACGTCGTCATCATCATCGTTGTTGACCTAAGATTCCATCACACCATTGTACCATTCACACGTCGTCAGCATCATAATTGTTGACCTAAGATTCCATCACACCATTATACCATGTCCACGTGATCATCATCATCGTTGTTGACCTAAGATTTCAACACACCATTATACCATGTACACCACCATCACACAATTATACCATGTACACCATCACATCATTGTACCATGCACACCATCATCACACCATTATACCATGTACACCATCATCACACCATTATACCATGTACACCACCATCACACCATTATACCATGTACACCACCATCACACCATTATACCATGTACACCACCATCACACCATTATACCATGTACACCACCATTACACCATTATACCATTAACACCTCCATCACACCATTATACCATGTACATCACCATCACACCATTATACCATGTACACCACCATCCCACCATTATACCATGTACACCACCATCACACCATTATAACATGTACACCACCATCACACCATTATACCGTGCACACCACCATCACCATCATTCATGGTCCTTGTCTTTTTCTTCTCCTTGCCCTCTTCCTCCTCCTCGTGATCATCTACCATCATCTTTATCTCCGACATCATCTACCATCTTTATCTCCATCATCATCTACCATCATCTTCATATCCGTCATCATCTACCATCATCTTTATCTCCGTCATCATCTACCATCATCTTTATCTCCGTCATCATCTACCATCATCTTTATCTCCGTCATCATCTACCATCATCTTCATCTCCGTCATCATCTACCATCATCTTCATCTCCGTCAGCAACATTGTTACACAGGTGGGTACGTATTTTATTTATGTATTGTTTAATCGTTCTCAATCAGTGCTTCTCTAGCTCAACAGCTGCTCAAGGCACTGATCTATACAGTATCTAACTCATGACACTGATCTATACATGATCTAACTCATGACACTGATCTATACATGATCTAACTCATGACACTGATCTATACATGATCCAACTCAAGACACTGATCTATACATGATCTAACTCATGACACTGATCTATACAGGATCTAACTCATGACACTGATCTATACATGATCCAACTCATGACACTGATCTATACAGGATCTAACTCATGACACTGATCTATACAGGATCTAACTCATGACACTGATCTTTACAGGATCCAACTCATGACACTGATCTATACAGGATCCAACTCATGACACTGATCTACACAGGATCCAACTCATGACACTGATCTACACAGGATCTAACTCATGGCACTGATCTACACAGGATCCAACTCATGACACTGATCTATACAGGATCCCACTCATGACACTGATCTATACAGGATCCAACTCATGACACTGATCTATACAGAATCCAACTCATGACACTGATCTATACAGGATCCAACTCATGACACTGATCTATACAGGATCTAACTCATGACACTGATCTATACAGGATCCAACTCATGACACTGATCTATACAGGATCCAACTCATGACACTGATCTATACAGGATCCAACTCATGACACTGATCTATACAATATCCAACTCAAGACACTGATCTATACAGGATCTAACTCATGACACTGATCTACACAGGATCCAACTCATGACACTGATCTATACAGGATCCAATTCATGACACTGATCTATACAGGATCCAACTTATGACACTGATCTATACAGGATCCAACTCATGACACTGATCTATAAAGGATCCAACTCATGGCACTGATCTATACAGGATCCAACTCATGACACTGATCTATACAGGATCCAACTCATGACACTGATCTATACAGGATCCAACTCATGACACTGATCTACACAGGATCCAACTCATGACACTGATCTATACAGGATCCAACTCATGACACTGATCTATACAGGATACAAATCATGACACTGATCTATACAGGATCCAACTCATGACACTGATCTATACAGGATCCAACTCATGACACTGATCTATACAGGATCCAACTCATGACACTAATCTATACAGGATCTAAGTCAAGGCACTGATCTATACAGGATCTAACTCAGGGCGCTGATCTATGCGGGATCTAACTCATGGTGTTGATTTATACAGGATCTAACTCATGGTGTTGATTTATACATGATCTAACTCATGGTGCTGATTTATACAGGATCTAACTCAAGGCGCTGATCTACACAGGATCTAACTCAAGGCGCTTATCTACACAGGATCGAACTCAAGGCGCTGATCTACACAGGATCTAACTCGAGGCGCTGATCTACACATCATCTAACTCATGGTGCTGATTTATAAAGGATCTAACTCAAGACGCTAATCAACACAGGATCTAACTCATGGTGCTGATTTATACAGGATCTAACTCATGGTGCTGATTTATACAGGATCTAACTCATGGTATTGATTTATACAGGAGCTAACTCATGGTGCTGACCTATACCGGATCTAACCCAAGGCACTGATCTATGCAGGATCTCACTCATGGCACTGATATATACAGGATCTAACTCATGGCGCTGATCTATACAGGATCTAACTCATGGTGCTGACCTATACCGGATCTAACTCAAGGCACCGATCTATACAGGATCTAACTCATGGCACTGATCTATACAGGATCTAACTCATGACACTGATCTATACAGGATCTAACTCATGGCACTGATCTATACAGGATCTATCTCATGACGCTGATCTATACAGGATCTAACTCATGGTGCTGATCTATACAGGATCCAATTCATGGCACTGATCTATACAGGATCTAACTCGTGGCGCTGATCTATACAGGATTTAACTCATGGTGCTGATCTATACAGGATCTAACTCATGGTGCTGATCTACACATGATCTAAATCATGGCGCTGATCTACACAGGATCTAACTGCAGACGCTGATCTACACAGGATCTAACTCAAGACGCTGATCTATACAGGATCTAACACATGGCACTGATCTATACAGGATCTAACTTATGGTGCTGATCTATAAGGATCTAACTCATGACACAGATCTATACAGGATCTAACTCATGGCACTGATCTATACAGGATCTAACTCATGACACTGATCTATACAGGATCTAACTCATGGCGCTGATCTATACAGGATCTAACTCATGGTGCTGATTTATACAGGATCTAACTCATGGTGTTGATTTATACAGGAGCTAACTCATGGCGCTGATCTGCACAGGATCTAACTCATGGTGCTGACCTATACGGGATCTAACTCAAGGCACTGATCTATACAGGATCTAACTCAAGGCACTGATCTATACAGGATCTAACTCATGGCACTGATCTATACAATATCTAACTCATGGCACTGATCTATACAATATCTATCTCATGGCACTGATCTATACAATATCTATCTCAAGCCGCTGATCTATACAGGATCTAACAAACTGCCCGTACTGCTCGTTTGCACTTTGGGCGCATTCTCTCAAGCCCTGACAACTCACCCATCTAGGGACTGAACGTCAATAGCTGTAAGGTCTGTGCGATGGAATGTGTGTGTGACGACTCACTTTTCTGAACCTGTGGTAATAGGGTTTCTAAGACTGCTAGAGTTAGTGTTAGGGTTATTGTTAGGGTTAGTGTTAGGGTTAGTGTTAGGGTTAGTGTTAGGGTTAATGTTTCCTTAATTTTGATTGTTGTTGAGTATGTTTGGTGTGCTTAAGCTTCTCGCAGTGATTAATTTAATTAATTGATTTTTTTGTTTTCTTTATTATAGAAGTGATTGTGTGTGCGTGTGTGTGTGTGTGTGTGTGTGTGTGTCTGTGTGTGTGTTTTGCAGATGGTGGTTATCAGTGAAAAAAAGTATCTTCTTTTCTTGTTTTGTATGTTATCTTTTTGATTAGTTGTAAATGTTTGACTTTGTAAACGCCTAGGGCTTTGTTTAGATTAGGCGTCAATAGCCATAATAATAATAATAATAATAATAATAATAATAATAATAATAATAATAATAATAATAATAATAATAATAAAAATAATAATAATAATAATAATAATAATAATAATAATAATAATAATAATAATAATAATAGTGTTAGTGTTAGGGTTAGGTGGTGTAAAGGAAGACTGTCAACGGACTTCACCCAACTAAATACCCAAAGGCCACCAACAAAATGCCCGCACAGAATTGAGGTGTAAGTTTTGTTGAAAGACAGGGCCTTTTTCTTCCGTGGGTAATTCATTGGTTAGGGTTAAGTATTCTATTCTATTCTATTCAATCCCGTAAATCGAAGGTCGTTGGGGCACCACAGATGATCGTTTAACCAGCGTACTCCATCTGTCTCTCTTCTCAACTACCCTCATGGCTTTGCTCAGTGTCAAGCCAGTCCATTGTCAAATGTTGTCCTCCCACCCCTTTTTCTGTCTCTCTTTCTTCTGCCCCCTTGCACCGTGATCCTGTGACCTACAAAGGTATCTGAAATTATTAATCATGACATGATATGAACTGACATGATTGCAGGGTTAAGTATTAGGGTTAGGTTTATATTTTGGCGTTGACAAAAAGGTCACCCAAATTTTTGGCGGTTAGGAAAGTCTCGGGACGGGACTATAGACCTCATCAAATTGTATGTGACGTCAGACATTTGGTTGTCGAAAGTCTGTATGTATATAATAAAACTGTATTGGTGTATGTATGAGTGAAATGCATGGTGGAATGTGCCACGAGGATAAGGGGACATTTGCTAGGTTAGGGTTAAGGTTTATGTCTTGCCGTTGATCAAAAGGTCACCCAGATTGTTCAGTCGTTTCCAGGCAATGAGGGGAGGATTAGGATCAACATCTTTCTGTCTTTCGGTTTTTCTCTACGATTGTTTCTCTCTTACTCTCTCTCTCCTCTCTCTATCCTAGTCTGTATCTCTGTTTTTCTGTCTCTCACTCTGTGTATGTCTGTCTGTGTGTCTGTCTTTGTCTGTCTCTTTCTCTACCATACCAATATGATTACATACATGGTGCATTCATCTCATACTATATTAAGAAATGAATGACCATTTGTGCTCTGTGGGTTTGGGCAAATAGAATAGACCCAACGTTTCCCGGCGTGTCGTAAGAGGCGACTAACAGGGGTGATGTTAGCACGGCATCACTGGGCGAAAGTCTTCTACACAGAAGTCACCGGCCAGGGCGGAGGAACCTCACGTTACTACAGGTTCAACGACCACGTGCTCAGGGCCAAGGCGAGCCACACTGTATTCGTGGATTTCGGCTGTGGCCAACAGCCTGGAGAGGATTGGGCCCTGCCAGGTCTTTTTTGCCCAAGACACAACACATGATGAGGCTATCCACTAATTCCATTGCCGGATCGGTCGTCGCCCGGAACAAGGACCGCGCCTTCCGTTGGCCACCAGGACGGAGGTGAAAAGTATGCTACTGATGGACAAATTAGCAAGATCCGCACGAGAAACAACATCGTCATAGGAACCTGGAATGTCAGGGCCCTAACTGCGGAAGGAAAATTAGAAGAACTGGCCCACGAGCTGGACCACTATCGATGGAACGTTCTAGGTATCAGCGAACTGCGCTGGAAAGGCCTAGGTGAAACAACGACTGACAAAGGCCACAAGCTCTATTTCAGCGGTAGAGATGACAGGCACGAACACGGCGTTGGATTCTTGGTCCACAAGAACATTCTAGCCACTGTCATGGGTTGCCGCCCAGTCTCCAGTAGACTCATTACCATCCGTCTGAGAGCAACCCCTTTCAACATTACCATCATCCAGGCCTATGCCCCAACATCAGACTATGAAGACAGCGAAGTGGAGGATTTTTATGAAAATATACAGGCGGTCCTTGACCAAGTGCCGAAGAAGGACATAGTCATAGTGCAAGGCGACTGGAATGCCAAGGTTGGCCAAGATGCGCACCACAACTGGGGAGACACATGTGGACCCCACTGCAACAACGAGACAAATGACAGGGGTCTGAGGCTATTGGAGTTTGCCAGATACAACAATCTGGTACTGGCAAACACGCTTGGTCTCCACAAAAAATCCAGACGATGGACATGGCACAGTCCCGGCGGGGAACATCACAACCAGATCGACTACATCATGGTCAAGAAACGCTTCAGATCAAGCATCAACATTAGCAGGACACGCACTTTTCCAGGAGCAGACATTGGAAGTGACCACGATCTCGTGATGATGTCTTTCCGGCTCCATTTGAAGAGAGTAAATACAGCAAAGTGCACTAGGCTGAAGTTCGACCTGGACAAACTGCAAGACCCGGAGGTGGCAAAAATATTTCAGGCCACAATTGGAGGGAAATTTGCAACACTGCTTATTTTGGGGGCAGGAGAAGTAGATGTCAACACCATGACCAATACCTTCAACTCAGCTGTAACAGATGCCGCCACTGAGATCCTTGGCAAGCACCGACCAAAGAAGAAGCCGTGGATCACACCTGAACTTTTGGATCTGTGTGATAAACGAAGAGAGTTTAAAAAGAAAAAGAACACCTCACAGGGAGCTGATGTCTACCGAAAAATCAACAATGACATCCGAAAAGGCATGCGCACAGCAAAGGAGAACTGGATAGAAGACCAATGCCAGGAAATAGAGAACAATCTGAACAAGAACAACAGCAAGAAGGCCTACCAGACTGTGAAGCGGCTGACAAGTGTTAAACAGCCCAAAGTCTCCACTATCCAAAGCAAGTCTGGCATATGCCTTACAGAAGAACAAGAAGTCTTGGACAGATGGACAGAGTACTGCTCTGACCTTTACAACCATACACCAAATGGAGACCCATCAGTTCTAGCATGTCCCGAGAGCAGAGAAGAAGAAGAAATCCTCCCAATTCTCCGGGAAGAAGTTGAGGCAGCAGTGCAATCGCTGAAGAAAGGGAAGTCAGCGGGAGTGGACAACATACCAGCGGAACTGCTACAAGCAGGAGGAGAAGCGATGACTGATGCTCTCACCATTATCTGTAACAAGATCTGGCAGAGTGGGGAATGGCCTACACCATGGACCCAGTCGCTTGTCATCACTCTTCCCAAAAAAGGTAACCTTCAGGAGTGTGAAAATTACCGCACCATCAGCCTCATCAGCCATCCCAGCAAGGTCCTCCTGAAAATAACACTCAACAGGTTGAAACCACAAGCTGAACAAATCATAGCTGAAGAACAAGCAGGATTCATGGCAGGGCGAAGTACCACTGAACAGATTTTCAACCTCAGAATAATCTGTGAGAAATACCTACAGCACCAACAACATCTATATCATGTGTTCATAGACTTCAAGAAGGCATTTGACCGAGTCTGGCATGCAGCTCTATGGGCAACCATGAAAGTGTACAACATCAGCCCTAAAATTATAGAAGTCATCAAAAGCCTGTATGACAAGGCTACAAGTGCAGTCCTCCATAACAGCGTCATCGGGAACTGGTTCAGAACAACAATCGGTGTGCGTCAAGGATGCCTACTCTCTCCAACACTCTTCAACATCTTCCTAGAGCGCATCATGTCAGATGCTCTTGCAGATCACGAAGGCACGGTCAGCATAGGGGGCAGAGCAATCTCCAATCTTCGTTTTGCGGATGATATTGATGGATTGGCTGGTGAGGAACAAGAACTTGAACAGCTTGTACAGAGGCTTGACACCACCTCCAGAGCTTATGGAATGGAAATAAGTGCAGAGAAGACCAAAATGATGACCAACAATACCAATGGCATCAACACGGACATCAAAGTACAAGGCCAATCCCTCAACACAGTGCACAGCTTCAAATATTTAGGAGCCATTGTGTCAGACAATGGGTCTCGACAGGAAGTCCTCTCCAGGATCGCACAAACAACTGCTGCCCTGACAAGGTTGAAGCCCATTTGGAAAGACAGAACCATCAGTCTACATTCCAAAGTAAGACTGCTGCGCTCTCTGGTCATCTCCATCTTCCTATATGCTTGCGAAGCATGGACCCTCACAGCAGATCTCCAACGAAGAATACAAAGCATGGAGATGAGGTGCTACAGAAGACTTCTGTGCATTTCCTATACCCAACACATCTACAAATACGAAGTCCGACAGACCATCACACAAGCCATTGGACAACACGATGACCTGCTCACAGTGGTGAAGAAACGGAAACTCCGATGGTATGGCCACGTCACCAGATCATCAGGCCTTGCAAAGACCATTCTGCAAGGCACAGTGCAAGGAGGTAGAAGAAGGGGGAGACCGAAAAAGAGGTGGGAGGACAACATTCGAGAATGGACTGGTTTGACACTGAGCGAAGCCATGAGGGCTGCTGAGGACAGAGAAAGATGGAGTATGCTGGTTAAACGATCATCTGTGGTGCCCCTACGACCTTCGGGTTATGGGACAGGATAGGATAGGACAGGATAGGAATGACCATTTTACAAATTATCCACATATGTAAGTCATTAAATAAAGTGTCTTATTTGTATTGCGTCTCATAGTGTCAAATGAAATTAAGCAATGTTACTGCAATTTATTTTTATAACACTACCTAAAGAGGGAACAAAAGCATTTATTAAATGCAAACAAATTTAACAAAATCCATTTCAAATGCAATTATATTAACTACCAGTGTACGTGTCTCTCTCTCTTAATTTTCTTGGGTGTGTTATATCCCTATTCGGAGCAAACAGATGTTAACAAATAATTCATCAGTGAATGTATCCAGCCTAATTATACATTAAATGAACATATACCACAGTATTATACATTAACCAATGGTAATTTAAAATAATTTCATTCCAATAGATACACATAGTGTAAACAATTGATAAAGTGCATTCATTGGCTGCTGATTATGTAACTTTACAAATGTAGTTTTTTGCTCTTTAATTACATCTCACTTTTTCTTTTATATCCATACGCTTATAATTACATAAGGCAAAGAGGATGTTTTTACGTTAATTTATTAATAATTATAGTAGGACTAATAATAATCATCATAATCATAATCCAACTAACAATAACAATCATAATTATATTGACAATAACAATAATCCTAATAATAATCCTCACAATAATAATATTAATAACAGCAATCACCATCATTAATAATATTAATAACAACAATTACCATCATCATCATTATCATCATAATCACCATCCATCATCAGTCATCCATCCGTCATCATTATCATGCTAAGAATAGTAAATTTGGTATGTATATATGATCATCATCATCATGCGATAAATAGTACATTTGGTATTTATATCATTATCATCATCATCATCATCATCATCATCATCATCATCATCATGCTAAGAATAGTAAATTTGGTATTTATATTAGTGTAACATTCAATCCAAGCTCACAATGCATGAAAAGAGTTCTTACTTGCTTTCATTCCAACTTCTAATTTTGCCGCGTATTTCTTGGATTGCTTTATTTTTTCTAAAGCTTGCTTAACTTGTGTAAAGGACGACAATACTTCTCATATGTGTTTGATGGAAATTGACACTCGCTTCTTATTTTCTCTATAGCCACAAAACAACTTGTGGATGGTCATTATGCTCTCTTCTGCTCCATTTTGTAAGGTGGCCTGTAGGAATCTGAAAGATAACGTCACGACTATTCTCACTTCCAAAAACATATTGCATAATAATGATATAAAACTTAGTAGGCCTATAGAAATATGTTTGTAAAATATTGCTTATATTCCTTTAACCAGTAAAGTACATAGGCAATTGGAATATTGAAACACACGTGACAAACCCAAACCCACCTGACAAAAACATGAGCAATATTTAACATTTCCAATGAAGAAAAAGAAGAATACTACTTACACAACAACTTCACTGACCTCTTCCTCCACAAGAGGACAACTTTCCCTCACGTACCACTCCATATGTTGGCATTCCTCCTCCGTCAACAGGATGAGAGGGACGTTAGTTACAGTACGTGGACTGTCTTGCTGACTGTAGCGAATGGATATTTAGTGTAATTGCAAAATATATATATATGACTCCTAAAGTGAATTATGCGTGCGTGCAAGTTCTCTGTTTACTGACACACCCACAAACGTACGGACTCTTCCCAACACAGACAAACACCAACACCAGATATCCGTTCCACATTCTCAAAACGTTCTCAAAATTTATATAAATAACCAACAATTTTATATCACACTTTCACTCCACTCCTTTCATACAGTTAATCTAACACGTTTGGGCTTATCCCAATGTTCATAGAAACGTGACGTCGACGAGCCTGAACACTCGGGACGGTTAATCGAGACCGGCAATTTCTTGTCCTGGCCAACACAACAAATGTAAACAGTTCACAGTACCTTTTTATCACCGAGGACCACGGTTTCGCACTATCTGGCACACGATGCCAAAGACATGTCGACAAGTGCCGAATGTCGTCGAGCGATGAATGTCGACGAGCAATGAGTGTCGACGAGCGGAGGGACTATCCTCCTGCCCCAGTCAGCTCGGAGAAAACGTTGTCTTGATCAAGTGTGGAAACAGCGTCGTTTCCCCTCCGGTGCTTCTGAGATCACCTTGTCCTCGCCTCGGACAGGATAGAGCCAATTCTGCTCCCAGTAGGCCAGTAACCCCAACAGGCTCCTAGTCTCCAGTTGGTCTCTCGGCTCCAAGTAAGCCCCTCGGCTCCAAGTAGGCCCCTCGGCTCCAAGTAGGCCGCTGTAATTTTTACAGCACACAATAACAATCCACTTCCAGAGAGAAATGACCACAAACCAATACACCGCGATTAGTTTCAATGCTTTCTTCCTCCTTTAGTTAATTTTCTTTTCTTTTCTTTTCTTTCAACTTTTCTTTCCTATCCTTGGCCTACATACACACTCGACCTCACGGTATAACACCAACCAGTCGACTGACTAATTTCCCCTCTAATTCAAACTATCTCTTCATTCATTGGCTCAAGGCTTTTAGCAAATCAAAAATCATTAATTAATTTTAATTAAAAAATATACCGGGAAAATCCCGTTCTCTACACTGACCTAATATAGAACATCCAACAAAGCTTGTCAAAACACTATTTTTCATGTCACAATCATAAATCACAATGTTAAATATGCCCAATGCATTTATTAAAACAAGCCATGTTGAAATAAATAATTAATTACAGGAAGTAATCATTTATTACACAACTACCAATGTTAATACATTGAGGACCCTGAAAATAGCATATTACAGTACTACATTATAATGTGAATTAATTAGTTACAATACAATACAATACAAGATTATTGCTTTAGGTCCAGCGGACTCTTCCGAGCCAAATCAGGACCAGAATTAATTAGTTAAGTCATACGTTCATTTTGTATTATTCCTCAGTTCATTTCTACATTGGCAGACATTGTAAAAGTATCCTCATATTTGGACTATTTACGATCACAGCCAAAGGAAAGGACATGACACTGGCATTAGCAAATAAATACCCTTACTCTCAACACATTGCTTGGCAGAGGTGGACGGCTCTTCGGTAAACAATGTAGCTGCAGATGATGATGCAGGTGATGATGATGATCTTGATGCTGCATTGGCCTTCACTTTGGGAGAGGATCCATCAAATGCACAGGCGTCTTCCGAATAAGTATTCTGTAAGTTTTCCTCTGTATATAACAAAAGGAAGGATGTTGATGGATGCTACAACAGTCGATAGTAATTCTTTCCAAAGTCATAGTTGGCATCGACACTTTTAATATGTAACATACGAGAGCTTGTAACATCCCCTTTTATAGTCGGCACTAATACTTTGGACAGTAATATTAATCACATGCCAATTGAAGGTACTTCACTTGCTGGCCGCTTTTAGGAAGTCAGTGTTTTGGAAGTTTTTCAGGGCTGGCTGCAGGTCCCGGAGTCCAAACAACATGTGATGTATGGCTCTATGTTATAACGCCCTTAAACGGAAAGAATTTTAAAACAATGATTACTTTCTATTGTAACTTCGAAGTTCTCTCCCACAACGTGGAAGGCATGACTGACGGCGTCTTGTTGAACAAGATTGGCATACTATAGCATTATGCGTTGATAGAGCGTGACTCATCAAATCCGAAAGCTGCTTTCTGCTCGTATCTTTGTCATATCGATGCCGTGAAATAAAGTGGCCATGAACTGCAATCAGTAATGATGTTTTAATGTTCATTCAGGGCATTATACTATGATGAACAGAAATAACCAGTACTGCGTTCAGTTAAAATGCTTATTACATTAGGATGGAGCGTCAATGGTTGTGTAGAAGAAGAGCTTCAGCTGTGGAAAGGACTAATATGATGTGTACTACATTGTACAATGAAATTTTGTTGGTGTAATGATGTTGGCCAAGGTTTTCTTGGGCTTGTATGTTATGTACATTACTTTATAAAAATTCACAACCTGTACAATTGAGTTTGAACAAAACCCGGTTAAATAGTTATACAACTTATGGACGTTAATAAGATGGATGTAGATGTGATGAAAGGCTTTAGGGATACTAATAAACTTTACCTCAGGTTCAATATAGCCATCATCGCACCACGGGCTTCATATGCCCACTGTCCTGCTTTTTCCTTATGATGGGAGTGTTCAAGGGCTCTGTCCAAGTCTCGACAGAGCTTTGTGAGAGGCACTGATGGGGGTAGCACTATAATTAACATAGATAAATATACATTGCCAATCCTGGCACTACCAATATGCCCACTTGGAAATGCATTGAGGTTATACAGGGGGTAACAATGCATTATAAGTTATTTTACATACACTTGTACTTTAGAGCTAGAAGGCTATATTAATTAGCCACTGTAATTAAATGATTTGAAAAGAAGGAACTACTTTAACGATTAAGGTATGGAAGTCGACATGTATGTAGGCATCAAATGATTGTATAATGGTTTAACAGTGTCATTGCATTATACATGTTGTTACATAATATGTCCTGTGGATTAACGTATAACACTGATGGCACAGGATTGGTGAAGTTCATGTGTTGTTAGCACATAGTATGTACTGTAGGTTAACATATAACACTGATGGCACAGGACTGGTGAAGTTCATGTGTTGTTAGCACATAGTATGTCCTGTGGGTTAACATATAACACTGATTGCACTGGATTGGTGAAGTTCGTGTTGGGACGGAAGATGTGAACTTCAATGCAAGCAGTTAGAGGTAACCAAACCTGCACTGGAATGCAGGGTCAGTTACAGCTATGCGCTTGTCCTGACGGACCTAAGCTATAGTCGATACGAACCTTCTTCCATCCGGCCAAATGACTTCAGATAACTGACACTGCATTGGTCCAGTGAAAACTACCGCCCTTTAATTCAATAAGTTTAATGTCCTCTTGTTTTCTATGTACTAGGTGGACAATTTACCAAATTATGCAGGCTTAACCCTATGCTATACACCCCCAATACATGAAGATGACCAACACTGGATTCTAAGACCATCCAGGGTTCATGGTTCCATTGAAATCAACTTGTTACTCAGGAACTTCTATATTAACTGTGGGGCCAGTTTTGGAAGTATTAGTGTCAGTTACTTTCTTCATGTTGTTTAACTGTGCTAATGCACTTTCGTTTGCGTGGATGAAGGGATTTTCGTAGGGTTTATAAATAGGATCCGTGCAGCCAAACTGGTTGGCGTAATTGACACTGCATTCCAACTCAGTGTTGGTTACCTCTGTGAGTGATGAAGTTATTACCATTTGCCTCCCTTCCAAATAATAGGAACTTATTATGTTAAGGGTGGGTTGGTCAGTGAGTGATAAACTAAGCCTCAGTGCGACTTGAATGCAGTGTGCTTGAACTTCATGTCTTGGTACGGAAGGTGGTGGGGAACTTTAATGCAAGCAGTTAGATGTAACCGACACTGCAATGAAATTGAAACGCACTCTCAGTTATCACAATGTGCTTGGATGCATGAGCCGAGGATTTAGTCTATAGGAATTTTTTCTTTATCCGTCCATACGGTTAGGGTTAGGGTTAGGGTTAGGGTTAGGGTCATGGTCACACTCGTGTCGGTTAAGAAATACATGCATCGGCAAGACGTACCCTGGTCATGATTTGGAGCTCAATGTCTTGCCGCCTAAATGCATGATGTACCATATGTAGTGCTGGTTAAGTTGAACGTCTTGCGGGTCACATTTGCCAGAGTTCCCTCCCCCTATACCATGTCGTTAATTCTCTCTCTCTCTCTCTCTCTCACTCTCTCTCTCTCTCTCTCTCTCGCATAGATTATAGGTTTATGTGTGTGTGTGCTTGTGTGTGTATGTGTGTGTGTGCCAGTGCCAGTTACATCAATGCGTTTGGGTGGATGGACAGAAGTTACAGTCCAAGCAAACCTTTTTTGCCGTCCTTCCAAACGCATAGAGGTAACTAGCACTGCATTACAATAAATGATAAATACATGCTATAAATTGCAAGGGAGACAAGTGGTACTAACTTCTTATCTCCCTCACTCTTTGTATTGGCCTAACGGGTCCATCCAAAGAATAAAATGTATGCGAAAAAGCAGTGCCAGTTACCTCAATGTGTATGGCTAGAAGGACCCTAGTGATAGTCAATAGGAACCCTCTACCGTCCATTCAAACGCATTGAGGTATCTGCCACTGCATTCTTTGACATTTGCAGGCTTGGATGGAGGGACCCAAGGTATAGTATGGGGTGGCCTAGTGGCGCAGTGGATAAGTCGCCGGTTTCCTATGCCGAAGGTCGCGGGGTCGATTCCCGCAATTGGCGAACGTATGTGACTTAGGTACGAGACTATTGATGTCACCGAGGGTTTTCTCCGGGCACTCCGGTTTCCTCCCTCCCTTCAATAATGGTACTGGACGCAGTCAACATAAACATTTAAAAAAATCCATTTTCTTTCCGTCTTCTAATAGCGATCTCCCTGGCTTTACACCACCTGTTTGAGTGATGGATGTGTATTTGGTGTGTGTGAGGGTGGATGAGACAGGTGAGCGTGTATGTTGGTATAGATCGCCGCGCTTTCAGCCTGATTGATTTGGGGAAAGGCGCGTATATAGCATCCTGTATTATTATTGTATCTTTCTTCCCAGTATCCAATTTCAGTGTATCCAGTGTCGGTGCACTCAACAGTGTAGTCCTTCTCCTTCACAACCACAGTTTATCAAACTTATCGTATATATCCAGTTCTCTGCCCATTGCCTCAAGCACATGCCGACGGCATTTTTGTTGTGAGAGCCAGTAACTTGGTAGCAGAGCTCGTTTTTCATACAAGTAGGCCTATTCGCTGCACATAGGCGTGCTAATTTTAATTAAAGTAACACGAGGTCGAATGGATGGAGAGTGTAAACTGGATGGCTAAGATTCAGCAGCGTTCGTGGTGTGTGTGCGTGTGTGTGTGTGCGTGTGTGTGTGTGTGAGTGACTTGTGTGTGTGTGTGGCTTGTGGGTGTGTGTGGGTATGTGTGTGTGCGTTGACTAGCAAATATATATTTGCCCTTTTGTACAGTTCACCTGTTTCATGCTTTTATTGTGATTTGCTGTTAGCTTGTTCACATGTTCTCTATGTTTTATATGTGCTTTTGTGTGGTGCTGCAGCGTTGACCAAATGCATTCCTTGTGTATTATTCACTTGGCAATAAATTATCTTGAATCTTGAATCTTGAATCTTGAATCTATTCTAATTATTATTATTATTATTATTATTACTATTATTATTATTATTATTATTATTATTATTATTATTATTATTATTATTATTATTATTATTATTATTGTCAATACGAACCTTCTGCCATCCATTGAAACGCATTACAATATATAAAAAACAAAGTCCACCCCAAAAATAGGTTTGAAACAAAATTATATATATATATATATATATATATACTCATCGGATAATATTTTGAATATATATATATATCTATATATCTATATATCTATATATATATATATATATATATATATATATATATATATATATATATATATATATAAGTAGAAATCCACCCATGGGGCGACCACTGTAAAAAGGGCCCTTAGGGTGACCAGACCTATGTCCTACACTATTGTTAGCTCATTCATGATTCTTTCCAGTTAAACTTTGCTTTATACTACAATTGTACTGCTCATACAAGAAGGTTAGGAAATGTGTATTCCCAGACATAGCTTTCTTTGGTGGTCGCCCTAAGGATTTTAATGCTCCCGCAGCCCTTAGGGTGACCGATCCATAGGGCGACCGATCCATAGGGCGACCGCATGATGTCTGTAAAAAGGGACCATGGGGTGACCAGTGCTATCAAACATCTGGATGAAGAAAAGAAATGACGATACATAGAATTACATTTAATATGACACCCTAGGTGCATCAGGGTGCAATTATATGCAATAGGATTACTGTTACTGTGCATAACCTGCACTGTTATGAGCTAATAGTTGTAGTCAATTTTGGTTTTCAACATGGAAACAACGGATAGATCTAGCCAGTAGTGAAAGGTTGTTTCTGGTGTACCCGGAAACCCTGAAATACCACAGTCCTAATGACGAGACGACGATCAACAAGAAGAAGGAGGAATGTGGAAAAGGTGAATGAAGAGACAGAGGGAAAAGAAGAAGCAAGAGATGAAGAACCGATTTCGGTGAAGACGACCGCTGACTTTGAGGTCAACACAGATCCAGCTAGAGAAGGATTTCACAATCAAGCAGCGATAGTGAGTGATCTTAAATTTTGCGTATATAGCCTCCAAGAAGAGATCAACGCGCTGCGTTTGATGATTTTAGAGCAGTCCGATTTGATATAACAACTGCGTGAAGAGCGAATCGGAATTGCGGACTGAAGAAATCTAGAAAGTGAGCAGACGACGCGACCTTCAACTAGGTTGTCTTCCACTTCCTATGCTGCGGCAGTCAAATCTAGATACCCGCAGCAGATTCTGATCAGTCACTGAACACTGTGCAGCTGAAAAAAACCACAGCACAACTAAAGACGACAAACTATACATATAAGAACTAAATATTGCAGTAATGTGAATTGTACATGTAATTGCTAGCTCCCTTTCTTTGAGTCATGTAGGCCTAGGTCTATTATTTGAATGCAACTATACACGTGGACATTTGCCTGTCAGTTTTCAGTCCTTCTATGGATAACGTTGGCTTTGATTTACATGTATGTGTTGATTTGGCCAAATCCTTGATTGTTTCTCCTGTTGGACAGTTTCTTTGAGGTGGTTTGATTGTAAATTTATATGTGTAGGCCTACATATGTGTGCTTGCTACCGCTGCGTGGTGAGGATCTTTTCTCTAACATAAGCTGTCACACTCATCATTGTGTAGTTTTAATAGATGTATGTGTGTGCGTGTGCATGTGCTAGCATGCACTGGTATGTGTGGTTTTATTGTCTTATCATTTCGATGGAAAAGACATAGGCAAATAAATAAAATATAAATATCAGCGAATTCTTGTTTCTCATTATTTGTTAATGTTTGATTGTACTAATCCCCTTCTAAAAGAACAGATTTTCCCTATTGCCACAGTATTTTAGGAATCTTCAAAATGTCTTAGGTGAAATCTGTCAAAATATTTCCTTACCGAACATTTAACCGTTTCTGAGATAAATAAATAAACAAAATGTCCACAAACTGCAATAGCCTCATTCCACGCGCTTCCATTAAAAATGAAATTGAGGTTTCAGCATGTTTTCCCATATAGACCAAAAAATTGACGGTCAATCTATGAAGCCTCCGTGGCTTAGTTGGTAAAACCTTCGCCTACCATGCAGGACGACCCAGTTTCAAACCTCACGCGGGACGTTTTTTTTTTTTTTTTTTTTTTTTTTAACTACAATATGGATATTGTTCTTTTTCATTTAGGCTTTTTACCTTTAATTTATAATTATTATAATTATAATTATTATTATTTATACACTAATAATAAATTATTGTTATTATTATTATTATTATTATTATTATTATTATTATATCTTATATCAAATTTTCTTTTAAAACCTTTGTGTTTTTTATGATTTCTATTTGTATTATTCTATATTTAATATTATTATTATTATAATTATAATAATAATAATAATAATAATAATAATTATTATTATTATTATTATTATTATTATTACCAAGGATCGGGATGGGGTGTACGTGTAGGTACAAGGGGGCTACGGGTAGGTTTAAAGGGGCATGGGTAGGCATAACGGGGATACGGGTGTATATATAAGGGGCTATGGTGATGGTCGATTCCTGGTCCGGGGACATAAATCTAATCAAGAAGAAGAAGAAGTCGATTCCTTTCATCCATACCTGCGAAACGATCAACGGGGAAGTATCATGGAGGGTACAGGTAGGTTACAAGGGGGGTACGGAAGGTCTCAAGGGGGTATGGGGAGGTATCAAGTGGGTTCGGGAGGTATCAAGGGGGTATGGTGAGGCATCATGGGGGGGGGAGACGGGGAGATATCAGAGGGGGTGGGTATGGTGAGGTATCAAGGGATATATGTGGAGGTATCATCGTCCAAATGAAACTCGCTCACAACAGTTGTCTCTCTGTCTACATTTTAAACAGCAACCTGTGTACCCTGGCTTGCCAGGGTACAAAAACCACTAGTAGAATATATAAAGATAACATCAGATTATACATGCCAAAATAAACATGTCATACATTGCATGAAACTAATTTCTTCAAACCAAGCACAACTCCAAATAGAGGCAGTACATACGAGAAAATAGAGAGAAGAAAGAATAGAAAAACTAAAGAGGGAGAAAAAGATATGAAATGAAAGAAAGAGAATGAAGGGGAGGGGAGAGTGAGAAATTGAGAAAAAAAGAGGGGAAGAAAAAGGAATAAAGAGGGAGAGAGAGGAAGGGAGAGAAAGGAAGAAAGAGAGGGAATTAAAGGTGGAAGGAGAGGGAGAGAAAGGAAGAGTTACGGGATACAGGATATGATGCTATTTACGCGTTTTTTTCCTCAAATCGCCTACAAAGCGCGGCGATATGTACTAACATACACGCTCACATGTTCCTCCCATTCTCACACACATCTATCACATGTAGTGTAACATTAGTTACAGAACGCATTAAACAAAATTCATAAAACAAGAGCAAACAATTGGAATAAAGTGAAACAATAGAATCCTTTATTTCCTATTTCAACTTCCATTATTATTACTTGTGCAGCAAACAGCCGAATCAAGACCACAACTTTGGTGAAAGAGGACTCGCCCCTGATAAAAGATCTGCTGAAACAACCCTAATGGTAACAACACTGCAGGCACTTCACTAGCCGGTCACTTTACAATAAAGGCATCCCATGCAGGGATGCTAAGGTTTTATTCTGATTTATCGAATCCCTGTTTCCAAAAACACAATGGAATATAAACAACATTATAAAGTATTATGAAAACACATACATATAAAATGTCTACATTGCTAAATATTAATACCATAGAAAGTCATAATGACCATTTGGCAGAAAGCGTTCACTATTCCCAAGCTGATCCAACAGACCTCACACACAAATTATATTACATTACATGATTATTGCTTTAGGTCCAGTGGACTCTTCCGAGCCAAATCAGGACAGGACAACCCCTGATCTGCATAAAAGATCTGCCGAAACAACCCTAGTGGTAAAATTGAAAGCTCTCCACCAGACAGTCAATTTACAATAAAGACATCTCACGCATAGGACACCGAGGCTGTACTCTAATTTATCGAATCCCCGTTTACAAAAACAAAATAGAATACAAACATCATTATAAATTATCAACAAAACACATACATATAAAATGGCTACATTGCTAAATAATAACATCATAGGAAGCCCTAGTGACCACCTGGCAGAAAGCGTTCAATATTCCCAAGCTGATCCAACATCACATTACATTATTTGTTGCTTTAGGTCCAGCGGACTCTTCCGAGCCAAATCAGGACCGGACAACCCCCAATCCGCATAAAAGATCTGCTGAAACAACCCTAGTGGTAAAATCGAAAGCTCTCCACCAGCCAGTCACTTTACACTAAAGACATCCCACGCAGGGGACGGCTGAGTTTTCACCCCAACTTATCGAACCCCTCTGTTTACAAAAACAAAATAGAATACAAACATAAAATTATCAACAAAACACATACATATAAAATGCCTACATTGCTAAATAATAACATCATTGGAAGCCCTAGTGACCACCTGGCAGAAAGCGTCCAATACTCACAAGCTGATCCAACAGACCTCATACACAAACAAGGAGTCTTGTCCCAGAAGAGTTTTCAAGAAAAAGGGTAGGAGACTGGTCTAGTGAAGAAGACGATAGTATAGCAGATTGATAGAACAGAGCAGGAATGAGAAATACAGCGACAGTGGGAATTTAAAGCACTAAATTTAGCACCTGTGTTAATCAATGTAACATAACATAGAATATATTACATATGAAAATAAATACATGCCAAAATAAGCATGTCATACACTGCATGAAAAGAATTTCTTTAAACCAAGCAAACTTTTACATGAAAGGGCTCAACCTAAAAACATTATCCTTAGAGCATTGTTAACACAAAGTGTTTCTAAATTTACAACTCATAGGTAAAGTTTAAATACTATATTAATGTTTTTTTGTTCAATCCACATAGTCCACAGTAATTAAATTCAGATCAAGCATTCTATATAAAATGTTATTTCTCTATACATCAATGACCCCCACCCCGCGCCCCCCCCCCCAAAAAAAAAATTTATTCAATAGTACCGTTCAATGAGACTTATTTCTGCACATTTCATTCTAAGCACCATTTGAAATCTTCAATAGTTCATGAATACAAGCAAAACACAGTCGCAAACCATTCAAATTATTTTAATTCCAGATGGAACAATTCACCTACATTTCAGAAAGACTGCACATTTTACAGCCTAACCGCCATTTCAAATATATTCAAAACACACAACTAAAATATCATCTAAAAGCACACACAACCACAATATCCAAACAGATTAGTGAGTTTTTCATTGCTTACAGGGTCCAGCGGACTGCAAAGAGCCGAATCAGGACCACAAAATCAAGACGACAACTTGGCTGAAAGAGGACTCGCCCCTGATCTGCATAAAAGATCAGCCAAAACAACCCTAGTGGTAGTAACACTGAAGGCACTCCACCAGCCAGTCATTTTTCAATAAAGAAATCCCACGCAGGGACGCTGAGGCTATACTCTAATTTATCGTTGATTGATTGATTGTTGCTTTAGGTCCAGCGGACTCTTCCGAGCCAAATCAGGACCGGACAACCTCCGATCCGCATAAAAGATCTGCTGAAACAACCCTAGTGGGAAAACTGAATGCCCTCCACCGGCCAGTCACTTTACAATAAAGACATCCCACGCAGGGGACGGTTGAGGCTTTACCCCAACTAATCGAACCCCCGGTTACAAAAACAAAATAGAATACAAACATCACCATAAATTATCAACAAAACACATACATATAAAATGCCTATATTGCTAAATAATAACATCATAGGAAGCCCTAGTGACCACCCGGCAGAAAGCGTCCAATATTCCCAAGCTGATCCAACAGACCTCATACACAAACAAGGAGTCTTGTCCAGGAAGAGTTTTCAAGAAAAAAGGTAGGTCACTGATCTAGCGAAGAAGAAGATAGTATAGAAGATTGATAGGACAGAGCAGGAATGAGAAAGAGCAAATGAGAAAGACAGCGACAGTGGGAATTTAAAGCACTACATTTCCAGAAAGTGGGGATACTACTTATACTGAAACCCCCGGTACTCCAACGGGTGTACTGTTGCCGCAGTGAATCGGTCATGCCTATAAAGGAAAGACAGGTTTTCAACTGGGGCTTTCACTTTTCCCTTTATAGGTTAGAACAATCTACAGTGGCAAGATTGCTCATGACCCCAAGGTTTTCTTTTCTTCGGTAAATGCGTTGTCATTCGTTGTACGCGTGTTTAGCTGTATACACATCAGTGTTCATTACCACCCTCTAAACACTATATACACATCAGTGTTCAACAACACCTTGTAAACACTATATACACATCAGTGTTAATTACCACCCTGTAAACACCGTATTCACATCAATGTTCAATAACACCTTGTAAACACTAAAACTACGACATAAAAAAGAAAGCAAAGAGCTGATTTTTTTAAAGAACATTTTCAGCTTTTGCATTATGAAAATACATATTTTGTACAGTTTATATATTCTTAAAGAAGACTGATATAAACACACTAAAAGGGTAAAACCCATACAACTTATATATGCTGTTATTTCTTTTAGGTCTGATGGCTGATGCATTCACATTTTATGACTATGTGACTTGAATTTCCAGGTTTTTTACATTTAATTTTTGTGAATGTGCAGATGCAAACATAACATGAATTAAATGGGATCTAATCGTTGCTTGCCATTAATAGGAGGAAATTAATCTCAACTAAGAGGAAGAAGAAGAAAGAGAGAGAGATAGAGAGAGAGAGAGAGAGAGAGAGAGAGAGAGAGAGAGAGAGAGAGAGAGAGAGAGAGAGAGAGAGAGAGAGAGACGGGGGAGGGAGGGAGGAGAGATAAAGAGAGAGAGAGAGAGAACATAATTACATTACATGATTATTGCTTTAGGTCCAGCGGACTCTTCGGAGCCAAATCAGGTCCAGGATAGCCGAATCAGGACCACAAAATCACGACCACAACTTCTCTAAAAGAGGACTCGCCTCTGATCCGCATAAAAGATCTGCCGAGACAACCCTAGTGGTAACACTGAAGGCTCTCCACCAGCCGGTCACTTTACAATAAAGACATCCCACGCAGGGGACGCTGAGGCTATACTCTAATTTATCGAAACCCCCTTTACAAAAACAAAATAGAATATAAACATCATTATAAAATATCAACAAAACACATACCTATAAAATGCCTACATTGCCAAATAATAACATCATAGGAAGCCCCAGTGACCACCTGGCAGAAAGCGTCCAATATTTCCAAGCTGATCCAACTGACCTCACACACAAATGAGGAGTTTTGTACCGGAAGAGTTTTCAAGAAAAAAGGTAGGTGACTGGTCTAGCGAAGAAGAAGATAGTATAATAGATTGATAGAACAGAATAGGAATGAGAAATAACAAAGAAGAAAGACAGCGACAGTGGGAATTTAAAGCTCTAAATTTCCAGAAAGTGTGGATACTATTTATACTGAAACCCCCGGCACTCCCACAGAAGGGGGGGGGGGGTGGGAGAGAGGAGAGAAAGAGAGAGAGAGAGATGTCTCAATGTCTAACAAGCTTCAACACTCTAACTGTAGTTTCTGACAAATTAACAAACAAACAAACTATAAAATGTATATGGACAAAGCTCACTAACTCGCATACTCCTTATGGAACTCGCAATATTTAACATGAAAATGAGTGCCCAGAAAAAAAATGAAATGGTGGCATTAAAATGGTTTGCGTTCACTATTGGAACTAGACAATGGACATGCATGCCTGTACAACAATGTCTTCCTGTAATCTCCATAGCAATCCGGGCATGGCACATAGTCAGAGTGATGAGCACTTTCTTTTTGTGAGGAAGGCCTGTGTACCACCAACATCCTTTAAGACCTTATGCTCCATCACTTTCTTCCTTCAAGCGCCAATTAAAGACCCACCTTTTTAACACGCAAACTCAGTAATTTTCACTCCTCCTCCCTTCCATCCCCATATGTAATCTTTTACCAAGTCACGTCATCTGTTCATGGATGGTGGCGGCACCGGCTCGGTTCTTGGTATTCATATTATCTTTTGCTTTGCATGGCTATGTTTTTACTGTAATTATTTAACCATTCGATAAGTGTATACCTGTTCTGTGTGTGTGTCTGTGTGTGTGTAGGTGTGTGTGTGTGTGTGTGTGATTGCACGTGTGTTGTCAAGCGCGGCGAGCTCGCATTCCTTACCGTTTGCGAGGTACCGCGCGATACAAATGTACTGTATTATTATTATTATTATTAAGACCTTCACATTATGAAGATGATTTCCTATATTTCTCATTTTTATCAGCAGTTTGTCTTTCTCTTTTGTATCTTTACTGTGTGCATATTCCCTGATACTTTCATCGCCTGAATGCATTGTCAGCAAATGTCTTGGAAGACGTTTCTGTGGTTTTTCGCAGTATGCACAAATCCAACTCTTTTTGTCTTCAGATGACTGAACAGTTATTGTAGAACTTACACTGGCACCTTCGCGAGTAAGCCCACTAGCAGAACTCTTCTGCAGTTTGTCTGACTGCTCTTTTGTACAAGCTGTGCCTGCCTTTGCTATGTGGAATTCGGATGACTGAACACAGCATTCTTTGCCACCTTTGTTATCATCAGACATGAGACTTTTCCGCTGTTACGCTGATTTCCGCTGATTTGAATGTCCCAGAGACCATTTTTGAGATCAGTGCAAATCCGTTGAGAAAATGAAGCGGGGGGAGGGGGGAGATGAGGTTTTGATTTCGAGATCGCGGACCGGCTAGGCTGTCGTCACTTTATGCGAAGTCGGAAAAATCGCCAAACGGTTCATCCCTATTCAGTTCAATTTTCGTGTTTGTTGTGAGGCCTACGTATGGCCTTAATGAAGAAGCGGAAACTGGTAGGCTAGCTTCAGTCTACCCTTGCTTCCTCTGGCTTTAGCCTATCACTGTTCAGCCGGCCGCCATCTTTAACTTTCCTTTGAACAGTGTTGCAAAATGTTTGCATGGTTGAAACCAGGCGATCAGACCCGAATTAGTGAAATCAACCTCCCAGTGAAAAACAAGTAGAATTTTAGATGGCTGGAAGCACAAGTCGATCTAGAAATAAAGGCAGCCAGTGACTCTTCTCATTTATTTAATCTCCTGAGATGCCATATTTTTGAGTTTTATTGCTTGTTTTTGTTAAAAATTCTTCTGCTTCAGGGGGCTTCAACCCCTGACCCCCATCAAGGGCATTGCCCCTGAACCCCACCGGGGGCCTCCTGACCCCTGCATATCATTTTCAGCTTTTTTCACTTTTCCTTGGTCTCATGTCTGTATCATACACAGGAACAGCAGTAGTCACAGTGGAACTCATCGGTAATTTGACTGGCTGCTCTTTTCCTGGGAAGTCGTTATTTTCACTTTCAGGGTCTGTAGGTGGGAATACATTTTCAGAATTAGCAGTAGAACCAGAAGAGTCACTCTCTGTATCACTATCAGGAACAAAAATAGGATCAACATCACTATCTGCATCCTGCAATTCGTCTGATGACCCAGAACTGAAGAGTGATTCACTGTGAAAACCGCTGGAGCAATCCTGTTTAAAAACAAAAGAAAACAACCGAATAAAAATCCTTGTACTCGCCGACCTCTGTTTGGGACTTCGTAACTAGCCTCTCTCTCTCTCTCTCTCTCTCTCTCTCTCTCTCTCTCTCTCTCTCTCTCTCTCTCTCTCTGGCGATACGTAATGACGCAGGACAAGGTCAGTAACATGCGTCTTCAGTTTATTTCCTTTTAGTCATCAATTCTCATGTGCGTTATGACCTCCGTGGGTAATACAATGGTGTTGCCCTGGTAATGCCCTGGTAAAAACTGAACAACAGGACTTAGTACCAAACAAAACGGGCGATATTTTATGCGCAAAGCAAACGCAGTTTACAAACAGATAGATAGAAAACTATAATTAAATTCAATTACTTATTACAAAATTTACCGACATACAGAGTACTGATAAAAGAACTAAGGCGAATATCGGACAAATTTAAACCGACCAATAGGGAAACCAATAACACAGAGCCTCAATTTCTTGTCAAGAGAAATCAGTTATTAACAAAAATATTTTGAGCCAGACGGTGCTTCAACATGACTGATTCCTACTGCCCATTCAACAAGAAATAAACAAAGTCCAGAGGTTTATAGCAAGGGAACGAAAATAATAAATGACGAACTTGAATCAAAGAAAGACAAGAGAAATACACCATTCAAGCAAAGTAATCCATAAAAGGAAACCTGCAAAATCCGCTCAAAAAGAATACAACAAATACCAATCTAACCTGTTATCGCCGATGTCCCAAAATAAAGATGTGGCTTTTGTCGCAACAATAAACAAAGTTATTCCTTCAAAAAGGGTGCTCCTAATTCAAACAGATTTTCTGTTCACAAAAACTATCTCGAAATCAGGATATGATTTGCTCAATAAAAAAGGCAAGGGAAAAACAGATCACAAACTTACAAAAGGAAACTAATGCAAAGGGTTACATTCACACCTGATAACAGTACTCAGGTAACTTCTCTTTCCCGTGCACTTGAACACTAATAAGTTCATTAGTAAATGAAACTGAAGACATCTTGAGGGGAAGGAGAAGAGAAGGTAGAGAAGGAGGGAGAGAAAACCAAGTGCAAATGAACAGAATAATGGTTGCGCGCTCACCAAAATTCCAAACACCGGCAAGAATAAAGAAAGACGAGAAGGCAAAGACAAGCAATGAACAAAGGGGATCGAACACAGACTAAGAAAAAGGCAATAAATGATAGGCCCATCTCCAAAAAAGGAAGGAAGAATAAGCAAACACATAAAACGAAGAAAAAATTAATCTTGCCCTAATGAGGGCAAGAACAATCCTAATGAAAAGAATGAGAGAACAAAAAAAAAAAAAAAAAAAAAAAAACGACGAAAAGGGCATCAACTATGTATGACTGACCTATACACATTAAACAAAACTAATGGTTATTTTAAGGGTGTTGGGGACGTTGAAATCAAAGTGGATAGAATTTCTTTAAATGAGGTTTATTTTAAAGCTCTGATTGATTGATTGATTGTTGCTTTAGGTCCAGCGGACTCTTCCGAGCCAAATCAGGACCGGACAACCCCCAATCCGCATAAAAGATCTGCCGAAACAACCCTAGTGGGAAAATTGAATGCCCTCCACCGGCCAGTCACTTTACAATAAAGACATCCCACGCAGGGGACGGCTGAGGCTTTACCCCAACTACTCGAACCCCCGGTTACAAAAACAAAATAGAATACAAACATCATTATAAATCATCAACTAAACACATACATATAAAATGCCTATATAATAACATCATAGGAAGCCCTAGTGACCACCCGGCAGAAAGCGTCCAACACTCCCAAGCTGATCCAACAGACCTCATACACAAACAAGGAGTCTTGTCCAGGAAGAGTTTTCAAGAAAAAAGGTAGGTCATTGATCTAGCAAAGAAGAAAATAGTACAGCAGAGTGATAGGACAGATCAGGAATGGAAAAGAGCAAATGAGGAAGACAGCGACAGTGGGAATTTAAAGCACTACATTTCCAGAAAGTGGGGATACTATTTATACTGAAACCCCCGGCAATACAATACAATACAAGGTTATTGCTTTAGGTCCAGCGGACTCTTCCGAGCCAAATCAGGACCAAACCCCCGGCACTCCAACGGGGGTACTGTTGCCGCAGTGAATCAGTCATGCCTACAAAGGCAAGACAGGTTTTCAACTGGGGCTTTCACTTTTCCCTTTATAGGTTAGAACAATCTACAGTGGCAAGATTGCTCATGACCCCAAGGGGTTTATTTTAAAGCACACATTCTGAGAATACATAAAATGCAAAACAAAACAATAAAAGCAGTGGCGTAGCTAGGGATTTGGGGGCCCGGGGGGCTTGGCCTCTTTGGGGGCCCCTGCATTTTAACATTCGACATCATGACATGAGATAATGTACTTAATAAATATATAAGTCTAAATTCACTAACTTATACAACAACGTGAATACCAAGATTACATGGCGGTGGCGTAAAAAAAAAAAAAAAAAAAAAAAAGTCGGATATCAGCGGTGTTTATTGTCCGTGGGAAATAAACTTTGGGAAACAGATTTTGTAGGGTACCAGGTCAGTGACCACCAAAAATAGGAATGACATACTTTAAATGCGGCAATATGTATCAATCTCACGCTTACGCGCACATAATTATTATTGTTAATACATTCACTGATTCAGAGAACAGTGTTTTCCTTTTTTGTCATTTCTACTTCGAAAGCGCACCTTGCTTTCGACCTATCAATTTTTCTAGTCTTCATGATCTTTCCATCGTCATATTATTTGGTAACTATAAATGTTATCATATACCTACATATGAAAATATGTAGATCTGCTCGGAGAATGAGCATAAAGGGCTGGAAACAAGCACAGGCCTTTTGGTATGTCGTCAGCGCATATCTGACGTCATCCCTTGCAGGCTGACATTTAAAAAAAAAAACTGTTTCTGTACATCATTCTATTTTGAGTACTCTTAGCATGTGTGCAACGAAAATAATTCGATCTAGAAGGGCAAAGCCAATATGACTCACTTGCTCCTTAACTTGCAATATTTAACATGAAAATTAGTGCCACTCTAGCCCTAACCCTAACCCAAATTCTAACAGTAATCCTAACGCTAAATATCAACATATGCCGTAAAAATTGTATTCCGTATCTTTGCGTAATAATACAATTATGAATGAGCAAAACGATGACCAAATCGACGTACATGCTCCTAATATGACCGCAAGAATTTGGGCTTTTATCTGTACAACTTCGCATTGTAGGTTCGGGCACTGAATAGAATTGACCCAACGTTTCCTGGCGTGTCGTAAGAGGCGGACAACAGGGGTGATGTCCGCACGGTATCACTGGGCGAAAGTCTCCTACACAGAAGTCACCGGCCAGGACGGAGGAACCTCATCTTACTACAGGTTCAACGACCACGTACTCGGGGCCAAGCAAGCCACACAGACACTGTATTCGTGGAAATCGGCTGTGGCCAACAGCCTGGAGAGGATTGGGCCCTGCCAGGTCTTTCTTGCCCAAGACACAATGCATGATGAATAGAACCATTCACTACATACCGGATCGGTCGTCGCCCGGGTCACCAAGGACCGCGCCTTCTGTTGACCACCAGGACGGATGTGATTAGTGTGCTACTGGTGGACAACTTAACAAGATCCGCACGAGAAACAACATCGTCATAGGAACCTGGAATGTCAAGACCCTAACTGCGGAAGGAAATTTGAAGAACTAGCCCACGAGCTGGACCACTATCTATGGAACGTTTTAGGTATCAGCGAACTGCGCTAGAAAGGCCTAGGTGAAACAACGATAGACAAAGGCCACAAGCTTTATTTCAGCGGTATAGATGACAGGCACGAACACGGACTTGGATTCTTGGTCAACAAGAACATTCTAGCCACTGTTATGGGTTGCCGCCCAGTCTCCAGTAGACTCATTACCATCCGTCTGAGAGCAGCCCCTTTCAAAATCACCTTCATCCAAGCCTATGCCCCAACATCAAACTATGAAGACAGCGAAGTGGAGGATTCCTATAAAAATCTACAGGCTGTCCTTAACCAAGTGCCGAAGAAGGACATAGTCATAGTGGAAGGCGACTAGAATGCCAAGGTTGGCCAAGATGCGCACCACAACTGGGGAGACCCATGTGGACCCCACTGCAACAATGAGACAAATGACAAGGGTCTGAGACTGTTGGAGTTTGCCAGATACAACAAAACAATCTGATACTGGCAAACACGCTTGGTCTCCACAAAAAATCCAGACGACGGACATGGCACAGTCCCGGCGGGGAGCATCACAAACAGATCGACTACATCATGGTTAAGAAACGCTTCAGATCAAGCGTCAACATTGGTAGGACACGCACTTTTCCAGGAGCAGACATCGGAAGTGACCACGATCTCGTGATCATGTCTTTCCGGCTCCACTTGAAGAGAGTAAACACAGCAAAGTGCACCAGACTGAAGTTCGACCTGGACAAACTGCAAGACCCGGAGGTGGTAGAAATATTTCAGGCCACAATTGGAGGGAATTTGCATCACTGCTCGTTTTGTGAGCTGGTGAAGTAGATTCAACACCATTACCACCACCTTCAACTCAGCTGTGAAAGATGCCACCACTGAGATCCTTGGTAAGCACCGGCCAAAGAAGAAACCGTGGATCACACCTGAACGTTCGGACCTGTGTGATAAACGAAGAGAGATGAAGAAGAAAAAGTACACCTCACAGGGAGCTGATTCCTACCGAAAAATCAACAATGACATCCTAAAAGGCATGCGCACATCAAAGGAGAACTGGATAGAAGACCAATGCCAGGAAATAGAGAACAGTCTGAACAAGAACAACAGCAAGAAGGCCTACCAGACTGTGAAGCGGCTGACAAGTGTCAAACAGCCCAAAGTTTCCACGATCCAAAGCAAGTCTGGCATATAAATAATAATAAATGTAGATTTATATAGCGCCGCATCACAGCCACAAGTGGCTGTGCTCTCCGCGCTTGACACATTCATACACCATTTATACTACACAACAACAGTAGGTATATAAAGTCTGAATAAATTCACTAAAAATGTACAACATAATGTTAAAAAGATTCAATAAAAATATTACATTGAAACACATAAAAAGGCAACTAAAACTATTATTAACTTGTAAAAGGCAACCAACATTTATAACAATTATAAAAAGCGAACACCATTAAAAAGCGAAGACCATTGCCCGTGCATGGAGCGCCACGACATGTGTGCATACTAGACTGATGATGAGATTAATTCATGTGTGTTATTGAGAAGGAGCTATAGAAGGTGTTTATGGAAAAGATATGTTTTGAGTTGTCGTTTAAACGCTTGTTGTGTTTGCGCATGGCGGATATTGTGTGGAAGGGAATTCCATTGAGTGGATGCACAGAAAGCAAAGGTGCGTTCTACATAGGTTTTTGTTTTGACAAGTGGGATGATGAAGGTGCGTTGGTCTGATGCGGAACGGAGCTGTCTGCGTGGTACGTAGGGTATGAGCATGTCAGAAAAGTATGCAGGGGAAGTGCCGAAGAAAAAGTTGAAGCAGAGTGTGGAAATTTTATATTCTATACGTGCAGATATGGGCAACCAGTGCAAGGAACGTAGTAGGGGAGTGACATGATCTCTTCTGCAAGCCTTAAGAACAAGGCGTGCAGCTGCATTTTGTACTTTTTGAAGTTTGTAGAGAAGATCTTGGGAGCAGCCTGCAAGAAGAGAATTGCAGTAATCCAGTTTTGAAAGAACAAAAGAGCAAACTAAGATGATCGTGGTTTGTTGTGAAAGACAAGAGCGAATAGAACTGATTTTGCGAAGTTCAAAATATGCAGATTTACATGTGTTGGAGATGTGAGTGTCAAGAGATGTGTCAGATGTCATAATGAATCCTAGGTTACGAGCAGAGGTGCTGAAAGGAACGTCGGAATTGCCAATTTGTATTGAGTGTGGTTCACCATCTGAAAGAATTGTGCTCTTTTTCTTTATAAACATTGCTTCAGTCTTGTCATCGTTCAAGCATAGTTTATTTTCTATCATCCACGACTTCATATCAGACGCACAGGTCTGAATGCCTTGGACAGTGGTTGTGACTTCAGAAGGAGGACAGGATTTTTGAAGCTGCGTGTCGTCAGCATATGATTGAGTAGAAATAGAATGAGATTGGATCAGAGACAACAAAGGTTTGGTGTACAAAATGAAAAGAATGGGGCCTAAAACAGATCCTTGGGGAACACCATAAGAAAGAGTTGCAGGTGCGGACAACTGGCCATCGACTAGCACGGTCTGGGTCCGACCAATCAGGTAAGACTCAAACCATGCCAGCGCTGACCCAGAGATGCCGTACAGGTTTTGGGCGCGTTGAAGGAGCGTGATATGATCGATCGTATCAAACGCTGCTGAGAGATCAAGGAGAGTGAGGAAGGACACGTCACCACCATCCAAGGCATACAGAATGTCATTCATAATCTTGAGCAGTGCGGTTTCAGTGCTGTGAGAAGGCCTATAGGCAGACTGAGTGTGTGGAATAAGATCGTGATGGGTCAGATAGGAAAGAAGTTGTTTCAAGGCAAGCTTTTCGAGTACTTTGGACAAAAAACTGAGGTTTGAGACTGGCCTATAACTCTTGAGCGTGTTGGAATCTAATGAGGGTTTCTTCAAGAGTGGTTTGACTATGGCAGTTTTGAACAGGGAGGGGAAAACACCAGACGTTAAACTGTGGTTGAGAATGTGAGTGATTGAGGGCAGCAGCATGTCAAGGCATTCCACGAGCAATGGCGTAGGCATGGGGTCCAACGGCTTGGACATGTGAACAGTCTTCTTCACGTCTTCTTCACAGACTGGCTGGAAAGCAACAAACGATTGTCTAAAGACACTGGCTCATCACGCGCCACAGCGCTGGAAACTGTCATGCTGTCTAGCTCATCGCGGATGTCCTTCACTTTCTTAATGAAAAAGTTACTGAAGACCTCTGGAAGCTGCTTGAGGGGAAAGATGGTGGGGAGGGGGGACACAGTACAACGACCCATCAGCAGGCCACAAATGTCAAACAGCTTGCGGCTCGACTTGCAGTTACTGATTTGATCGCGGAGGAAGGTGATCTTTGCATTGTGCACGAGCGTGGTGACTGCGCGCTTGGCGGCTTGGAAGATTTGCTTGTGCACAGTTAGCCCCGACCGCAGCCACGCCCACTCCGCACGCCTCCGCTCTCGCTTGGCAACGCGCAGCTGCTGGCAGATCTCGGAGTACCAGGGCGCGGACTTCTCAGGGCGAAGGCGACGGCGGACGATAGGCGCGTGAGCGTCGAGGGTAGTGCGGAGCTTGGCATCCAGTTGATGGGCGGTAGGGGACTGCGCGACGCTGTCCTGAAGATCACGTTTGAAGGCAGCAACGTCCATGCAGCGTAGGCAGCGGCCAGAAGTAAACATCGGCGCCGGCGTCGGACGCCCGGCATGCAGCTGCAATAGAACGGTGTAGTGGTCGGAAACCAGGGCCTGCGTGACGGCGATGGACTGCACGATGGGGGTGTCAGGACGATGCATCACCCAGTCCAGCACATGGTTCTTTTCGTGCGTGGGCTTTTCGACGAGTTGGGAGAAGTTGAGAGTATCGAGAAAATCCAGCATCTTGATGGTGGAGGGGTGCTGGGGCTCGTCGTAGTGCACATTAATGTCACCAAGCAGCACGGGCGTGCCGCTCAGCGTGTTGACGTGCTCCAGAAGGTCGTGAAAATCAGAGTGGAACGTGGAGTCGGTCAGTTTGTTGTTAATGCTGGGGGGAGGCCTATAGATGCACAAACATTGCACCTGTTTCTGCTGGAGACTAAGAGTCATGTGTACATATTCAAAGGATGGATGATCAAAGGGCAGTGCAGTGGTAAAGGACAGGAGGGAGGAAAGGGCAGTCTTGTGGATCACCGCAATCCCCCCACCGCGGGAGGGACGGGGAAAGGACCGCATGGTGTAGCCCGCAGGAGTCAAGTCCGCACAGCTACCCTCATCACCCTTCTCCTTAAGCCAGGTTTCAGTTATCACCATAAAGTCAAGATCATTGTCTAGCACAAACTGCACAATTTCAGTCCGCTTGAAAGCCATTTGTTTGGAAGAAACTGACCTTGCATTGAAAAGTCCTATACGAAGGGGCGGTGGTTGAACTTTCAAGGAAGGTGTTTGACGGTCGTTGTGGTTTGCAGCAGTTGACTGTTGAATGCCTCCTTTCCATCGCGGTTTCAGATGCCGACCCCTGTGTGCTTTCTTGGTGGGGCGGGGCAGACAGGGCAGTTGGCGATAGTGCGGAGTAGAGGAGTCACCCATTACAGGCGGCGGAAGAATAGTTCCAGAGGGTGAGAAGCGGTCGTGCCAGAGGCGGTGCAAGCGACCGGATCGGCATCCACGTACAGTTGGAGCATGCTCCAGGATGCCAAGTTCTCGAACCACCTTGTAGACTTCAGGAGCCAAGCGTAGTTTGGCACAATTCTGGCCAATAGCGCGCAGGAAGGCGGAGTCCATGGCGGAGCCAGAGAGGTTACACAAGGCCACAAGGCCAAAGAGGACCAAGGTCACTGATGACAGCTTTTTCATATCCAGGTCACAAACAAATAAACATGAAGGCTCAAGTTCACTAATTAAAAAGTCATTGTGCCACTAGGTCAGTTCAGTGCATATGCCTTACAGAAGAACAAGAAGTCTTGGACAGATGGACAGAGTACTGCTCTGACCTTTACAGCCATACACCAAATGGAGACCCATCGGTTCTATCATGTCCCGAGAACATAGAAGAAGAAGAAATCCTCCCAATTCTCCGAGAAGAAGTTGAGGCAGCAGTGCAATCGCTAAAGAAAGGGAAGTCAGCGGGAGTGGACAACATACCCGCGGAACTGCTACAAGCAGGAGGAGAAGCGATGATTGATGCCCTCACCATTATCTTTAACAAGATCTGGCAGAGTTGGGAGTGGCCTATACCATGGACCCAGTCGCTTGTCATCACTCTTCCCAAAAAAGGTAACCTTCAGGAGTGTGAAATTTACCGCACCATCAGCCTCATCAGCCATCCCAGCAAGGTCATCCTGAAAATAATACTTAACAGGTTGAAACACCAAGCAACAAATCATAGCTGAAGAACAAGCAGGATTCAGGGCAGGGCGAAGTACCACTGAACAGATTTTCAACCTCAGAATAATCTGTGAGAAATACCTACAGCACCAACAACATCTATATCATGTGTTCATAGACTTCAAGAAGGAGTTTGACCGAGTCTGGCATGCAGCTCTATGGGCAACAATGAAAGTGTACAACATCAGCCCTAAAATTATCGAAGTCATCAAAAGCCTGTATGACAAGGCTACCAGTGCAGTCCTCCACAACAGCGCCATCGGAAACTGGTTCAGAACAACAATCGGTGTGCGTCAAGGATGCCTACTCTCTCCAACACTCTTCAACATCTTCCTAGAGCGCATCATGTCAGATGCTCTTGCAGATCATGAAGGCACAGTCAGCATAGGGGGTAGAGCAATCTCCAATCTTTGTTTTGCGGATGACATTGATGGATTGGCTGGAGAGGAACAAGAACTTGAACAGCTGGTACAGAGGCTTGACACCACCTCCAGAGCTTATGGAATGGAAATAAGTGCAGAGAAGACCAAAATGATGACCAACAACACCAATGGCATCAACACCGACATCAAAGTCCAAGGCCAATCCCTCAACACAGTGCATAGCTTCAAATATTTAGGAGCCATTGTATCAGACAATGGGTCCCGACAGGAAGTCCTCTACAGGATCGCACAAACTGCTGCCCTGACAAGGTTGAAGCCCATTTGGAAAGACAGGACCATCAGTCTACATTCCAAAGTAAGACTGCTGCGCTCCCTTGTCATCTCCATCTTCCTATTTGCTTGCGAAGCATGGACCCTCACAGCAGATCTCCAACGAAGAATACAAAGCATGGAGATGAGGTGCTACAGAAAACTTCAGGGTATTTCCTATACCCAACACATCACCAACGACGAAGTCCGAAACTCACAGTGGTGAAGAAACGGAAACTCCGATGGTATGGCCACGTCACCAGATCATCAGGCCTTGCAAAGACTATTCTGCAAGGCACAGTGCAAGGAGGTAGAAGAAGAGGGAAACCGAAAAAGATGTGGGAGGACAACATTCGAGAATGGACTGGTTTGACACTGAGCGAAGCCATCAGGGCTGCTGAGGACAGAGAAAGATGGAGTATGTTGGTTAAACGATCATCTGTGGTGGCCCTACGACCTCCGGGTTACGGGACAGGATAGGATAGGATAGGTGTGGGTACTTAAACTGACAGTGCAATGCGGCTGGCCTTGCCCGGGGTTTTCCGATTAGGATCCAGCTGACCCGATCGTGGCTGCGTGTACATACTTCAGTTTCGTTCATTATGGATCAATGACGTATTTTGTCATAAACTTTGCATGCTGCGCGTTGTTGTTACGTTTTGATTAAAAAAAAATTAATGTGATCGTAAATCAGCGTACACAAATCTACATCTTTATTTATATATGTGTCTGGTACATCGTAAGAACCACTTTCTGCTGGCGACAACATTGTCCTTCAGTAAAGAATTCGGATATTTTCGCTTCCATTGACTGTTTTGATCCAGACGAAAAGATGGGTAAGCAGGGCAGGGGTGGAAAGAGAGGGAAGAAGAGGGGAATGGGAGTGTAAGGTACATGACATGGTTCCTCATTTATTTTAAAGGAAACTAGCAGGCGTATTTTTTGTAAGTCGTTCATTTAATTTTTGAAGCAATAATGGTATTGGATGCAGTCAATCTAGCTTTCAAATATAATTAGAAGGGGCAAAGCCCATATGACTCACACGCTTCTTGCAGAACTTGCAATATTTAACATGAACATTACTGCCCAGAAAAAAATGAAACCGTGGCAATAAAATGCACAGTAATACCGACTTTGAATTTGATCTTCCTCTGCTCTTGAACTTAAAATGATCTTGACCTCCGGATCCAAACACACTTATGTAATATTAAATGAACTACAGCAAAAGTTGTATTCCTATCCTATTCTATCCCGTAACTCGAAGGTCGTAGGGGCACCACAGATAATCGTTTAACCAGCTGTTGTATTATGCCAAAAAAAACAAAAACAAACAAAAAAAAGTGACCTTGGGATGACCTTCACCTTTATGCGACCTCTCATGCTCATGTATGATCAAATAACCCAATGTTGTTGCATACTATGGGTTAAATAGAGCTATTCCACTGTACGATGACATTTGTGTATGTTTTTGCAAGGCCTAAAATGGCCTTGACTTTCAATATCAACGCAAAAACGGAACATGTATGAAAGATCAATCTATCATTCCTAAATACAACAAGTTTGAAATTTATATCTTTGATAGTTTAGGGTCAAGATCACTTCAAAGTACCTATACTAGCCTTTGAACAGCTCCAGTGATTTTCACTTGGGAGAGAGGTTGAACAAATGTGCATAAGATGTGTGCCTCATTGATATTTCCTTCATGCACCAAAAAATCATAAGTTCAATATTAATAACTTGGGGGAAAAAAGTTTAAATTTTTTTGACTAACATTATTTTGGCGACCCTATGACCTTGATCTTGAAGTGACGTAATTCATTCACTTATCATTTATGACGTCTCATGGATATATACCATCTTGTCAAGTTTGGTTGTGATAGTTAAAATAGATTCTGAGATAGTAATCCACTTGCACATTTTGCACGTTTAGACGGCGGACGAAGACAGAAAGACGGACGGACTTTGCCCCACCCCCCACCCCACCCCCCCCCCCCCCCAAAAAAGAAGTAATTTGTGGACTATTTAGGACTCATCTCGCACATATTTGCAAACACCTGGAAACATTGTGTTTGGGGAGAGGGGAGGAGAAGGGGCGCGGTGGGGTGTTGGGGGTGGTGGTGAGTACATAGACTCACATTGCTATGCATGTGAGTCAAACATTGATTTCTTTGCCTTCTATAATAGCGATTTTTTTTCAGATAGCCCCGTATAATAATAATAATAATAATAATAATAATAATAATAATAATAATAATAATAATAATAATAATAATAATTATTATTATTATTATTAAAGCAACTAAAATAAAGAGTTTATTTACTTTAAAAAGCACACCCTTGCAGATTTACCTCTAGTAATCAATAATATTTTTTGAGGGTCGGCGTTCAACAGAGCGAGAGAGAGAGAGAGAGAGGAGGGAGAGAGAGAGGGAGGGAGAGAGAGAGAGGGAGAGAGAGAGAGACGATAGAGAAAACAAATAGCGCTGCCTCGAAGAGCTTAACATGGGATAACCTGCAGCAGGATCTGCTCTACAGACGACTGTTGAGCCACAGCAGGTGCTGCACTTCTACCACAGACTGACTGACAGCAGCCAAACACACTTGTTTTGATTTGGATGCATATCTTTTCTCACAAAAAGTGTATCTGAGAAGGTGTTTTGTTCGTGTCTTGTTTGTGTGAATAAATAAATAGTTCTCACACATTATGATAATGGTGATGATGGTGATGACTATGACGATGATGAAGGCGTAGTTTTGTATAGTGCAGGTATCCATTCCGCTTGAGAAGGAACGATAGAGTGGCCATCATATGTTTAAAAAGTTCGAATGTATGTACGCTACTATAATTATGCAGGTAGGACCGCGTTCAGCATAACGTTTTAAAGAAAATTGTCTTGAGAGACTCCCTGAAACCAGTTGACGACTGACATTTATTCAAACTAATCAAAGCAGCTAGTGTTCCAGCCGACCAGGCCAGGTCAGGCAGTTCGGAAATGCAATTGTCTGTGTTTTCTAATTGTTTTGATAGATACAGGACAGTGCAGTAAGCATGGTTGAGGACATTCCAAAACATATGGCGAATTTCTCCATCAGAATGCAGATACAGATGTTTTGTCGGCAACCTAACAGCTAGATCTAAGTTTATAGAACACTTAATAGACTGCATTGGTGTTTTTTTTCTTGGTACATTTCCTTTATCTTACCCCCAACTTTTTTTTTTTAATAGTAAAATACAGTATTTCTATATGAAAACTCAGTATATTTAACTAAAGGGTTAGGGCAAGGGTTAGTTGCAGCGCTGCAACTAGCCCTTACCCTATTCTAGAAAGTTCACCTATTTCGTCTCCTATAGGCGACGAAATAGGTCGAATTTTGTTCAAAAATTCTTCGGAAATTCAGTGCACTGGCCTTATCATTTACTAGCCCCGACAACGTAAGTAAATTCATATTTATTAACACGTGTTGTCACGTCGTGAAAATTTGATTTTTTTCATAAACTTTACAAGAAGAGGAACAATAAGTTTGTGACGTCATAAAAATTTGACGTCATAAACATTTCTTTTTGGGGTTAAGATAAAGGAAAAGAACCTTTTTCTTCTTTTTCAAGTTGTGTCAATACTGTTTGGTGGTGCTTTTGTTTTCTTTACGTTGTTCTTTCATTGTTCTGGTGACTGTTGTATGTGTTCTATCTTGCATCTGTATGCGCTTCTCTTTTTGAGTGCATATATTTTCGAGGAATGCATGTGTCACACATGTTTTAACATTGTTTACTCTCATATATAAATCCAGTATATTTGCTCTGTGTGCGTGCGTGTGTGTGCGAGTGTGTGTATTTGATTCAGTATATATGTTATTGTTTGCATGTTAGATGCTACTGTCTTTTTAATTCAGCAATTATATAGTGCCGTTCTTGCTGTCAATATATATATTGTGCATTTCTATCTCCCTATTTTCCCACCCCCCATGGGCTAGGAGCCTACTTTGATTATTTGTTGTTTCATCCAAATATGGAATAGAGAGTGCTGGGAATTAGGAGTGAAACACATACAAACAGAAAAGGAGATGGGATGTAGGAGTCTGCACTCTTCAGCACTGCTTATAAGATCTATTTTGTTTACATAAATACAAAAAAAAATTTAAAAAAGAAAAAGAAATCTAGAACAGCTTTATATCTGTCAATTTATTTGATTATGTTTGTGTTAGTGTTCTTTAGTTATACAATGAATGTTTTAATTGATGATGAACTGACTTTGGGCAGAGGAACAACTAAATTCTCTCTAATGTATATTCATACTATGTGTCTGTGTGGTTGGGTGTGTGTGTGGCATTGCAGAGATAATGAATGTAGTCATTTTTAAGCTAATGGACCATAGCATGTAAGCTAAATAATGAGTCCAACTCTAGTCTCTTCTGCCTGTAGGATCATTGTAAGGTTATATATATATCCACTTATTCATATTGAAAGAGATTGATACAATAGTTTTGGTTATGTAGTTACATGCAGTTAACCAATATACTTTAGGTTGTACACTTAAACCACATGCCTGTAGATGTTCCAAGCGCTCTAATAATATGATGTCTGCTTTTAATGTGTCAGATTGTGATTTTAGTATTGTGGAACTAGGTCAATGTGACAGTGCCGTGACCTATTTCCTTCGCCTGACCTTGAACCATTGGAAGCGGGTGTGGTTATGGGATGCTATACCGGTACTCGATCCTTTCCTTTCTGGTATCATTCTTCCACCCAGTATTATAAACCATTAGCGACATTGTACATTCCCTTAGCCACTTTTCAAATTGTTACAAACTCTTTCTTAGAATTCCTAACTTTAGTCACTACTTGTTCACCTAATGCGCCCTGTAACACCACCGTCTGTTCCATAGACAAACATGCCTAGTATATAAAGTTTTGCTATTGTGTAACGCGGACACGAAATTAATTGGAGTATGCATGGTGTGTGTTTATTTAGGGTGGATGGGGGGGGGGGGGGGGGGGGGGGGTGAGCGTGCATTTCATCCTATGTAAGCTAACAGTTCTTTTAGCAAGCTTAGAAATATGCTTTTCATGGGTGTAAATGCCAATATTTGCATGCAGTGTGGAAGCCATTGCTTAATATATTTAGACTACTTGTTTATGTATTTGTTGTTTGTCTAGTTGCCTCATCTATCTGGGTCCTTTGCTTGTACAGCTTTTACTTGGCAATACATTAATTACTACTACTTATCTTTTGTTGTAAATAATGATGAATATTCAATTGTCCGTTTAACTGTTTTTCTTTATAGTTCAACACTTGTAGCTATTTGTGTTTCTTTTTGCTACACATTAAATGCCAAAAGGCTAAAAAAACATGGTTGTGTTTGTTTTATGCATACTTTTTGAACCATTATCTGAATGTTTTTTCTCCATTTACTCTTCATTGTATTCTTGCTGCATTCCAGCGGTTTTGTGAAAAAGGTGTTGTGTTAGAACTTGGTTTGTTGTGTGCTTGCAAGTGTACTCAGTGGTGTGCTCAGTGTAATCAAATGTCAAGCGATAACATTCAGCCTGTACAGTGCTTCAAACTCCATAGATGGCCATAAGTACACTACTACTACTAATATTAAATAAATGAAAATAAATAATTTATTTTTAAAATTATCCAGAAACAATGCGCCCCTACTAGCGAGCGTTGTGACTAGTGGGCTAAGGCGAGACTAACTTGCCTTGTCCACAAGCCAGAAACCAATGGCGCCTGACAGGTGTGGGTTCGATCCAGCATCTGGGTGTTATGTTTATCCGAATATTATTTACTTTCGACTCTGGCAACATCTCGGGGTTTTTCTCTGGGTACTCCGGTTTGCTCCTCCAGCAAAATTTCAAAATCAACAACTAATGTTAGGTAGGTTGGGTTTGGGCGCGCCACAGGCTGCGACTACGCTTTCCCCAGGGGAGGCGGCCCAGAATTTCCCTATGGAAAAGGGACAATAAGGTAAATAAAATAAAATAAATTAAAAAAATACTTTAGAGTATAAATAGATGTCTAGTCTGAGCACGCACGCATTCCAACGCATGGACTTAAATACCTAATGATCATGTCCTAGAAGCGTGATCGAGTTCCTGCTACACGAAATGCACCCAGCACACACTAGGTCCCTTCTCGCCATCCACGGTCGCCTAGGATTGTGCCCAGTTGTCTGGGCGTCAGACTATGCACTCTAAGGCTGCAGGTGGGCTCCTTGGTTGGCTTGAATTAGATCATGTATCGACCAGCGCCTTGAGCAGCTCTTGGTCTGGAAAAGCGCTATACAAGATTTATTAAATAAAACCATATCAATCCATTTTTTTTATCATCGTTTAGCAAATGTATGTTGTACGATACTACTGCTTGGTGCATTTTACTACTACTACTACTACTACTAATAATAATAATAATACTGGAAGCTATATCGGAAAAAAAACTGAAACTCCGATGGTATGGTCATGTCACCAGATCATCAGGTCTTACAAAGACCATCCTGCACAGTGCAAGGAGGTAGAAGAAGAGGGAGACTAAAAAAGAGGTGGGAAGACAACATTCGAGAATGGACTGGTTTGAAACTGAGCGAAACGAACAGGGTTGCTGAGGACAGGGAAAGAGAAGTATGCTGGTTAAACGAACATCTGTGGTGCCCCTACGACCTCAGAGTTACGGGATAGGATAGGATAGGATGCTATATACGCGTTTTTTCCTTAAATCGCCTACAAAGCGCGGCGATATGTACCAACATACACGCTCACATGTTCCTCCCATTCTCACACACATCTATCACAAGTGTAACATTAGTTACAAAACGCATTAAACAAAATTCATAAAACAAGAGCAAACAATTGGAATAAAGTGAAACAATAAAATCCTTTATTTCATCTTTTAAATTCTATTATAATTACTTGTTCAGCAAACAGCCAAATCAAAACCACAACTTTGGTGAAAGAGGACTCACCCCTGATAAAAGATCTGCTGAAACAACCCTAATGGTAACAACACTGAAGGGACTTCACTAGCCGGTCACTTTACAATAAAGGCATCCCATGCAGGGATGCCGATGTTTTATTCTGATTTATCGAATCCCTGTTTCCAAAAACACAATGGAATATAAACATTATAAGATAAAGGATAAGGATAAGAATATTTATTAACCAAGTAAAAACGTTACAAGGATTTTGGTGTGGCATGGCGACAATGAAATACATCCTTTCTTGCACAGTAACACATGCATTCATCGTGTCATACACTTCATTGGCATACAACATATATATGTACTAAAGGATAGGTAAACCCAGTGTTAAACATACATCACTCATCAGTCATATAAAGTTATGGAGTCAAACACACCCTGCAAGTAAAACAAAATGCAGCATTAAAACAATTTAACAGCATTAAATAAAATGAGAATTATTAAGAATGTTAGGCTTCACATCCAGATCTACAAACACCACAACACAAAACACACACACCCACACCCACACACACACACAGCATACTCCTATTTCACAAAGGTACAAATCAAGCAATGGTAATGAGTTTACAGTTTATACAGATCATTCCATGATAAAATATTATGAAATTATATTATAAAGTATTATGAAAACACATACATATAAAATGTCTACATTGCTAAATAATAATACCATAGAAAGTCATAACGACTATTTGGCAGAAAGCGTTCACTATTCCCAAGCTGATCCGACAGACCTCACACACAAATTACATTACATTACAGGATTATTGCTTTAGAACCAGCAGACTCTTCTGAGCCAAATCAGGACCGGACAACCCCTGATCTGCATAAAAGATCTGCCGAAACAATCCTAGTGGTAAAACTGAAAGCTCTCCACCAGCCAGTCACTTTACAATAAAGACATCCCACGCAGGGGACGCTGAGGCTGTACTCTAATTTATCGAACCCCCGTTTTCAAAAACAAAATAGAATACAAACATCATTATAAATTATCAACAAAACACATACATATAAAATGCCTACATTGCTAAATAATATCATAGGAAGCCCTAGTCACTAGTGAATACCTGGCAGAAAGCGTCCAATATTCCCAAGCTGATCCAACAGACCTCGTACACAAATAAGGAGTCTTGTCCCGGAAGAGTTTTCAAGAAAAAAGGTAGGAGACTGGTCTAGCGAAGAAGAAGATAGTATAAAGACATTACATAATTGTTGCTTTAGGTCCAGCGGACTCTTCCGAGCCATATGAGGACCGGACAACACCCAATCCGCATAAAAGATCTGCTGAAACAACCCTAGTGGGAAAACTGAATGCCCTCCACCAGCCAGTCACTTTACAATAAAGACATCCCACGCAGGGGACGGCTGAGACTTCACACCAACTTATCGAACCCCCGTTTACAAAAACAAAATATTGATTGATTGATTGATTGTTGCTTTAGGTCCAGCGGACTCTTCCGAGCCAAATCAGGACCGGACAACCCCCGATCCGCATAAAAGATCTGCTGAAACAACCCTAGGGGAAAAATTGAATGCCCTCCACCGGCCAGTCACTTTACAATAAAGACATCCCATGCAGGGGACGGCTGAGGCTTTACCCCAAATATTGATTGATTGTTTGATTGTTGCTTTAGGTCCAGCGGACTCTTCCGAGCCAAATCAGGACCAGGCAACCCCTGATCCGCATAAAAGATCTGCTGAAACAACCCTAGTGGGAAAATTGAATGCCCTCCACCGGCCAGTCACTTTACAATAAAGACATCCCACGCAGGGGACGGCTGAGGCTTTACCCCAACTAATCAAACCTCCGGTTACAAAAACAAAATAGAATACAAACATCATTATAAATTATCAACAAAACAAATACATATAAAATGCCTATATTGCTAAATAATAACATCATAGGAAGCCCTAGTGACCACCCGGCAGAAAGCGTCCAACATTCCCAAGCTGATCCAACAGACCTCATACACAAACAAGGAGTCTTGTCCAAGAAGAGTTTTCAAGAAAAAAGGTAGGTCACTGATCTAGCGAAGAAGAAGATAGTATAGCAGATTGATAGGACAGAGCAGGAATGAGAAAGAGCACATGAGAAAGACAGCGACAGTGGGAATTTAAAGCACTAAATTTCCAGAAAGTGGGGATACTATTTATACTGAAACCCCCGGCACCCCAACGGGGGTATCTAGCGAAGAAGAAGAAGATAGTATAGCAGATTGATAGGGCAGAGCAGGAATGAGAAAGAGCAAATGAGAAAGACAGCGACAGTGGGAATTTAAAGCACTAAATTTCCAGAAAGTGGGGATACTATTTATACTGAAACCCCCGGCACCCCATCGGGGGATACCGACCATATGCATACATTTAAGAAAATTATATCTTACATCAAAATCACGTTACCCCTATATTTGTAATAGTCATTCAATAATAGTTCATAAAATAAACGTCATCCAAACTTTGTATTCCAAGATTTTAGCAGCATACTTGAAAGTTTTTCAATACATTTTTTTCTACACTTTTTCTATTAACATAGCAGCAGCCTCAATGCAAGTTATGTATCAACTGATCATTTGCTGTTTCACTTCATTCTCATTTGCAATAATAGACTCAGCACTCTCTTACAAGGGTTTAATACTTATTACATTTTCACGGTATGATGTATGAACGTTTCTCACTTCTGTTAAGCAAACTTTTACATCAAAGGGCTCAACACAAAGTGTTTCTAAATTTACGATTCATAGGTAACTAAAGTTTAAATACTGTATTAATGTTTTTTTCAATCCACGTAGTCCACAGTAATTAAATTCAGATCAAGCATTTAGCTATATAAAATGTTATTTTTCTATACATCAATGCCCACTCCCCCCCCCTCCCCCGCAAAAAAAATCTATTCAATAGTACCATTCATTACATAATTACATTACATAATTGGTGCTTTAGGTCCAGAGGACTCTTCCGAGCCAAATCAGGACCGGACAACCCCCATTCCGCATAAAAGATCTGCTGAAACAACCCTAGTGGGAAAACTGAATGCCCTCCACCAGCCAGTCACTTTACAATAAAGACATCCCACGCAGGGGACGGCTGAGGCTTCACCCCAAATAATCAAACCCCCGTTTACAAAAACAAAATAGAATACACACATCATTATAAATTATCAACAAAACACATACATATAAAATGCCTACATTGCTAAATAATAACATCATAGGAAGCCCTAGTGACCACCTGGCAGAAAGCGTCCAACATTCCCAAGCTGATCCAGCAGACCTCATACACGAACAAGGAGTCTTGTCCCGGAAGAGTTTTCAAGAAAAAAGGTAGATGACTGGTAAAGCGAAGAAGACGATAGTATAGCAGATTGATAGAACAGAGCAGGAATGAGAAAAGAGGAAGAGCAACTGCCTCATCATCTGCAGCAGAAGCTACTTCGTCATCATCAACCACTGGAGCACCAGCATGGGCCTCAGAAAGCGATGCAACTGCCTCATCACCTAAAACAAATGCAAAAACTAACAAACCAAAGCGACCTTGCATGTTTTGTGGACAGTTTCAAGCTCAGTTAGCAAGACACCTAAAGGGCCAGCACTCGGAAGAAACGAGCATTGCAGCAGCCTTGAAACTGCCGTCTGTTGAGAAAAGGTGCATCTTTGGCAACATACGCAAAGAGGGTATCTACCAGAAAAATGTTGCAATGCAGCAGGATGATTCAAGTTCCTCACTAATTAGAGAAAGGAATCAAGGGTATGCCCGAGTTGTTATGTGTGGAGGGTGCAAAGGATTTTTCAGCAAGAACAAAATTAAAAGACACAAAAAATTGCACTGTCCACGGTCTAATAGCACAGAAGCTGACACTATTGACTTTTCAAGAGTTCCTTCTATGAAAGTTCCTGATGAATTTCAACAGAGTGTTCTGAAACGCTTAAGAGATGACGAAGTGGGAAATCTTTGTTGTACTGATAAAGTTATCTTGCTTCTTGGGCAAAAACTTTGGGCCAAATCAGCTCGCAGAGAGTGAAGAAACATTATGAGTGATATGAGGATGATGGGAAACTTAATCCTTGAGATGCGGAGAGTTTCCTTGCATAATATTACAGGCGAAGACATGCTATACAGAGAACACTTTGATGCTCTGACAGTGGCCATTGAAAACGTGACTAGAACAGAGAACAATACAATGAAGGCTGGGATGAAAGTGGCTCTTGGATACTTGATCAAGAAAACCATCAAAGTGATGAGAGGTCATTACGCCCAAGTGTATGATGAAGAAAAAACTGCTGAATTGGACCGCTTTCAAGCAGTATTTGATCTGAACTGGGAGTTTATATTTTATAGAGCATTGTTGACTTGCGAGCAGAGAAGAAATTCACTTTGAAAGCGTGATGAGAGGTCATTACGCCCAAGTGTATGATGAAGAAAAAACTGCTGAATTGGACCGCTTTCAAGCAGTATTTGATCTGAACTGGGAGTTTATATTTTATAGAGCATTGTTGACTTGCGAGCAGAGAAGAAATTCACTTTGAAAGCCTTGTGATTTGCCACTGGAAAACGATGTTAAAAAGCTCAGAGAATACATCATAAACAAAATGAAAACCATGTTGGAAACTGAAATCAAAATCTGGGATGTTCATGACTTTGTTGAGATGAGGAATTTGATCGTAAGACGAGGTGGTGAGCCAGCAAGGCTGACCTTAAAACAGTGTATGAGGCAGAAGATGATCACTGGGTGGACACAAATCTTGTTGAAAATATTTCAGATCCACTTGAAAGGTCTCTTGTTGACAAATACAAGCTTGCCTACCAAGAAGGCAAAAGCAGCAAGAAACTTGTACCAGTTCTCATTCCCAGTGACACACTCCAAGCTTTGAGGAAGCTAGTTTCTGAAAGAAGCAAATGCAGCATTGCTGAAGAAAATATCTACTTGTTTCCACATACAGCTGGAACACTGGATCATGCAAATGGATATGTTTGTGTTAAGACTGTCTCAGCTGCATTGAAGGGAGAACTAGAAAAACCACACCTGTTGATAGCAGATAGGTTTAGACATCGTGCCTCAACAATCTTTGCTCTTCAAGATCTGCCTGAAGAAGAGCAAGAAACATGGTATAGACATATGGGGCACTCGGCAGAAATTAACAAGAATGTTTACTAATGCCCTCTTGCTGTCAGAGAGCTAACAAGAGTGGGTGGTTTTCTGGACAAGTTGGACAACCACGGCAAACATGTAACAAATCAGACACAAGCATATTGCTCCACAACAGAATCTACCACAGAAAATGAAGGCAATGTTGTAGATGCTGAATTTATGCTTCCAAGAAATTTACTGAACCAAGATCTACAGCACAGTCAAGATGATACAAGCTTTGTGTTGCCCAATCCAGAGAAGTCGGAGTCAGCTGCTAGTAACTTGATTAAGAAGTCTGAAACCAGATGTGAAAGACGATAACTATCGTGGAGTGAGGATGATGCCAGTAAAGTGTGTTCTTACCTTCAGGATTACATTACTATAAGGGGGACTGGTTCTAAAGGACCTCTGTCTTGTCTTTCCGTAGGCGCCCACAATCATACTTGTTGATTATACTGGCCCTATGAGGGTTTTGCACATGTTTCACAAAGGCCGTTCTCCTAGTTCATGGACAGTCCAGATCTGATAAGTGACAGAGGGATTTGGGAGGGGGGGGATGGGGGAAGGAGTTGTAGTGTTGTTGAGTAACTACCTATTCTGGTCGGTGGGAGGCTCTTGATGCAAAAGCATCAACAGTTGTGGCCTCCACTACCTCCTGGGGAAGAGCATTCCAGTCTTTTATAGTACGGGGTAGGAAAGAGGATGAACGGTACTCAGTTCGGCAGGTGATGCGGCTAAATTGGCTGTCATGTCCTCTGCGTTGGCGGAGAGGCAGTGGTATCATCTTAGCGAGGATGGAGGGACAGTGCACCAGTCCTCTGTTGATTTTGTATAGCATCGAGAGGCGAGATGTCTTCCTGCGCAGTTCCAAAGATGACCACCCCAGCGAATCCAACATCTGATTCACACTTGAAGTGTTGTGGTATCTATTGAGGACAAAACGTGCAGCCCGTCTCTGTACGGCCTCCAGCCTGTCAATGGCCTTCTTGGTGTGAGGATCCCATACCGTCGAAGCGTACTCCAGTATGGGTCTGACAAATGCCTTGTACGCCTGTTCTTTTATAGCCGCAGAGTTGATCTTGAGGTTCCTTCTAAGAAAACCCAAGGTTTTGTTGGCTTTATTGGCAATGCTGTCAGTGTGTTCGTCCCAGCTCATATCGCGTCGGATGGTAACCCCCAAATATTTTGCTGAGGAAACTGTCTCAAGGGTCTGGTTGTGAAGTTGGTAAGCTGCGCTGAGTGGGCGCCTGCTCCTAGTGATAAGCAGGGTGTTGCACTTGGCAGGGTGGAACATCATGTTCCAGCTCATCTCCCATTCCTCAAGGCGATGGAGGTCTAGTTGTAGCTGGTTCTGGTCCGATATGTTGGACACCACCCTGTATACTGCTGTGTCATCTGCGAATAGTCTCGTCAGTGCGGTCAGCTTGTCTGGCAGGTCGTTGATATATGCTAGAAACAAGCAGGGTCCGAGTACTGATCCTTGGGGTACCCCAGATCGCACAGGGACGAAGTCGGAGCGGCTGCCATTAACAACGACTGCTTGGCGCCTATCACTGAGGAAGCTGGAGATCCAGGTGAGAGCGGGGCCTTGGACACCGTAGCATCGGAGCTTGTGGAGTAACAGGCTGTGGTTCACCCGATCAAATGCCTTGGCGAAATCCATGATGAGGACATCAGTCTGCCTGCCACTCTCCATGCTGCTTGTCAGTTCCTCTGCGAATTCTAGGAGTTGTGTCTCACATGATCTCCCTCTGCGAAAGCCGTGTTGGTTGTCGGTAAGTACTTGGTGGTCGTCAAAGTGCTGCATCACAGCGCTGACCAGGATGTGTTCCATCATCTTGCAAGACACACAGGTGAGAGAGATCGGCCTGTAGTTGGCGGGATTGTACTGCTCTCCCTTCTTAAAGATCGGTGTGACATGTGCATCCCTCCAGTCTGATGGCACAATGCCTGTCTTCATGGAGGACTGGAAAATGATGGTCATCGCCGGAGCCAGCTCCTCTGACAGTTCTTTTAGTATACGGGGGCCGATGCCATCTGGTCCTGTAGCCTTATGTGGGTTAAGGTTGGCCATAAGCTTCCTCACTCCCCTCTCTGTAATAATGATGTTATCCATCACCGGGCAGCCTTGGCTGATCATGCCTGTTTTCTTCTGGAACTGTTCTTCTGTGTACTGGGCTCCGTCGCTGAAGGCTGACTGGAACTGTTCGTTCAGAATCTCTGCCTGTATCTTTGGGTCAGAGGTCAGCTGGCCGTCTCTCTTCAATGGAGCAACGCCTATATTGGAGGACTTTTGATTTTTAACGTATGTCCAGAAGCGCTTGTTCTTGCCTGCTTGGTAAGGGTCGGTGTTATTCAAGAAGGTTTCATTGAGGTAGCTCCAATAACTCTGACGCATTTGGCGCTGTATCATGCGTCTGAGGTTTTTCACCTCTTTCTTGAGTTTCTCAGTGCCAGTCTTCTTCATTTGCCTGTAAATCCTATCTCTTCTGTTTATGAGACGCCTGATGCCAGGTGTAACCCATGGCTGGCTGGTTTTAACCCTCGCTGTCTTGTGGGGGATGTAAGTCTGCACTGCGTCCATGAGGGTGGTTTTGAGTTTTAACCAAAGCTCTTCGGTAGAAGCGGATCCCTGAATCTGCTGGAGGAGGGAACTAATGTCCTTTGCTGCTTCTCTCAGGTTGACCCAATCTGCTTTTGCATACAGCGGGATCTTGCGTTGGACTTGCCTTTTCTTCTGTAGCGTCAGGGCAAATTCGCAGTATGGGATACTGTGGTCTGACAACCCTGGTACCACCTCTATGCGTGGAACTAACTGAGGGCAGTTAGTAAGGAACAAGTCTAGGGTATTATCCTCTCTGGTGGGTTCCTTGACTAGTTGTTCAAGCCCATTATCATGGATCATGCCAAGGAAGTCGTTGTGCAGTCGGGTGCATGGTGTTCCAGGCTTCAGTGTCTCTTTCTCCCAGTCCCAGCCAGGGAAGTTGAAGTCGCCCCCTATGAGTAGGTAGGCATTCTGAAGTGCAGATGATCTTTGGAGGGATATACCAAGCTTGATGAGGCTGCGTTCGTCCGTTACGTCCGGGCGGTAATATGCACCCACATACAACGTTCGTCTGCCTTTGAGCTTTACACGCACCCAAAGCAGTTCACAGTCATCAATTTCCAATTCTGGGGCGATGTAGATGTCCAAGTTGCCTCGCAGTGCGATAAGGACTCCTCCTCCGCTGCGCTCCTCTCTATCTCTCCTGTACACTGTGTATATATCTGGGAAATTTATCTCTGCATTAGATATGGATGGATCTAGCCAAGTCTCTGTGCCTATGATAATGTCAGGTTTCAAACTGTTTAGAAGATTTGGGATTTCCGCCCTTTTAGCGCTAGCAGACTGGAAGTTGATATTAAGCACCCGAAGTGGTCTGTCTTTCCATTTATCTTGCTGGCTTGCTCTAGTCGGGGTGGATGCATGTTGCGGTTTAAAGTGAAGTTCTGTTGGTGTAGTACAAGAATCCCATGAAAGGTAAGGGAGTGAGGGGTCAGTCCAGTCAACACCATGAAGGTCGAAGGCTGTGGCACTATTTGGATTACCACAGATAGCGCAGTACCAGTGGGCATCACTATTAGCTAGGGCCTCGTAGTTTCGCGAGTCGACACTCTGGCATTGACCATGGAACCACTGTCCACACTGTTCACATGCCAAACCTCGGTCGCTCCATCCCACAGGCAGATCACACGTGCCACACAGCCATGAAGAATGTGTCTGGGAGGGGGACAGGCAGTAAGTCCGAGAGTCAGTGTCGTGTGGTTTGCTGATTTGCTGAGTCCATACCGGAGGTGACGCGATAGATGGGCCAGGAGTGTAAAAGCTGTGGATGAATTTTTGCGCACAAATGATGTTTTCCCCAACACAGAAATGACTGAGAAGAAAAAGATTGAACTGATCAAAACCAAAGTGTTCAACGAAAGAAACAAGTATAGAAACAAGGTTCACAATATGTTTGAAGCGCTTTAAGCTGATGACTGACTCATTTAGATCAAGTAAGCAATGTGACATATAATAGTGCGAGTCTAAAAATTTTTTTGGCCATATATGTGATTGTGCAAGATGGGTCATAAATAAGCCAAAATTACATTTAAAAACAATTCCCGTCCGTACATCTGTCTGTGCAAAACAAATATTTCAGAACCTATTTCAACTATCGCTAGGTACTCCAAAGTGATTTTTTTTATTATCTTTAACTCAGTTTGGACACTAAAGTATTTACATAGATCTTTTTATTCTGAACACAGTGGTATATTTTTTTCCCCATAGGACAAATAGGTACAAAGTTATTAATGTTTGAAAATGGCAAATGGTGTTTGTTTGAAAAGAAATATTTCAGAACCTATTTCGACTATCACTAGGTACTCCAAAGTGATTTTTGATTTTCTTTAACTCAGTTTGGACACTAAAGTATTTACATAGATCTTTTTATTCTGAACACAGTGATATTTTTTTTTCCCATAGGACAAATAGGTACACAGTTATTAAGGTTTGAAAATGGCGAATGTTGGTGGTTTTTTGGCAACGTTTTGGAATTGAAGAAATTGACAACTTTGGAGTCTCAAAGTGAAGCCAATATTGATACCAGAAAGCTGATTTTTGACAGGTAACCCCTTCATATGTTATACTCCAAGCCCAATTTTCTTCAGGCCTATAACATGTAATGTTTAGCTGCTTTGGTGCTTCAAAGTTGGGAAATCGTCAACTTCGCAGTGCGTGCCGGCAAATTATAGGCCTACTAGTGTGCTACTACGCTCGGCACTCGTGTCGCTGAATAGGCCTACAGGATAACCCGAACACCTCTTCCTTCAGCCACTGATGCTGAGGCAATAGTTTCTGCTGCAGATGATGATGAGGCAGTTGCTCTTCTTCCTTCAGCCACTGATGCTGAGGCAGTAGCTTCTGCTGCAGAGGATGACGAGGCAGTTGCTCTTCCTCTTCCTTCAGCCACTGATGCTGAGGCAGTAGCTTCTGCTGCAGATGATGACGAGGCAGTTGCTCTTCCTCTTCCTTCAACCACTGATGCTGAGGCAGTAGCTTCTGCTGCAGGTGATGATGAAGCAGTTGCTCTTCCTCTTCCTTCAGCCACTGATGCTGAGTCAGTAGCTTCTGCTGCAGATGATGATGAGGCAGTTGCTCTTCCTCTTCCTTCAGCCACTGATGCTGTAACTTTTGTTCCAAATGTTGATGAGGATGCCTTAGGCTTAGCTGTTATTCTAGACGCCAATGATGAGGCAGTGGATTTTGCTGCAGTCGATGATGACGAGGCCGTTGGTTTTCCTTCAGATGCTGATGCTGTAGCTTTTACTGCAAAGGTTGATGAAGATGCTTTAGCTGTCGTTCCAGTGGCAAATGACGCAGCAGCTTTTGCTGCAGACACTGCTGCTGCTTTAGCATAAGCTGCAGACGCTGATGTCGACGGTTCTTTCATGGTCTTCAGTTTTGCAGAGGCTGCGGCATAAAAAGAAATGCAATTATATAATAATACAAATAATATGCAAATAACTAGAAGGCAAAGCGTAAATGGCTCGCACACTTCATATAAAAATCCACCCGTTGAGGTGCCGGGGGGTTTCAGTATAAATAGTATCCCAACTTTCTGGAAATGTAGTGCTTTAAATTCCCACTGTCGCTGTCTTCTTTCTTATTCCTATTCTGTTCTATCTACTATACATGTACTATCTTCTTCTTCGCTAGACCAGTCACCTACTTTCTTCCAAAAATCCACAGTTGTGTATGAGGTCTGTTGGGTCAGTTTGGGAATATTAGACGCTTTCTGCCAAATAGTCACCAACTCTTCCTATGATATTATTATTATTTAGCAATAAAGTCATTTCTTTCCACTTCTCCCCAGCATCCCAGATGAGGTACTTGTGCTCAAAAGTGATATATAATATGTAAAATTATAGAAGCAAAATTGGACTGACGAGGACATTATTTTTCTTTTTTACATATTTAGTATTTTGCCTTATGGTGCAACATGATTAAAAACAAAAAAACAAAGCCGATTATTTGTGTGTGTGCTTGCTTGACACTTATTTCATCTTATCTCTAATATTGTAGTTTTTTTTCTTCTTATCTTGCTTTGCACTTTTTTTGGTAATTTTCATGCACTTGTGACACGCATCATGCAGGTTACTATTTTCAGGTTATTGCTTAAATTTCTTCCCCAAATTTTAATAATTTTTTTATATTGTTGTTCTTTCTTTTGTCTTCATGTGAAATATGTGTTACCAGACAGCTTCTACTATAATGAGAGAAGGAAGACAATAAAAAATCGCAAAACTGGGAGGAAAGAGTTATTCCGGTGACTGGATAAAGCCGGGAGGTGGTTTCTGCAGCGCTGTTAATTGTACCAACGCTAGAAACAAGTTAAGCTGCAAGGGGAAATCCTTTTTCAGATTTCCTAAAGATGACGTAGTAATACTATATAAATAGTAATAGTAATACTAGAACCTTCTTAGTTACTACAAGTAGCACAGTAGAACTTCCATTCGATTCGTTATTTATTCAAATAAATAATTTCATTTAGGTCTATTATTTGCCATGTGGCAATTCGATCATTCACAATTCCATTGCATCATTGATTGATTGATTGATTGATTGTTGCTTTAGGTCCAGCAGACTCTTCCGAGCCAAATCAGGACCGGACAACCCCTGATCCGTATAAAAGATCTGCTGAAACAACCCTAATGGGAAAATTGAATGCCCTCCACCGGCCAGTCACTTTACAATAAAGACATCCCACGCAGGGGACGGCTGAGGCTTTACCCCAACTGCTCGAACCCCCGGTTACAAAAACAAAATAGAATACAAACATCATTATAGATTATCAACAAAACACATACATATAAAATGCCTACATTGCGAAATAATATCATCATAGGAAGCCCTAGTGACCACCCGGCAGAAAGCATCCAACACTCCCAAGCTGATCAAACAGACCTCATACACAAACAAGGAGTCTTGTCCAGGAAGAGTTTTCAAGAAAAAAGGTAGGTCATTGATCTAGCGAAGAGCAAATGAGGAAGACAGCGACAGTGGAAATTTAAAGCACTAAATTTCCAAAAAGTGGAGATACTATTTATACTGAAACCCCCGGCACTCCAACGGGGGAAACTGTTGCCGCAGTGAATCAGTCTTGCCTATAAAGGAAAGACAGGTTTTCAACTGGGGCTTTCACTTTCCCTTTATAGGTTAGAACAATCTACAGTGGCAAGATTGCTCATGAGATTGACCCCAAGGGGTATTGCATCATTAATTTTATCTTATGTCTGAACTGTGAAGACTGTTAGTGTTGTAACTGTTGACGGGTTGTCGTGTTGACTAAATTTATCTTTGTTTTACATTTAAATTATAACAATTCTTGGTTTTCATAACCTAAGGCATAACTTTATTAGCCTAGGCATTTCGTACCAGCTGATTTAGTTTGTATTTAGGGCTGCTTCAGTGCTTCAAAAGAAAAAGATAATTAACTTCTTTATCAGTTCATTAATGCCATATTGTATGCTAGGAAGGTTAGGCTAACAGCAGTTAGGCCTACACAATATATTGTTGACCAGTATTTTTAATACAGTCTATAGTATAATGATGGGGATCATTTTCGAGACAGTGAGCATTAGCTTTTAATTTTAAACCACAATCCACAGCACAACATCAATTGAATCATAACTGTGTATACATTTAAATGTAGACATACAAAACAAAAGTAGCATGAAATTTAAAACTACAAATTAGCAAGATCCGCACGAGAAACAACATCGTCATAGGAACCTGGAATGTCAGGACCCTAACTGCGGAAGGAAAATTAGAAGAACTGGCCCACGAGCTGGACCACTATCGATGGAACATTCTAGGTATCAGCGAACTGCGCTGGAAAGACCTAGGTGAAACAACGACTGACAAAGGCCACAAGTTCTATTTCAGCGGTAGAGTTGACAGGCACGAACACGGCGTTGGATTCTTGGTCCACAAGAACATTCTAGCCACTGTCATGGGTTGCCGCCCAGTCTCCAGTAGACTCATTACCATCCGTCTGAGAGCAACCCCTTTCAACATTACCATCATCCAGGCCTATGCCCCAACATCAAACTATGAAGACAGCGAAGTGGAGGATTTTTATGAAAATCTACAGGCGGCTCTTGACCAAGTGCCGAAGAAGGACATAGTCATAGTGCAAGGCGACTGGAATGCCAAGGTTTGTCAAGATGCGCACCACAACTGGGGAGACACATGTGGACCCCACTGCAACAATGAGACAAATGACAGGAGTCTGAGGCTATTGGAGTTTGCCAGATACAACAATCTGGTACTGGCAAACACGCTTGGTCTCCACAAAAAATCCAGACGATGGACATGGCACAGTCCCGGCGGGGAGCATCATAACCAGATCGACTACATCAAGGTCAAGAAACGCTTCAGATCAAGCATCAACATTGGCAGGACACGCACTTTTCCAGGAGCAGACATCGGAAGTGACCACGATTCCGTGATGATGTCTATCCGGCTCCATTTGAAGTGAGTAAATACAGCAAAGTGCACTAGGCTGAAGTTCGACCTGGACAAACTGCAAGACCCAGAGGTGGCAGAACTATTTCAGGCCACAATTGGAGGGAAATTTGCACCACTGCTCATTTTGGGGGCTGGCGAAGTAGATGTCAACACCATGACCACTACCTTCAACTCAGCTGTAACAGATGCCGCCACTGAGATCCTTGGCACGCACCGACCAAAGAAGAAGCCGTGGATCACACCTGAACGTTTGGATCTGTGTGATAAACGAAGAGAGTTAAAAAAGAAAAAGAACACCTACCGAAAAATCAACAATGACATCTGAAAAGGCATGCGCACAGCAAAGGAAAACTGGATAGAAGATCAATGCCAGGAAATAGAGAACAGTCTGAACAAGAACAACAGCAAGAAGGCCTACCAGACTGTGAAGCGGCTGGCAAGTGTTAAACAGCCCAAAGTCTCCACGATCCAAAGCAAGTCTGGCATATGCCTTACAGAAGAACAAGAAGTCTTGGACAGATGGACAGAGTACTGCTCTGACCTTTACAACCATACACCAAATGGAGACACATCAGTTCTAGCATGTCCTGAGAACAGAGAAGAAGAAGAAATCCTCCCAATTCTCCGGGAAGAAGTTGAGGCAGCAGTGCAATCGCTGAAGAAAGGGAAGTCAGCGGGAGTGAACATACCAGCGGAACTGCTACAAGCAGGAGGAGAAGCGATGATTGATGCCCTCAGCATTATCTGTAACAAGATCTAGCAGAGTGGGGAGTGGCCTACACCATGGACCCAGTCGCTTGTCATCACTCTTTCCAAAAAAGGTAACCTTCAGGAGTGTGAAAATTACCGCACCATCAGCCTCATCAGCCATCCTAGCAAGGTCCTCCTGAAAATAATACTCAACAGATTGAAACCCCAAGCTGAACAATTCATAGCTGAAGAACAAGCAGGATTCATGGCAGGGCGAAGTACCACTGAACAGATTTTCAACCTCAGAATAAGCTGTGAGAAATACCTACAGCACCAACAACATCTATATCATGTGCTCATAGACTTCAAGAAGGCGTTTGACCGAGTCTGGCATGCAGCTCTATGGGCAACAATGAAAGTGTACAACATCAGCCCTAAAATTATAGAAGTCATCAAAAGCCTGTATGACCAGGCTAACAGTGCAGTCCTCCATAACAGCGTCATCGGGAACTGGTTCACAACAACAATTGGTGTGCGTCAAGGATGCCTACTCTCTCCAACACTCTTCCACATCTTCCTACAGCGCATCATGTTAGATGCTCTTGCAGATCACGTAGGCACAGTCAGCATAGGGGGTAGAGCAATCTCCAATCTTCGTTTTGCGGATGACATTGATGGATTGGCTGGAGAGGAACAAGAACTTGAACAGCTGGTGCTGAGGCTTGACACAGCCTCCAGAGCTTTTGGAATGGAAATAAGTGCAGAGAAGACCAAAATGATGACCAACAACACCAATGGCATCAACACGGACATCAAAGTCTAAGGCCAATCCCTCAACACAGTGCATAGCTTCAAATATTTGGGAGCCATTGTGTCAGACAATGGGTCCCGACAGGAAGTCCTCTCCAGGATCGCACAAACAACTGCTGCCATGACAAGGTTGAAGCCCATTTGGAAAAACAGGACCATCAGTCTACATTCCAAAGTAAGACTGCTGCGCTCCCTTGTCATCTCCATCTTCCTATATGCTTGCGAAGCATGGACCCTCACAGCAGATCTACAACGAAGAATACAAAGCATGGAGATGAGGTGCTACAGAAGACTTCTGGGCATTTCCTATACCCAACACATCACCAACGACGAAGTCCGACAGACCATCACACAAGCCATTGGACAACACGATGACCTGCTCACAGTGGTGAAGAAACGGAAACTCCGATTGTATGGCCACGTCACCACATCATCAGGCCTTGACAAGACCATTCTGCAAGGCACAGTGCAAGGAGGTAGAAGAAGAGGGAGACCGAAAAATAGATGGGAGGACAACATTCGAGAATGGACTGGTTTGACACTGAGCGAAGCCATCAGGGCTGCTGAGGACAGAGAAAGATGGAGTATTCTGGTTAAACTATCATCTGTGGTGCCCCTACGACCTTCGGGTTACGGGACAGGATAGGATAGGATAGGACTAGAACATGAATAAATTCAGCATTCTTATGGTAACAGATGGCATTTAAGTTGTAAACATTGTAGGCCAAATAAACAAGATGCTAATTGTATTTCAGTGTAAAATTGTAACATTGTTTGAAAACGGATGAATATTATTATCATGTCTTTAGCTTATATACTAAAAATAGATACTGCATAAAACATATTAGAATAGGCCATTCAAATCATTACTTCATTGTTGATCATAAGATAACTATGGCTGGAACTTTATTATTATTATTATTATTATTATTATTATTATTATTATTATTATTATTATTATTATAACTATTATTATTAGTAGTACATTATTATATGAGACAAGCCCAGTCCACCATGCCAAGTGATCTCAGGGCTATATCATGTTATCTTCCAAGTTTAATAATAATACAGGATGCTATATACGCGCCTTTCCCCAAATCAATCAGGTTCAAAGCGCGGCGATCTATACCAACATACATGCTCACCTGTCTCATCCACCCTCACACACACCAAATACACATCCATCACTCAAACAGGTGGTGTAAAGGGAGGGAGATCGCTATTAGAAGACGGAAGAAATTCAAATGTTTATTTTTGAAATTTTTATACTGACTGCATCCTGTACCATTATTGAAGGGAGGGAGGAAACCGGAGTGCCCGGAGAAAACCTTCGGTGACCTCAATAGTCTCGTACTTAAATCACATACGTCCGCCCCATGCAGGAATCGAACCCGCGACCTTCGGCATAGGAAACCGGCGCAATCAGCTAATTATAATACATGTAGTCCTAATAATAACATTACATAATAATAATAATAATAATAATAATAATAATAATAATAATAATAATAATAATAATAATAATAATAATAACATTACATTTATAGCGCACAGTTCATTGTGCTGACCATCACTTGCATACATACATAAAAGCATAATGAGTAAAAAGTGCTTATAAAAAGAGTATAAATGATAAGTATCACATTAGCATCACAAACAAACATAAGTTTAAAAGGCTAATAACAACAAATGTATGTACTTTACTCTTGTGATGTGTTTATCATTGTCTTATGCAGCTATTGTTTTGAGGAACAATTCATTTTGTATTCACTGTACATTTTTGTCTTTTTTTTTTCTCCTTTTTTCGAAATCATTTTACAGGGAATATTATTCCTTTGTTTGTGTACAGTTACACTTTACCATAAGACGGTGCTTTTTTCTTGCAGATGTGTGCAAAAAAAGGCATAGCGTAGATGTGTATAAACACTTACAATGCACATTGCACTTGCTGTACAGTGTACAGTTATTCTACTTTTTTTCTAGTCTTTAGAAATGCTAAGAATAATTTTGTAAACAATTTTATCATTTGAATAGTAACTGTTATGCATACATGTCATACATACATGTACTCGGTGCATAATTGTACCTATACATACAACTTGAAACAACAAGATCTGGAGACAACCTTTATATTCAGTGCTTCAGATTGTTTTAGACATCATGGGCCCAATGACCCATGGCCATGCAAAATGATGTGTCAATTTTCAAAAAGATGGGTAATTGACAATCAAAGGTATTCGTATCGTATGTTCACCTAGTCCTTCTTGATTTTTATGACACGCCAGGCTGGCGCATTCACGTTGACTGTTACGCGCCATTCTGATAAAATATGCGCCAATGGCGCGGGCGCTCCAACAATCTGAAGTACTGATATTCAGGATATATTATGCCTTCTTTGTTTTAAAACCAATGATAATTTATACACTGTGAAAATAGTGATGTTTGCCTCTTTTAATCATTTTCATATTCAGATACTGAGATAGCCATCATAGGTATTGCAGTTACCTTTAAAATAGAACTAATTATAAGTTTCTATGAAAAATAAAATTGGTCTGTTTCCACTTTTTCCTTATGAGGACTGGACAATCACTCATTATCATAGGACAGACAACATAAGTGGCCACACTAACCTTACCCGCACCTCCTTTGATGCCCATAACAGGGGGACCGGATATTGATACCCCACCACTTGGCACTACTTGACACAGATCTAGGCGCCACCACCACAGACTGCAGCATCACGACCCCCCAAAGGGACCATGATCTCGAATGTAGGCGTCAAAGAGCACCACTTATCTGTAACCGTTCTGCAGTTCCATTGCAAAATCGACAGTCTTTCTCGACCCGACTGAGTCATTTTGAGGCAACCTGACTGTAGGACAGAGGCGGAGAGGCCACGCCTGGCTGGGAGTCAACCGCTAAACCTGAACCAGGACATCTCGTGTAACATGTGTGGACAGGGCCGCCAAAATGTCTCTTAAACACTCTACTAAGTCAACAACAATAAGAAGAAAAAGACTTTATTTTAAATCAATAATTAAAATCTAAAACTCTCAACTAGTAAAACAAAAAACACCCAAACTAAGCTACCAGACCGCGGGCCAGGACAAAACGATAAAATCCTAGTCAGGACCTTGATCTAAAATTTCCAACTTTAAAAATTTTCCTATTTACCCTATCCTACAAATAAATTTAAAAGATAAGGTATCACACCCACCGTCTTACAAGGAGCCAAGGACTCTAAAAGGAATGGCAGTGCCGGTAGATGCTGACCATCAATGCATTAAAACAAGGGTTCTAATTTTCTTTCATTTTGTTTTAAATGTCAGTTTTGTTTTGTTTTATTAATTTAATTTATATTTAATTTATTTTTGTTACATAATTTCATCTTATTTTATGTTGTAGATGTTGTGAGTGTTGATGTATGTTCCCAATTTTTTTATAATGTTCTAATCTGTATTCTTTGTGAATTAAAAGATGTAATAATTTATTTTAATTTCATTTTATTTATATATTCATCTCAATCATTTCTCATGACAGTGAAAAAAATTGTTTTATGAGCTTTTTTTATATTATGCTCAAAATATATATCCTGATATTGTTTAATGCTTTCTGCTTCTTGCTGTTAATAATAATAGTAGTAATAATGGTACATGTACTAATAATAGTAATAATAATAATAACTTATTATTGTTGCTGTTATTATTGTTATTATTATTATTATTATTATTATTATTATTATTATTATTATTATTATCATTATTATAATTCTTCTTCTACTTCTTCCTCTTCTGCTTATTATTATTATTATTATTATTACTACTACTACTACTACTACTACTACTACTACTACTACTACTACTACTACTACTACTACTACTACTACTACTACTACTACTACTACTAGAATTTTTGACCTTTGATGATTTGGGTTCAACTTGAGTCTTATTTTCTTTCTTACAAGTTTTAGATGTGGTACAAAAGATCAAATAGTTTAATTTTAATTTTTTAATTTCATGAACTTCAATTACAAGAAAACATGCAATTATCATATTAAAAGTTAAAAAAAAAAAAAAAAAAAAAAAAGATGCTGACCATCAATGCACAAAGCCAGTTGACACGTTTGCAGAGCCGGTAGCTGCCGAACGTAACACTCTCCCTTGTGGGTCTCCCTCACAGACCACGACGGTAGGCCAAGCTGACCACCCACACTGCAAAAGGAAGGCCGTCCCACGTAAACAGGAGGGAGACACAGTTCTTGGCCAGAAATAGCCCAAACACACACCAAGCGTCCAAATCCACAGTGTCCCAGTCACTTGTCAATATAAAGTAGAATTTTTCTTTCATATCTCACAATAGTAAGGCAAGGTCACAATGAAAAGTTCAAAGGTCACGACGGCGAGACTCACACATTTCTGTGAGACCGTAGCACAGATAAAAGTTCAATAAAACTGAATGAGTGCAGAAGTGTCACACACAGGAATTTCTCAGTCATATCCGACAGGAAATAATGTCGATCAGTCCTGGGAATAGATCAGTAGAGTAGAGTACCAATGCCAATGGCGGACCACATCGTAACACAAACCAATAGCAAAAAACCGAAGAACCACCACCTCCCTCCGAACTAACACAAGACACTATTCAGAACTCTCGGCCACAATGCACAACAGGTCTCCAAACCACAATATAAATCGAAGATGACAAAGCTTTCACATCAAAATATCACGAATGCAGATACAAACATGTCCGCCATCAACAAGTCCAAAGCGGAAGTACTGCCGTAATGCCTTGCTCTCTCTCCTGGGCTCTCTCTCCTAGCAAGACAAAAACCTATGTGTTGCTCAAAACAGCTTCGTCGTGATTCTCCCAATCAGCATAATATATTACACATATTCAGATACTGGTGATTAGGTACAGATAAAAGCAGTTTATAACTATTTTTTCCTTGAAAAAACCCTCTCGGATCTAAAGTTATTTCACAAAATAAGGTGGTCGCTACATGGGCCCTTTTTTCAGAAGTCGCCGTATGGCTCAGTTTACTTGTTTTGCTTCTATTCCCAAACCGTCAATTCCTCGAACTTCACTACAATGCAAGAATAACTTTAGACATTGGGTCCCAGTTAGCGCATAGTGTCATGTTTCTCCGACGAAGGGTCTAGGCAGGAAAGCTCAAAGACATAGGGCGACCGGGTTTCGGTCGCCATTTGTCCAAATTACTGTACCAAGGGCCCATGGAGCGACCCAAAGTCGCTCTATGGGCCCCTTTATACTAATATATATATATATATATATATATATATATATATATATATATATATATATATATATATATATATATATTTAAGAGTTTACACTCTAATTATATGCAGTGTCAGGATGTATATAGTTATATATCTATGAGAGTGTTGTGCAAAAAGGTATGGGTCAGTGTGATATTATGAGTAGTGTGTAATGGAGGAATCGAAAGAATCTCATGGTTTATGTAAACTCGGTAGCTGTTAGAAGCTTGAAGGGAGTTCTGTGCCTTGATTTGTGAGCTGGGAGAATCGGCATAGGGGTAGAGTCAAGTTGGTGCTGGCTATGATCAGACAGCAAGTGGATAATTGTGACTGCCACTATTACAGAATATGTGCAGAGTCCTTTTATAAGGGTAGTATTTTTATGTTGAAACCATGCCATGTCTTGTACCTTGTAAAGGGGAAGAATGACCAGTATGGTGTCGTGTAACTGTTGTGAAGAAGTATTTTTATAACAGTTTAGGAGAGTTCTCACTGCCCCAAATTGTGTGTGATATTGTGTAGAGTGTTTCTCTAAGGTCGTTAGCTCTTCTATTAGAGATCCCCAAGGCCTAAGTATCTTTAAGCTATTAGGATGTCCTAGGGTCATATTTAGGGTAGCAGTAACAAACTATCGACTCCCGTACAGACTGTGTGTTGCGTCATCTGTATTCTCACAGGTGGAGGACTGAATGTGAGTGGTGCCCAGTATTCTAATACTTTTAGTGGCTTTACACTCTGAGTATTCGTACGAGGATGAATGATGATGGATGAGGAGGAAAAGAGGTAATTTGATAAATTTTATTTGTATGATTTTCTTGTGTGGAAATGTATAATGGAATAAGGTTGTTGAGGTTGTTGCAGGAAGGGGTGTCAAGGGTGATGATGAATTATAGTATGGTAGAAGGGTGATGTTGTATGATAGTATGGTAGAGGAGTGATGAATGCGAGAGAGAGGATGAATCAAGATTGTTGATTAGGAATGAATTATAAGCATGTGTATAGTAATTATGTTCAGGTGAAATTAATATAAATTAGAGAAGAAATGTGAATTGTTTGTTATGCATAAATAAACAGGTTAAGATGGCGGATGGCAGAAGGAGTTATTTCCCATGTTATGTTTACATCTTATATGGGTAGTCTTGTAAGATGTGTTATTATGTAAACCAGATTGGGCCTGCTTGTTTGCTTTTGTTTCCATGCAGTTGTTATGGGGCGCCATGTGTCCATTTATTCTATGTGACTATTCTATACATAGAATAAATTCTATGCACATAGAAAGCATTCTATGCACACAAAAAGCATTCATTAGTTGAAATTCCATTTATAAAAAAGAAACCAATATTGTAAGTCATAGAATAAAATTCTTTGTATAGAATAACATTCTATAATATAGTGTAAAATTCTATGTCCATAATACAATTCTATGTATAGAATAACATTTTATAATAGAGAATAAGATTCTATGTATGTAATACAATTCTATATTATAGAATGCACTTGTATGCATAGAATTGTATTCTATAACATAGAATGAATTCTATTACAAAGAATGAATTCTATAACATAGAATTTATTCTATGTGCGTACAATTCATTCTATAACATAGAATGAATTCTTTAACATAAAATAGATTATATGACATAAAATGAATTCTATGTGCATAGAATAAATTGTATAACATAGAATGAATTCTATAATAAAGAATGAATTCTATATGCATAGAATGAATTTTATAGCATAGAATGAATTCTATGACATAGAATTCATTCTATGACATAGAATGAATTCTATAGGCATAGAATGAATAGTATAACATAGAATGAATAAGATGACATAGAATGAATTCTATGACATAGAATGAATTCTATAACATAGAATGAATTCTATAGCATAGAATGAATTCTATGACATAGAATTTATTCTATAGCATAGAATGAATTCTATAACATAGAATGAATTCTATAGCATAGAATGAATTCTATGACATAGAATTTATTCTATAGCATAGAATGAATTCTATGTTACAGAATGAATCCTATGTCATAGAATTCATTCTATGCTATAGAATTCATTCTATGCTATAGAATAAATTCTATGTCATAGAATTCATTCTTTGCTATAGAATTCATTCTATGTTATAGAATTCATTCTATGTCATAGAATTCATTCTATGTCATCTTATTCATTCTATGTTATACTATTCATTCTATGCTATAGATATCATTCTATGTCACAGAATTCACATAGAATTCATTCTATGTCATAGAATTCATTCTATGTCATAGACTTCATTCTATGTTATAGAATGAAATCAATATATACACTTTTTTTAAAATAGTAAAAACTGGGGCACTGTCAAGGTATAAGAACATTTTTTATGGCATGGGACTGTATTGCAGAGAGATATACACATTGCCACATCCCATCACCACACCACATCACTCTACATCACACTGCACCACAAATGTGATGGGTAGGTGTGGTGGAGTGATTAGGTTATGTGACGATGTGGTCTGATTCACTGCTTTTAAGGCATAATAGAACTGTATTGCAGATACATACATACACATTACCACATCACATCACCACACTACATCACTCTAAATCACACCACACTGCACCACAAATGTGATGGGTGGGAGGGGTGGGGTGATTAGATTATGTGATGTGATTCACTGATGCCATGATATGTGCTGTCTGCTGCAATGTGAAGATGTGCTGCTGCTGTGATGTCGGCTGATGTGATGATTTGTTGATATGATGTGATTTTATGTGGTGGTGCGTTTTCACGATGATGGTGATGAAGCAATGTGATGCAGTGATGTGATGTGATGATGTAATCGATGTGGTGATGATGCGATGTGGTGATGTGTCATACAATATCTTTTTTTAAATTCTAAATTTTGTTACAATTTATTAGTTGTGTTTTTTAATTGTATGTGAATGAAATGAATTATATGTATATAGAATTAATTGTATAACACAGCAAGAATTGTATGACATAAAATTCATTTTTTTAACATAAAATGGATTTTATTCGCAACACTGAATACATTCTATTTTCATAGAATTGTTTTTTAACATTTAGTGCACATAGAATGCATTCTATGTTATAGAATGTTCATTCTATAACATAGAATGTTCATTCTATAACATAGGATCCATTCTATAACATAGAATGTTCATTCTATAACATAGAATGGTCATTCTATAACATAGAATGGTCATTCTATAACATAGAATTCATTCTATAACATAGAATGTTCATTCTATAACATAGAATCCATTGTATAACTTAGAATGTTCATTCTATAACATAGAATCCATTCTATAACATAGAATGTTCATTCTATAACATAGAATGCTCATTCTATGCGCAACTAGGTCATTCTATGTGAAGCGAGGCTGTGACGTATAAAGGGACACGTGGAGCCTTGCACGCGCGCGAGAACTGAAGAAATGGCTGACGTACCAAGCGCTCTGCGGCTTTATCAGACATCATAATTTCGTGAACAAGCATTTAGGTTTCTTGATGCGGACGACTTCGACGGTATAATTAGTGTGAATAGATCGCTTAGCAATAAAAATAATTGACGTCACACCCTCCCCCCCCCTCCGCCCCTGCGTGCTTGCTTTTTTCATTACAATGTGCTGAGGTTCTGTAAGGGTTTATAGTGACAAAATCTAATTAAATAATCAGTTCTTTTCGCTCAATACCGAAGAAATAACCGTACTGTACACTCATAAAAAGCAATAATTAATATATTTAAAGGTCGAATATTGCTATACAACTCTGAGACATAATAAATGAAAGGTTCATAAAGCTGAATATTGCAAAAAATCTATTTCACCCCAAGCGGCCCCCCAGGGCGCTATGCATTAAGGCGTGGCGGCCACGTGCTGCGGGAATAACACAGCAAGATCGAGTTTGAAAATGGTGAAGTACCGTGCTGCGTTTGGATGCTCTAACTCCGATGTAAAAGTTTCTGCAAAGAAAAGAACATTTCCTTTCATCGATTTCCACTTCGAGCGCAAATGATGAAGCACTGCATGTCGTCAACTCTAAACTGAATGTCAGTGACAAATCGCACTGTAATCATTATTGCACGAGTGTGCTATGTTCAAAACATCACAATATCCCAAAATGTTCTCTATACCTTGACAGTGCCCCAGTTTTTACTATTTAAAAAAAAGTTTTTATATTGATTTCATTCTATAACTATTGAACTATATAACTATCTTCTGCCTAACTAACAATTACCTCCCTTTGTTCAACCCCAAACAGAACTAAACAGCAACAGGTTTTTTACAAAATGCACAACAAAATCACAATCAGTAATCAATTCAAAATATTATAAAATTTCAACTAAGAAATGATGGAGCTGTGAATCTTTAAATCTTCAAACTATTGTCCAAGTCAAACTGCAGAACTTAAGCACTGTCAAATGTCTGGTGCACGTAGCTCAGATGGAGCTAAACAGTCACTTTCACAATATAAAGGATGATTTCCTACAACTAAATGAAATATATTTTTATGTGGCGCTGTGCAAGTCTGTGTGTGCGTGAGTGTGGTGTGTGGAGTTACTGTAATAAAGGTAATGCCCTGATACGGAGGCAAAACAAGCAGCAGTGGCAGAGTTTACCACCACACTCCCCAGCTGTAGAGGCAAGGTCACAACACAGAACCACGACTGAGCAAGTTGTCGATGGTGTAGAGGAACACAGCTATACTGGTAAGGAATTAGTCAGCGTAATACAGATGATAACGGGTACAACAGGTACAACAGGTAACGACATCAGCCCAAACCTGTAAGCAGATACACAGTCTTAACAGCCTGCCTACAAAACACAACACTATATAATATAACACGCCGTCCACCGTCCGCCATCTTGACCTGTTTATGTATAACAATGATAACAATACAAGATGCTATGCATACATTTCAATAATATAATGCAACCCTTGATGCCTAATAATTCATATCTTTATAAACACAGCCATTTATATAAATATACATCATTATTGCGACCACACTTCCATCACACAGTCCTGATTCATTCCATCTCCCTCCATCCTCATCATCTTCCCCAACTGTTATAACACATCACGATTATCTCCCTTCATCCATACTATCTTGTCATACTATAATATAAACATGCTCTGCTCATATTATTCACTTCATCTCTCTTCAGCATAATACATTTTATCTCTCTCTCCATACATACACCCCCACCCTCTCTCTCTCACTCTCCCTCTCTAGCATGCATTCTCCATCATCGCCGTTGACCCACTTTTACAACAACAGCAGCAACGACATTTCTCAATCATATACATAATAAGAAAATCATAAGAAAATCATACAAAATCAATAAAATCATTATGCATCAAAAATACAACCCTTTCCCCCTCATTCATCACCATTCTTTCGCGTACGCAGTCTCGGAGTGCTGCCACTAAGAAATTGGATTACAGGGTTTACTCACCGTCTCGGCCTCGGCTTGTGATACACCTTCTCCCCCAACACAATACAACACAACACTGTCACACACAATGGTTAGTCTTTGAGAGTTACTTCATGTCTGGCTATTGCTGGTTATTCTCACTCAATAATAACACTGATAATGAGGACAAGGACACCTCAGTTCTGTAACAGAACTTGAGTCTCGGTAGGTGTTCAATAGAGAACCACACACACCTTAGGAAATGAACCCTACATTTACTTATAAATGGCAGTTACATCCCTCCTCTCTCCAACTCTAAGCATTCTTACCCCGACGAGGGCGTAAGACCTTGGGTGGCTTGTATCAACAATTACAACACCCTTCCAAACTGACACTTAGTTCTAGTATATGACACACTGTCACAGAGTCACTGCCTGGTTAGAGTTGACCTCTCGCAAAGCACCCAAATCACTCTGCCCTACCAAACGCACCCAGGCCACAAGCAAACAGTCGAGTTCTCCTCAGTATCCATATTTCTTATTATGCATACCCCTGTTTCTGTATTTGGCCTACCCCTGTCTTCTACGTTACGCACGGACTTTACGACTACTGCACTCTTTCGTATGCAATAAAGAAAACGGTCAAGCTATTCTATGTACACTACATAACAGAGAGGTGCAACTTTGCACAAAGTATGGCCCTCTCTGCCACTATTGAAACTCGTGTCGTCACAGTTAGTTTAGCCAGGCTTGCTATAAATAGCTTCGCCGATAGCTTCTCCGGTGATTCTTTCCTTCCCTTCACTGGAAGGGAGGGTGTAGGCAAGCTATAAATAGCCCGCAGACAGCAAAATGTGGGGGAACCAAAGAGTGCTGCTCACATAGGCATTGAGCTGGTGTGTGGTTCAACGATGTTCTGAACCGATCTCATGGTGACTCAAGGGAAGCTTTTTAGAGCCTAGCCGGGCAAGCTATAAATATCTTTGTTCACCATAAAGAACGGGAGAGGGGAAATTTTTCAAGACGCTGGCCCTGCCACAGGCACAAGGGAAATTTTATAGCAGTAAATAAGCAGCCTTCTCAAGCCTGCCTACTGGTACTTGCCACTGTATACTGATAAGTACGGTCTTGTTGATAACATCCCAAGGTGTTTAGCCATCAAGTGCATGAACAACAACTGTGAGAAAAAGACTAGTTTAATTAGCTTTATGAAGGAAAAGAAAAAAGGAAAGAAAATGTGTTGAAAAGAAGAATGATATAAAATGTATGCTTGTATTAAACTATGTTTTACAAAATATGTTTTACAGAAACACAATATTATCGTGTAAAAACCTGTTTACAGCGAACAGTGGAAAACATGACTATCTCTGTGAAAGTGTAAAAGACAATTGCCGGAACATTGATTAGGTATAGACAAACACTTATGCCCATGATAATATACATATATACAGCTATGTACAACACATACAGTTTTCATTAAAAAAAGAACAAGCATGCGCATGATACAAAGTACGCTTGAACATAATAAACACATAACAAAGTTACAAGTATAAGAAATCAGTGCAGAAAACTGATAAGATACAATAATGCAGGTCACACATGCTACAAAGACGGCAGGGTGCAGTAAAGAAATACTGAATATTGAAAACCAAACAAAACACATACAAAGTTTACAATCATTTCACGATCCATACAGGACAAAGATCAATAATATATTGGCAATGCATCTACATTTGTCTGCACACCAGCATCGTGACCAAGTTCATAGGGTATATCAGCGACTTTCTTGGTGAAAAAGTGACAAAAACATCTAGTAAGTCACAAGGTGGGTGAGTGGTAGGTAGAGCGCTACTTTTTTCCTTGCCTCTGAGGCAGTCACAGCCCGAGAAGAGTTGCTTGCTAGTCTCACTGTTGGCCACTCGACCACTAAAGAAAGCAGACTTGGCCCTATGGACAATTTGCATTACTCGTCGCTTGGCAGCAGTGTAAATTTGTTTGCCTACTGTGAGACCACTCTTCAACCATCTCCTCTCAGCCTGACGACGCTGCCTCGTGGTTTCACTGAGCTCATCTTCGACAGCACTGTACCATGGTTCTGACTTGCCTACCCTAACCTTACGTCTGTAGATAGGGGCATGCCTATCTAGTGCGTCCCTCAGTGTGGCCTCCAGCTGTTCCACAGAGGAACACAAAGCCGGACTCACTACCTCAACGAGGTCGCGCTTCAAGGCTTCGCGATCTACAGCTCGCAACTTGCGAGCATCTCTGTAATGGGGAGAGGGCAAAAGGATAGCAACATTGAGGTCACTAACCACAGTATAGTGATCTGACGACAGTTCCTGTGTCACAAAAGTTTATTTAAACAATATTGTCATCAGGACGGTGAATTAACCAATCAATCAGTGTCACGTGGGGTTTATGGGTTACTGGGCTCTGCACAATGGAATGCTGTAACCCTCACGCTTTATTCGATGGGAACTGCTAGTTAGTCACCCTGTGAATTACTTTAATAAATTTATTTGTTTAGCTCGGTCTGTGTTAAGACTGGGGTACAGAGATAGATAGAAAAATGGTAAAAGATCACTCACACTAGCTTTCACACGGCTATGAATCATATGTAGTCCAGCCACTTGATAACAGTTAAAATCACACATTTATTTCTTCTACTCTATACAAGATTTTCGATGTACTAATCTAACTTAAAATGTCATAGTCAATGCAAATAATTCGATCGCTGATAGTCTAGGCAGCTGTTATGTCTTCATCGGGCACTGGCTTCTAGATTTTATGAAGATTGGACTACTGTGGTCCGTTTTACTACGGTTCTGAAGAATGGACTACTGTGGTCCTTTTGCTATCAGTCTGGGTGCACTTTTGCTTATGCACTTAACTGCAGTATGGTGTGTTTGAAGTCCTTCGTTGAGGTAGCTTCTGGTACACGCGGTGTCGTCGTGTAGTTTGGTCCCTTGCCACGCTGTGGGGTCTTGCAGGGGGGTTTTCCAGGGTTGCTCCCTCAGTCTTGTGCTGTAGGGGCTAAACAGCCAACTTGGTTTTCATGTGGAGTTGGGCGCACGGGATAGCTCGCCTGCTCGTCTGTAATATAAGAGACGAAATTCTGCACAACCTTGAATAATAGGTTTGTGCAGAGCGTCTCACTGAAAGCCAAAGTAGCCCTCAGTGATAGCTCCACATCTCTATACATAAGCGACGAACATTCTGCCACGTCCGTGGCCCACTGGAATCTCAACTCTACTTTCCTATACATACATAAATATAAAACATGGCTAACTACACCCATACAGAATTAATAATAATATAAACATTCACTGGTACAGCCACTGGTCTGCAAACATACATATAGGTTCAACAACAGTGATTCTGTCAGGTATACAAAATGGCGGCGCAACCGGTCGTGTTTCGCCACGTGGTCACGCAAATTCGGATTAACAAGTCAAATCTATGCATGGCAAATTCTACAAACATAATTTCAACAATAATATAAATATATCACGATGAAACAGAAGTATGTTCATTTACCTGTGTGACAATGTCAGGCTCGTGGCTACTTGAGTGAATTCTAATATTCACAAGTCCTGTTTCCTGGTCTATGACTGAAGATAGTTCTCTGCTCCGGTCTAGCTGTGTAGACTTCGGTATCTTTCGTAGCACTGACTTAAGCTATGCTAGGTTTTGACCCAGTCAGAATCGGCTCTAACCGCTCTGCCTGCGTCCCATTGGTTAAAACTTTCAGATTCAAGGCACACAGTGCTGACGTCACTAACTGCCTGCGTCAAGCTCGCAGTGTGTGTACCTCCTATACTGTAATCAGCTGCTGTGCAATACTCTAATTTTCTAAAGTTACAATGACTAAATAGTAAATAGGCAGGGTAAAACTAGCAATCTCGTCACAATCAGATGGCCACGCTTGTGGGTTACTTCAGAAACTGACTGTGCCAAAAACATGTTAAGGTATTCAATCATCTGAGCCACACTTGATAAGTGAGGCTGATCATAATGAAAGTTAAAATCCCCAGTAATAACATACGTGCCAGATAGATTGTTACAATAGTTCAGCACATCATGAAAATCCTGCAGAAACATCGCATCTTTTAGTTTGTTTTTCTTGCTAGGATAAGTTCTGTATACCCCTAAAACATGAACAACGTGTTTGGCAATAGATAACGTTTTTTGCACAAGCTCACATGATGAATGTGTGCAGGGGAACGTGGTGATGATGCCCATTTGGGCGGCAAGAGTGACTCTGTACACCACAGCCATACCGCCATAATTGTCACCACGGCAGAACGACCTGGCCGTGAACCCTGGGGGCGCCAGCTCGGCGCACTTGCCCTCGTCACCCCTTTCACGAAACCATGTCTCTTGATTGAACATCATATCAACGTTATTGTCTTTTATAAACTCACAAACAGCAGTTCTCTTTTCATTTGTCGCGTCACCCGAGTGGGTTCCGCGACGTTCAGCTCAACAACGAGTGTAAGGAATAGAAATTCAACAAAAGAACTAACACAAAATGCCAGATGAACAATCACACACTTTTATTCACCAATGACACACACACTCACAGGATAAATGGGATACTAAACCACCCTCAACCCCTATCAGGACCCCCAACCCAGTATTTACTAAACAATTACCTCCCTTGGCTAACAGAGAACCCCATAACTATACACAAACAGAATGCCCACAACAATATGCAACAATTGTAATAATAAGTTAAACTTCAGATAAATACAATTTAAAGTTGAATCCACAATCAGGAAATCTTAAAATTCAATCGTATGGAATTAGCTAGCTTTACAGTTCAGAATCACTGTTCGCAATGTAACAATCTATTAACTGAGCTCGGAGTGAACTAAAGCAGTTAATCACACCTGTAAAGAAAGTGATTTACACTAGATATGTCTTTAGGTGTGTGAGGTGTGAATCTGTATGTGTGTGGATGCGGTGTAGCTGGGATCCTGTAGCCAATGGAAAGCTTCGTCTGAAGCAACGGCAGGTCCAGGCAGTGATGGAGGGTCACACCCCGCGGCGGCGCCGATAACCAAAGGGAGACGTAACGGTGGTGGCGGTGAGCCCAGGCAACATCCACACCTCCCAGCGCCAAAGGTAGAGGTCTCAGAGCTGACGTACACACGGCACAGTGGTACAGCAGCGACACGTGGGAACCGATGAATTATACCAGGGGCAGTGGCATAACAGTTGTGGTAGCAGTAGATAAAACAAAAGATAACAATGGTGATGGCAAATGTGGAAAACGTAGTAGCAGTAGACAACACAGAAGATAACAGTGATGGCAAAAGTGGAAAAGCCTAATCTTTTAATCCTCGGCTTGTGATACACAGATGCAGTACACTGCACAACACAACACTATACAACACACACAGTACAGTACACACTGGTTGTTAGTCTGAGAGTTCAAGTTCGTTTTCTGGCTAATGCTTAGCTATGCATTGGAACATCTCAATACTTGCGAAGTACTTGAGCATTGGCAGGTGCCCAATCGAGGGCCACACAGCCTTAAGACAGAACTCTACACCTATACTTCTCAATAGATGGCAGTTACAGTCCTCCCACTACAGACTTTTAGACATTCTTGTCCCGACCAGGGCAACAAGACCTTGGGTGGTTCGAAACACAACGAAGAAATACCCTTACAGAAGACTTACTCTAGCCTGACACACAGTCACAACGTTACTTCTGTCAAAAAGACCGCCTGCTTGCAAAAGCAACCAAAATGACTCTGCTAAATAAATCACATACCAGCACACAGGACAACATCCAGTCGAGCTCAGTAACCCAATTTCCCTTGCTATGCATTATGCATTTTTGCGTTAATCACGTGAAACCCACACTTACTTATCTTTCATACGCAGTAAAAGAGACTGCCGATTCGACTATGTACACTGTATCGCTAGAGATGTGCAACTCTACACAATATATACTGTCTCTAGTACGTGCTGAAAACTCGTGTCGTCACATCATTACAAGACGATCCAAAAGACTGAACAATAAATGATGCAATACGTAGTTGTCTATCATTATGTGGAATCGTTTGAGCACAAGAAATGCGGACAAGATTAGCTTTGTTCATACCACGACAAGAAAACAACGACTTACAAGAGTTTGTGGCACGGTTCGTGGGGGATAGAACGGGTATGGCAGACAACTTTGTGGAACAACCTGGAAATGGCCTGGTAGACAGAGGCAGCCCCGAAGGTCAGTCTGAGAACGGCTGGGTGGACGGAGGTGGAGGCAGAACCAAAGGACAGCCTGGTAACGGCTGTGTAGACGGAGGTGGTGGCAGCCCCGAAAGACAGCCTGGGAACGGCTGGGTAGATAGAGGCAGCCCCGAAGGACAGCCTGGCATCAGCTGAGTAGGCAGAGGCAGCCCCGAAAGACAGCCTGGGAACTGCTGGGTAGACAGAGGCAGCTCCAAAGAACAGCCTGGGAACGACTTGGTAGACGCAGGTGGAGGCAGCACCGAAGGACAGCCTGGAAACGGTTGGGTAGACAGAGGCAGCCCCGAAGGACAGCCTGGGAACGGTTGGGTAGGCGGAGGTGTAGGCATCCCCGAAGAACAGCCTGGGAACGGTTGGGTAGGTGGAGATGAAGGCAGCCTCGAAGAACAGCCTGGGAACTGTTGGGTAGGCAGAGATGAAGGCAGCCCCGAAGAACAACCTGGGAACGGTTGGGTGGGCGGAGATGAAGGCAGCCCCGAAGGACGCCTGGGAACGGTTGGGTAGGCGGAGATGAAGTCAGCCCAGAAGGACCGCCAGTAGGGTGTGCGGGACGCGAAGACGGTGGCAAGTTGTGCCACAAGTGGTGCAAGCGGCCAGCCCGAACACCACGCTGAGTGGGCGGTCGCTCGAGAATGCCCAGCTCCTGGATCACTCTATAGACGTCAGGTGGTATGCGCCGATTGACACACTTCTCACCAATGGAGCGCAAAAGTCCTGGATCCATTGTTGGACAAAGAGGTCACACAAGGCCACAAGGCCAAAGACTAGAATTAATAAAAACAAGTCTTCTTATGCTATATGTGTTTGTTTATGGCAGTGAGATTTTAAATCACAGCAAAGAGTACATTACTTTCTCTGGGTCACTGGGCCACTTCAATTGTGTTAAAGAGCAATCTGATTCTCACAGATTGGGTGAGTAAAATTCGCGTACGCCATACCCCTGGCTCAGCACTAATCACTGATTGATTATGAATGAGTATCAATATGTATTATCCTCTATGTTGTCTTCTGCTAAATGTTGTGGTGCTTTGCGGAAATTCGGGATGTTGAGCCTTCTTATCAATAGGTCACGGACTAATTACACAGCAAGCCAGCCAGCTTTCGACTTATCACTGTGTGTGCTACTAGGCCTACACAGTTGATATAGCCGTAGCATGCATTACTCAGTTCCAGCGTCAGCGTGTAGTGAAGAAAGGAAAGAAGAAAGGGGATGAAGAGGGTGGATGGCCATGATTGGCGTGATGGTGGTAGCTCTGGCGTTAGTTTTAGCTCCAGCTGGGAGTACGTGGGGAAACAAATACAGTGCTTCATGTTCAGCATTCAAATTGTTGTACAGTTTTCTATAAAGACCAGACTAATGGCCAAAGTAAATAAATTTGTTTAAATCAAAGTACACCACTCTCTGTAGCACAATGAGACTTACAAACTGATACTACATTTGGCGTGCACAACACATTAAAACCATATAAAATCCAAGGAAATCAACAGCACACAAATTTTGCAGCCTGCTGGCGCGAACACGCTAAAACTATTTCATAGTACTCACAGATGAAGATGATAATGATGATGATGATTGTGATGACGATTACGATGATGAGGACGTAGTTTTTGTATAGTGCAGGTATCCATTGCGCTTGAGAAGGAACGAGAGAATGACCATGAGATGTTTAAAAAGCTCAAATACACTTTGCAGCTATATGACGCAACAAACTGGAATCAGGCCATATTTTGATTCTTGGTGTGGGATGTCGAAGTGCTGGTTTAAGTAAAGGGTTTGATATTAAATAACTACATTTATTTTTTAATCTTAGGGATTGTATACATAAGCCACTTTTTTAACACTTCATCTTTATTATCATATTGTTACATCATTGGTTGTGTTGGCACTTTGGGTCCAGTGTTTACATGGTTACGAATAAATCAAGGGGGGTAATTGATTGTTTAATTATTTGTGGTTTTGGGGACCCGTTAAGGGTTGGGGTATGGTTAGATTTCCCATATATCTGTGTATGTGTGTTGAATAAAAGAGAGTCAATGTTCTCTCTGGCCTTTGAGTTAGTGATTTAGTTTATATATCTATCTATCTATCTATATATATATATATATATAGATATATATAGATATAGATATAGATAGATAGATAGATAGATATATAAAGACAGGTTTACTCACCACAAGAGAGAGATGAGCCGGTGTCCTTGCTAAGAGTGCCTGCAGGACAAACCGCCTTCAATTTGGGTGCACTAAATTTTCTGGAAAACTTATCAAAATAAATGCCCAAGCCGCTGGGCTCAAATTCCCTGTTGAATGTGTCGATGATGTTCTTTGCCGTTGATGTGATACGCTGCACAAACATTTTTTTTACAGATTTTAAAATGCAGGTCCTCCAGACCGATGGGTTCATGATGAAAGAGAAAAGTATAGATGGTTTTATTTAACCTCAGGCAGCTTGAGTTAAATTCTGCCTTGGCCGATGCCTTGATCATCTCTTGAACTGGAAAAGTGCTAAATAAGAACGATTAAATGTAATTAAATAAATAACAGTAACATATTTGTGTATTCTTACATTTCCGGAGGAACAAAAGGTGTGTAAACTGTGACCTTGACCTTGACCTTCAACATGCAGCTTAACACCTTCACTTTTTTGTAGTAAATAAAAAAAAGCATTATGAAAACAAGTGGATCAGCCCACACACTACTTATGGAATGAGTGCTTAAAAAGAAAACACTAATCGATATTGTGGCATTAAAATGCAAAGAAATAAGAAAAGTGGGCTTTTAACGCCTTACCATCTTCATCCAACTCTTTCCCCTTAAAATTGGTGCCTTCACACACCCCCATTGCACGCCCACCTCACCCTTCACCACCTCACCTTCCCTCCCACCCCTCCACCCCCAAGAATTAGGTTATTATGTCAAGCTCCAAAAATGGGGCACACTGGTAAAAACGGGGCAAAATGAAACGAAGTTTATTTAACGTGTCAATGTGGCCTGCAAAACCTTGAGTAACACTGTGGGCCGCACAACTAGATCACAACTCTTAGACATATTATAT